>CM019148.1:339802751-340162330 GCA_009733165.1 Naja naja | reverse complement strand
TCTACATTTATGCCTCTTTTCTAGCAGTAGCATTTAGGTTTATATAATGCCCCATAGGGCTTTGCAGCAATCTCTGAGTGATTTACAATGTGAGCATTAATTGCATATTCCCCCAATAATCTGGGTCTCATTTACCGACCACAGAATGATGGAAGGTTGAATTATCAGGATCAAACTCCAGGCTATGGGCAGAGTTTGCCTGAAATACTCCACTTTAACCACTGAGCCACCAGAGTTCTGGTTTCTATCTAAATGTATGCCACCATTTCCTGCAATTGTTTGTGTAAATTAAAAGAATATGAATCACACCAAAAAGGGAAAAGAGTTATTTGGCAACTTTTTGGATAGGCTCTTGGGACCATCCCACCCTCTTGAGATTCCAGGGAGGAACATGAATTGAGAAATCCCATTTGCTCTAGGGATGGGAAATTCCACTGAGCCACACTCTATAATCTTGTTCATTAATTTTAAGGTAATTGTATCAACTTTGATGCCTTCCTTCTTCATGTTTTGCCCTTCAACACATCTGTGTAATCTGATACATTTAAAGAAAACTGAAATTAGATACTGTAAAATTACTCAAGTTATTATGGTAACATGGAAATATGGAATCTACTATTAGGGGACATAGACAGGAAGGGCTCTCCCTCTCTCCATTTTCTACATAACACCATAGATGTCTAGGTATATGATTACTTCTTAATCTATCAATTTTTCTAAGTAAAAAAACAAATATGTCACTCTTTTTTGGCAGAGCTCTGTTCCCTTAAACATTTGGGCTTTGTCTTGTTTTGTTTCTATCTTGTAAGTATACAGAGCAAGTAAAAGTATTATGTGCTCACCCCACCCTTTAAATCCTTCCTGTTCTGCCACAAGATTAGGAAACTGAAATTTTGTCTGACCAAAGAAGATGATGGATAAATAACAAATTTGGTAGGTTCTTTTAATAAATAATTTAATAAACTTGCAGGAGTGTCTCCTGCTGGCATCGTGCTCCGATCGCCCTGTACGCTCCCACAGGCAAGTCCTCCTTGGGGTACCATCGGCCAGACACTGTAGACTGGTGGTACCCAGTGGTAGGGCCTTCTCTGTGGGAGCATCCACCTGTGGAATCAGCTCCCTCTGGACCTTCGTTTGGCCCCTGATCTCCCTCCTTCGTGACCTGAAGACCTGGCTCTTTCAACAGGCCTGGACCTCTTTCAACAGGCCGGGTCTGGACTGAACCTGGGGGGGAGGTGTTTTTAGAGTAATTTTAATGAATTTTAATTATTTTATTGTTATTAGGCTTGTAATGTTTAATTGGTTTTTAAGTAATTTATTGTATTGGGTTTTATATTGTGAGCCGCCCTGAGTCCTTAGGGAGAGAGGGCGCATACAAGTCTAATAAATTATTATTATTATTATTAAATGATGTAACACTGTTTACTGATCAATTCAATGGCCTACCATTTAGATCAGGCGTGTCAAATTCGCAGCATCATGGCAACATCATGTGACATATTGGGACTTTTTTCCCTTTGCTAAACCAGGTGTGGGCATAGCCAGCTCATGACGCATCCAACCCGTGGGCTGCGAGTTTGACAGCCCTGATTTAGATGGTCCACAAAGTAGGCATTTTATGAGAAATTTATGATTTGTGGCATGGTAGATAAATTGAAAAGTGAATTTTGAAATCCAAATCTCTAATAAGCAACTGCAAAACCTGCAGAGAATAGGGAATTTTAGTCATAAGATGGCCAAGAATTCTGTATCAATGTCCTACCTTACATTATACTGTCCTCTCTTCAACATCCTGGGCAGGTTTCAATATACTTCCCAAAGGAAGGTATTACGAGAGAACATTTGTAAATTTGAAGAATTTGAAGCTTTTCATCCTGGAGAGTGTGAGCAGCCAGGGTGGTTGCAGTGTGAGGGAAAGAGGTCTAACAAAAAAAAACCTGGTCAACATGCAATGCACATAATGAACTACCCACTTTTCTGGGCTTGCACAAGAGTTAAGCCACAAAACCAAACTAACCAAGATTAAACTAAGCAGCCTTAGCATATTGTGTAGTGTAGCCTAACTGAAGGAAGCTCCAGTTCCTCTGACAACAACATGCATTCAGAAATCCCATCAAAAGAGCATCTAAATAAATCCTCAAGTACCCTAAAAAGAGGCTCTTTTGTTGGAGAATAGGTGCACATTCTTGGTAAATATTCATCCAGAATTACAGCTGAAAGGACCTCTGTCAAGAGGTATAGTAAGAACCATTAACACTGATGCTTTTACAAAGAGGTTAGACTGATTGACAAAGGACAATGCTATGATGTATATTTGTAGCTTCCTGGTTTAAAGACCATATACCTGTGGATAGCAGTTGTCAGATTCAGGAATGGAACAAAAACTAAATTATTGGATCAGTGAGATGCTGTGGACCTAGTATACTTGAATTTCAGTAAGTTTAGCAAAGTAGACCATAACCTTCTTAGTAACTTAGAAAAATGTGGGATAGATAGCATCACTACCAAATGGATTACTCTACATGTTAGTCTTTAATGGAACTATATGTACATGGAGGGAAGTGACAGTGGGGTACCCCAAGGTTCTGTCTGAGGCCCAGTACTCTTCAATATCTTCATAAACAATTTAGATGGGGGAATAGAAGGGGAACTCATCAAATTTCATATAACACCAAGCTAGCAGGAATAGTCAACATTGCAGAAGATAGGCTGAAGATCCGGAAGGATCTCAACAGACTTGAACACTGGACCTATCTAACAAAATGAAATTCAATGACAAGAAAAGTAAGGGTTTGCACTTTTTTTAAAATTCATATTTATATGCCGCCCTTCTCCGGAGACTCAGGGCGGCTTACAATTTTTGGAGTGCAACCCAATGTGCTCAGCAATAGCCTTCATTCCATTGTATATGCCTGCTTATTACTAAGTGGCATTTTTACAAAGTCAGCTTATTGCCCCCAACAATCTTGGGTCCTCAATTTACCTACCCCGAGAGGATGGAAGGCTGAGTCAACCTTGAGCCTGGTGGGATTCGAGCCTGCACTAATTGCAAGCAGCTGGAGTTAAGTGCTAGGCTTTTAACAGCCTGCACCATCAAGGCTCTTAATCAAGAAAACCAAATGTATAGATATAGAATAGGTGAAACCTGCCTCCGAGAGGATCTAGGAGTCCTAGTAGACAACCACATAAATATGAGCCAGCAATGTGTGCTGCAGCCGCCCAAAAAAGGCAGTGCAATCCTAGGCAGCATTAACAGAGGGATAGAATCAAGATCACATGAAGTATTACTGTCGCTTTATAAGGCATTGGTAAGACCACACTTGGAATACTGTATCCAGTTCTGGTCACCACAATATAAAAAAGATGTTAAGACTCTGGAAAGAGTACACAGAAGAACAAAAAAGATGATTAAGGGGGTGGAAGCTGGAATAGTTGCAGGAATTCTATTTAATGAAAAGAAGGATTAGGGGTGACATGATGGAAGTGTTCCAGTGTTTGTGCTGTTGCCACAAAGAAGAGGTGATCACCCTGTTTTCCAAAGCACCAGAAGGCAGGACAAGAAGCAATGGATGGAAACTAATCAAGGAGAGAAGCAATCTAGAACTAAGGAGAACTTTCCTAACAGTGAGGACAATTAACTGGCAGAATGGCATGCCTTCAGAAGTTGTGGGTGCTACATCACTGGAGGTTTTAAAGAAGAGATTGGACAACCATTTGTACAGAATGCTATAGGGTCTCCTTCTTGAGCATGGGGTTACAGTAGAAGACTTCCAAGGTCCCTTCCAACTCTGTTATTCTGTTAAGATGGTTTGGGAGTCTCTCCAAAGCATCTGTTTTGTTGTTATGGAAAACAGGATGCTGAATTTCAAAGATCCTTTGGGTCTGATCCAGCAGTGTTCTTCTTACCTTTCTTATGAGTAAGATCCAGAAAAGCACAATTGAGGAAAGAATTAGGGACATCATTCTATTCTTCATTTCAAATTGCATTTTTGCCCAAACACTTTGCAGCAAAATAAACCCCAGATGTGTATAATCAAGACTCCTTTGAATATTTTGTTTTGGCCAAAGAGAGAGAGAAAATCCCTTCTAGTCTAGGTGGGAACATTCTGAGAATCGGTGCCTTGGTCAATTCAGTTTGTCAGCCTGAGTGTGACGCATAGTCTGCCTCCAACATCCTTTGTTGGCTATTTTAAGAGATCTCCACTTCAGGAAACACAGGAAATTACAGCGAGTGGATCTTCCATGTAGTAATCTAGGAGGTGATTGGCTAGAATTGTCTTTGATCCTGACACTTTGTTCCCATCAGCCTCCTTATTTTTATTCCTTATTCTCTTAAATGAAATCTAATTCCCCATCCGACTTGTTCTGTGAAAACAAAATTCTCCTACAATTTTCTGACATTTAATGCAAGTGATGAAAGATGTTGCCTATACAAGCCTTATATTGGCTAGGAATTCTGGGAACTGCAAAAGAGCACCAAGTCGCTTGCAGAAACTCTGGAGCTCTTATTACATAGCAGTGCTAGAACCCTGGAACTCCCTCCTGAGGGCATCTTGTCTTGCCTCCTCTTTTAATCAAATTAACAAAACATCCTTTTTGGAAATTCAGTTGAAATTATGAAGGCCTGTTCCACATTGTTATGATTTCAAAGAATTGTTTTCCATGGTTGTCATGGTTTCCCTCCCCTCTGCAAACTCAGAGAGTGGCCACACCATTTGAGCTGTTGAGCCCATTTATAACTTGAGAAGTCTATAGCACAATGTTAGTTATCATCATCATAATCCCCCCCCCCGAATCATAATCCAGGATGCTCTAAACCCCCGACTGACCATTTTTATGGACAATGGGGGATGTTTCTAGAAAGCAACTGCTCACTGCTTTTTCAAAGAACAGGGCCTAGGGGAACCCAGAGATAGAAATAAAGCTAGCATTAATTTTTTGGGTCCTTTGCTTTACAGTGTGCCAGCTTCTCTTGAAACAAAAATAGAGTAATGAAGAAGAATTGAAGCAGGAAGCCTGCTGGATGCCAAGGACACATTGGATCCCATAATCATCAAACTGCTCTCTCCTGACCTGATTCAATAATGAGATCAGAACATAATTAGCTTTTAGATTTTGAATTTCGTTACAACTGGAGGAACAGTTCTAGTCTCAACAAAAAAACCAAAAAACAAAATGCCATAATAAAATGTTCCTGCAAGACACAATATATTAAAAAATGTGTGATTTTGTGATAACGTATGCTAAACCACATATTAAATGTAAATTCTCCTCCTAATTTAAATAAATCTAACAAATCACAGATGTCTAGTTTCATGACTTTTTTGAGGGGGGAGTTTTTATTTCAATCACATATTGAAATGGTTAATGTTATTTTTTAATGGATTTATATAGCTCTTCAGTCAAGGTGAGCACTGATACTGTTTGATACCACATGCCAGTTGAAAAAAGATGGAGAGGGATACACAATTCAAAGAAACAAACAAAAACCAGCCAAGAACATTTTTTAATATTTGGAATTCTTTACTTAATTGTATCTCATATATGATTGATTATACGATTGATTTCCAGCAACTTAAGACATTTTATGGATACCTAAGCAGCTCTAGATAGTCTTGTTTAGATCCATAGGCTGGATTCTGAAAATAAAAGGAAACTGAATATAATAATGAAGAGCTGCTGATCTAAGCTGCCTCCAAAATGTTGTTCTGTTGCAGTGATACTTGTCTTGTGGTTAGAGTCCTTACTTGTACCTTGCTTGCCCATCCCAGGCCACTCTGCCATCCTGGCTGCTTTATCCTTCCAGTTCTACAGAAATCAAGGCACTTCTTCACCATCTCTGTTGCAGTGACATCAGCAGCTGGTCCTGGCTGGGTGCCTCTTCCTTCCTCCCTCATTTCTTAGGCTCTCCCCCACTCACACACACAAACACACACTTTTCAGGAAGAAAAATCAGCTCTAACTCTGCATCAGCCTTGGAACACCAACTTCCTCTCTCAAGAGTAGCAGCAAACAGCTTCCTTTGACCGCTGGTGTCCCAGACACTCTGGCTCCATGACACACCCACCATGTGCAGAAAAACAAGCAACAGGAGAACATGCTTTTTCCCATTAGGAATTCCAATTTAGCTGGAGCATCAATTAGCACCAGCCCCCTCAAAAAAGAATCCCAAACAAAACACCTGTAACATTTTGGGGAGTGCTGTACACAGGAGGCCACCAAAGAGACATGCAGCCACCCAACACCTTTTAAACCAGTTTAACAAGGCCTTTGTTAAATACTTTACCTCAGGTGTTGTATTCTCCCTTTTTAAAGAGCTGGTAAGACCAGCAGAAGTAGAGTGATCTGGAAGAAAAAGCTTCATTTTTTGCAGCACAGTTCTGACTGAGTGGCTGGGCCCACTATATATTATTCTGTCAGGAAGCAGAACAATCCCTAGATTAGAGGTGAGCAACCTACATTGCAAGGCTCCTGGGTCTGCTTCAGCAGTAGCTCTGCCAACCACACCCAATTGCATCACTAACTTTCAGTTGCCTATTACCATAACTGCAGGGCATGCTTTCTTGTCCTTTTGAAGCTGAAAACACAGCTTTTAAAAATCCACTGATTCTCCTCCAAACCTTTGTTTTCTCTTTGTTTTCTGGGACCCTTTATCCTTAAGCATGAAGTGCTGTTCCTGGCCACCTAAGGCTTTCCCAGTTGGCCCAGATGGATCAATCTCCTGGCAAAATTCTCAGTTAAATTATCTAAAAAGATTAAGAACAATTTACTTTCTTTTCCCTTGGATTCCCCATGAACTGGAGTCATAATAAAGGTTCAGTACCATGTATTTTCACCATTAAGGATCCCCTTTAACCAGTAAAGAGCAGAGGGATGGGTGGGATATACAATCTAAGGGCACCCATCCAAAGTTTCTTCCCATATGACTCATGCAAACAAGCTAAACTACGTGCAAAATCTCATTGTCCTGGAGGCTTGCATGCCCAGTTTGCAGTTATTCTTTGTAACTGAAGGCACGGAGAGCCAATTAAGACAAAGGAGGATGCTAAAAAAAGTCATGTTTTATTAACACACTTTATCCTCTACGTCAGGTTTTCTTAGTAGGATGTTTACTTGCACATTGTTGCATATATCTGCATATATTTGAATATGCTCATATAAAGACATGATACAAATTTAAAAATTGTTACTGTTATTCAAAGAACAATACATCTCATTTTTATATACCATTCATGTCAATTTATTTTCTGTATGGAGATGGAGGATCAGATTTCCTATCAATGCCTGCCATTTTTTCCCATAATGCCACTGACGTTGCTTAAATCTACATTATTAACAGCGAAGAAGAGGAAATTGTAGGAGTCAATGCAATTCATTGGTTTTAAGTTCAAGCAGAGTCTGGACAGCCATCTTTCCAGCCTATACTGAATAGGGGGCCAGATTCAGTAGTGCAAATGACCGTAGCTGACTTTATGATTCATTAGTCTTTCTTCAGCCAGTTTGCAATGTGAATCTTATTTTAAGTCCCCAAATACACAGAATGTTCATTTCATTGCACATATTTATTTATTTATTTATTTATTTATTTATTTATTTATTTTGTCAAGCTATTATAAGATTACAGGTATAGACATAGGAAGAGAAACAATAGGACAGGGATGGTAGGCACATGCTTATGCACCTACAGACCTCTTAGGAATGGAGTGAGGTCAATAGTGGATAGTTTGAGGTTAAAGGAATGGGGTTTAGAGGATATAACAACAGAGTCAGGTAGTGCATTCCAGGCATTTTTTTTTTTTTTTTTAAATTACATTTATATGCCGCCTTCTCCGAAGACTCAGGGCTGCTTACAATTTTTGGGATACAACCCAGTGTGCTCAGCAATAGCCTTCATTCCATTGTATATGCCTGCTTATTACTAAGCGGCATTTTTACAAGGTCAGCTAATTGCCCCCAACAATCTTGGGTCCTCAATTTACCTACCCCGAGAGGATGGAAGGCTGAGTCAACCTTGAGCCTGGTGGGATTCGAGCCTACAGTAATTGTAGACAGCTGGTTCTTAAGAGCAGGCATTTAACAGCCTGAGCCACCAAGGCTCATTGACCACTCTGTTGCTGAAGTCGTATTTCCTGCAATCAAATTTGGTGCAGTTTACCTTGAGTTTGTATCTATTGTGTGCTCTTGTATTGTTATGGTTGAAGCTGAAGTATTCATTGACAGGTAGGGCATTGCAATGTATGATTTTATATACTATACTTAGATCAGACTGAAGGCGGCGTAGTTCTGGGTTTTCTACATCTAGAATGTCAAGTCTGGTGGCATAAGGTATTCTGCAACGAGTAGGGGAGTGTAGAACTCTTCTTGTGAAATATTTCTGGACTTTCTCAACTATATTAATATCAGATACGTAATGCAGGTTCCAGACTGATGAGCTGTATTCAAGTATAACATGTCTCTATCAGGTTTCTGCCTCTTGAAAAATCATCAAGCACAAAACAAGTGATATTGGGTAACAAAAAGTAAGGTGTGGACCAAAGCTCTCTGCAGTGAACATTCACAAGTGAGATACTGCCATGAAGTAGGGCAGGAATAGATAATGTGGAGTTCATAGGCACTGATATATATCTCATCCATTCTCTTGATACCAGGTACCCCACCACACCTGACTTTTTAACGATTATTTTAATTATAAATACAAAATAGAAAACTACCACGCTGCCAAACTCTAGTCCCAAATATATCTATTCTCACTCGAAGAAACTAGTTTACATTCTTATAAATGGCTGTTCAGGACTGGCCATCCTCAAAGTCCCAGCCATTTTTATGTGTGTTGCAGGGTTTACAGTCTGCCCTGAATTCCCAAATGTGGTAAAACAATTAAAGGTTTCCATTAGGACTAGCAACATCCAGATCCAAGTCTCCATTCATTCATGATATTCATGACACCCATTGAGTGATCTTCTGTGAACCATCCTATCTCAAAGATTTGCTGCTGTGAAACTATGGCAACAGGATACATGCACGCATGCTGTATTTTGCTCCAAGAGGAAAGGTGGACTATAGTAAATAAAATTTAAAGTATACAAGCATAAACATATATTTTTAATGTAACCCATGTGGCCGTTTGCTTAAAGTATACATGTCTAGTTTCACATCCAAAGAGTTCTGACACTAATGGAGATTTCTTGGGCCAGTTATTTCTCAGTGTAACCTACTTTAAATTTCGTTATGGGAATGAAATGAGAAGCAAGGAAAATATGCATATTGCTCAATTCCAGGGAGTGAAGGTTACATTTAGAAAAACTTCATAACTACAGGATAACAAATTTGGTAACCCAAGAAATGAGACATTCTAGATACATAACTGATGCACAACAGGGCTTAGGGATGGAGAGTTTATAGAGAAGGTCAGACATGTCACAAAATCACTTGGCTCGCTTTGAAAATGTCAAATAGGATCTTCTGATTTGTTTCTCTTTCTTTTCTTTTTCCAGCATTTTTTGACTGTCAGCCACAGAGCGTGCGCATACAAGCACAGCAACAGCAATCATGCACATTGTGTTTTGTTATAAATGTAGCCCCAGGTAGGGTGCTGTCCATGCCAAGCATACATTAGTAAAATGAGATGAAGTTTCAACAGGCAGGTCAGAAATGTGCATTCTGTGGGCAGACCATTTTTTCTGGCAGGGCTGGTCTTCCTTCTAAAACAAGGCCAGAGACGTTCCCTGATCTGATCACAAGACAAAGAGGGGACCTGGGAAGCAAGCTCTCATTTGAGTTTCTTGGTGAGAACAAGGTTAGAGGCGAATGCCATAACAAAAGCAAGCTCAAAAGCAGCTTCCTCCTCCTCTTGGGTCTTTCAAAAGTTTTTTTTAAATCCCATTTTAATGAGAGACAAAAGGTTCTCAGGCTGAAAATAAAAGCCAATGTGCAACAAAAAGAAGAATCTAATTTTTGTACTTTTCCTCCAGTGTCAAGAGTAAGGTGATATCAATCCTATCAGTCTTTCTTCATGCTAGGAGACTAATGTTATAGTTTTCTATTTAAGGAAAACCATCACCTTCCAAGGCCCATTGGAAGTAGGATTGGAGAGAAAAGTGTTTATACAAGTGAATCCAAATTCATATTTTCAAACCAATAGACAAATAGACACTTTTGTCATGATTTTAAAATGATTGTACTCCAAAGTTTGCCTTGCATTTCCCTGCAATTTTAAAAATATTGCAAAAAGGTCTTTATAAAAATGAATATTTTTATGCATATAATGTACAAAGATGCATTATATTGGAAAGGGGGGGGAGAAGGCCAGTGTGCACATATCTAGAGGAATGTTCACCAAAATGTAATATACATGTTCATGCCAACTTGATGCACAGGCATAACAAAATTTGGTATGACCACAAAAATAAACCTCAGCCATCTTCTGTCTGAATTTGTTCTCAGTCCAATGGAGTAATCAGCCATTTTCTAAAGAAACAGGGAGAACAGGAGCCTTGAAATTGCATCAGCTGTTCGCATGCAGTGCTGGAAAGCAAACTAAATAAGCATCTGTGAGGCAGCATTAACTGCATAATCAAACTTACTGTAATTTAATAAATTAAAGATTTGATCAACTTTATTTGATTTAGAAGTAAACCAATTTCAAAAGAATTCAGAGTTTCCATAGTACACACAAGATCCATTCCATACTCTCATTGGATCTGTATCCATTGGATCTGCTTTTGTATTTTTAAGGCTCTAAGGACAAATGTACTGTTAGATATGATTTCTTGCTATCAATATTTCAACACATTTTCCCACTTCTAGTTTATTTGGTTCAATTTTAATGCTGATATTACCTGTGAATTCTCACGTGTGCATATCTAATAGCATGGGAAAATATGTTTCCCCTTTTTAATTATGTATTTCCCTTTTTTGGCATTGAATAATAGAGTTTGGGATCTTCTAGTCCAACCCCCTGATCAAGCAGGAAATCCTATACTATTTCAGGCAAATGGTTGTCCAATCCATAAAAACCTTCCATTGTTGGAGCACCCAAAACATTTGGTGGCAAGTCGTTTCCTCAATTAGTTGTTCTAACTGTCAGGAAATTTCTCCTGGGACTCCGTCTGGCCCCTGACCTCCGCGCCTTCCGCCGTGAATTGAAGACCTGGTTATTTAACCAAGCCGGGCTGTGACCCTTTGGGGGGGGGGGTTTATCATGGTTTTATGATGTACTTATGTAATTATATCTTAATGGGGCTTGTTAGTTTAATTCTTTTTTAATTATTTATTGTTCTTGTTGTTTTAGTTGTGAGCCTTGAGTCTTCGGAGATGGGGAAGCATACAAGTCTCATTAATAAATAAATAATAAATAAATAAATATTTCTAGGTTGGATCTCCCCTTGATTACTTTCCATCCATTGCTTCTTCTCCTGCTTTCAGGTGCTTTGGAGAATAGGTTGTGGCAGCCCCTTAGATGTTGGAACACTGCTATCATGTCACATACACCCTAGTCCTTCTTTTCATTATTTTTCATTTCAAATTAGTCATATCCAATTTCCACAATGATAATTATATTATATTCTATCCTGTATTACCTGTTGATATAAAGAAACAAGAATGTTACAATCTCACCCTTTCATGTAGGAAATGCATGTCAGCCCTTTTGCAATAGAAAATCGGGAGACAATAGAATTACACTTAATTACTTTGTTCACACCATATGGTAATTATACAAACATAGCTAACTGAATAAATCACAGTGGGCTAGGTATTTACTCAATATGTCAATCCATAGTTTTAAAGCACAATAGTTAGGTTTATGTAATATTTATTTCATCTATTTATTTACCAAATTTAGAAACTGTTCATCTCCCCCACAAGGGACTTTGGGCAATGTACAAATAAAATACTAAAAGTATAAAAACTGAATAGAAAAATTTAAGAGGCGAGGATAGGGAGAGACTTCAGGGTACTAACCAGCCCCACAACCAGGGGTGGGATTCTACTGGTTCTGTCCGGCTCTGTAGAACCGGTAGCTCTGAAGAGCAGCAGACATAGAACCTGTTTTGGCCCACCCACCTGCCCAGGCTCTTACCTGACCTTTATTTCCTGCTTTTTCAACTTCAGCTGCCATGCGAGGCACAGCTGCGGTTGAAAAAGCAGGGAAAAAGTGCTTTTTCAAAGGCTGCTTCCCTGCATGCAGCGCTGCTCAGCTGCCCAGACAGCAAGCTGATGATGATTTACACGCACACAGCATGCAGGGAAGCACATCATAAATCACTGAACCAGTAGTTAATCCTGTCGGATCCCACCCCTGCCCACAACCATGTGCTCCTCTGTGAGCCCCAAGCAGAGTCAGGTCTTTAGACATTTAGACATACACATAGGGCTGGAATGGATCTCGGAGGTCTTTTAGTCCAACCCACTGTCCAAGGAAGGAGACCTTATATCATCCCATTTTTGAAAGCCAGGAGACTGGGGACCTGCCTCATCTCTGGGGATGATAATGTCACCTAAATAGTGAGATGTGGGGCAAATAAATTTGATAAATAATGTTATTGATTACTGATTGGTTGACAATGTTGTTATTATTATTGATTTGTTTATATTAGATTCAAAGTCATGGAATAGATAAGTTGCTGGACATAGAGTTCCTGTCTCTCAGCCCTGCCTATCTGAGTGGGTTGGGGCTGTGACAATAAAACAAGGGGAGAATGCCATGTATGGTAGATGTCTCACAGGGAAGGAACACAAATGAACCAATAAAGAATACCTTCCAAATAATTACACTGTCTAGAAAACACAGAATATAACCCTTTGGAATATGGTAAAATATGTTTCAAATAGTAAATAGGAAAGTAACATATCCACATAAATTTTGAATTTCTGGAACAATTTACCTAGTTTGGCCCATAACTGAGATAAACAATGTTGCCCTCACTGGATAGAAGAAGCTAAATAACAAACATGTAGATTAGAAAAGGGGTTTTATTTGTTTGTTGGGGAAGTAACTCTAAGCAGCAAAACTGGTGATAAGAAAACAGGTTAAGCCACAGTCTCATTTTCCTCCACTCCAACTTATAGTTGTGTTTCTTTTTTTAAAATGTGATTGGTATATAATAACTAATTGGCTTTGAGCAGGTATAATATCAAAAATTAAATGTCTTTGAAAATCTTACCCTTTTTTCTGTAGTCGAAACTTAATTCAAAGATGTGTCTAAAAGAAGGCTCGTGCAGAGATGTAAATACATCCCCCCCCGGAAAACAAGGCATCCTGTTGTGTCTACATCAATGATTATTGAATGCTACAATCAGTTTCACTATTTCCAGACATTCAGTCATGAGCTCTGTTGTATACAAAGCCAAAATAGCATCACAGAGCAATACTCACATTCTTCTTCAGCCACCTGATGGGGAGAGGCAGATCATTCACTCTGTTTTAACTGTTGCATAGAGCAGTGGATTTCAGTGAATGTCTTCTTTCTTTTCACTAAATTAATGCTGGGAATAGCCATAAACTGAAGATACAGATGGAAATGCTAAGAGGTCTGTAGGGGGCGTGCATAAGCGCACCAAAGTGCCTACCATCCCTGTCCTTTTATTTTCTTATATGTATCCATGTATTTATAACTATGTTTATACTTATACCTATTATCTTGTAAGCAATTGACTAATCAAATAAATAAAAAATAAAATAAATAAAAAATGCTCTGGTCCTCTGTCAAGCATTTTGCGCTGATATTAGCAATATTGGCAATGCTTTTAGGAATGAGGACCAGAGAACTGGATTTGCAATGCAAAAATTTTGTATGTGTCCTTCAATGCGGTTAATTCTATACTGGGTCATCTTTGATTGACTACATAAAGCAGTGAGAAAATCTCCTGCAGATGCAGAGGGAATTCCTTCCTCCCCCAGCCTTGTTGTCTGGGTTCTTGTTAGCTGGACCTGTCAAGGATTCCAGCTGGAACCACCTGCAGGCAGAGCAGATCTTTAGTCAGTGAAGTATGAATCCTCTCTCCTTCATACATTTTCCAACAGGAAATATGCTATGGACTTCAGCTCATTGTATCATGCATAAATTCATTTTGTCCAATTGCGGATTTTCTCTACCAAGTCAGAAATCAAGAAAAGAACATAGTTTTGTGGTACCCAAAAAATAGTTCACAGGGACCTATTGTGATCTTTGGTTATGGTACCAGAAAAAGGTTAGCACTTTAATTGGTTCTATTGTGGTTTTGATATAAAGTATATTTTAATGTTGTACCAATTGTATAAATTGAATAAATATAAACTAAGTAAGACAATTTGTCAATATAATAAATAAATAAATAAATAAATAAATAAATAAATAAGTGCCTAAATAGCAACAAAACAAAATACCTTGTGTTCTAGTCCAGTCTTAGGCATGAAGCTATCTAAATAATTTTTGGCCAGTTATTCTATCTCAGCTCTAGGAAGAAAGCAATGGCAAACCACCTCTGAAAAATCTTGTCAAGAAAACTGCAGGGAGTAATCTAGGCAGCTGTCAGGAGCCTACACTGATAGAGAGAGTGGGGGAGAGAGGGAGGGAGGGAGAGGGAGAGATACCTGATTTGATTTTGGCAACCTGTGTACTGTCACCTTATTTATTTCAACTTCTATGAAGATTTCATGAGAGACCTTGAACTAGAAATAAAAGCTGGAATTAAAATTTGTGGGGGAGAAATTTCAAGGAGCTTAAATATTCTGAAGATTCCACTTCAATGTCTGGAAGCTAGGAAGCCTTAATTAATCTCTTATTGCAGATGAAAGAAAAAGAGTATAAAAATTAGCCTACCACTCCATTGAACAGGCAATGCCACCCAATGTATACAGATGGAGAAGTGGAAGGAGAAACATTGTTAACAACTTGCAGGGATGTTGATGGCCATCATGGCCACCATAAAATAAAGCAACATTTTCTACTTGGAAGAAAGACTATGACAAGCCTAGGCCAAATATTAAACAAGTACTATACACATACAACAAAGGAACATACCGTGTTTCCCCGAAAATAAGACACTGTCTTATATTTTTTTGGCTCCCAAAAACACACTAGGTCTTATTTTCAGGGTAGGTCTTATTTTCGGGGTAGGTCTTATTTTCGGGGAAACACGGTATTGTCAAGGCCATGGTTTTCCCAGTTGTAACATAGCTGTGACAACAGGATCTTCAAAAAGGCTGATCAAAGGAAAAAGTTGAATTGTAGTAGAGAAAATGGTTTAAAATATTTTAGACCACAAGAAGATACAATTTAATATCTTAAACAAAAAGAAGAAATGTTTCAGTACTAAATGAAGTATTAATAATGAAAATAAAGCTTTAATATTTCAGACACTTAATGCAAACATAAGAGTAACTGGAGAAGACCCTGAGCTATAACATACACATAGATTTACGAAATTTCAACCAAGCATCAACTGACAGATAACCCTGACAAAATGTTGTCTGTGTGGATACAAAGACACAAGAAGCAACCGGATGACCAAAGAACAATTGTTTCTAAAGTTATAGACATACATAAATATTAGCATGAACACACTTGATGTAAAGGTGAGCCCCTTTGTCCTTTGAAGAGTATATAGTAATGAGTTTGGATGCATAGATGGTTACCCTAATTCCAGCAGCATCTGAAAGCAGCATTTTTACAGCATATGAGACTAGAAAGATGAAAAATTCCGCTCCTCATTTCCTCATCTACCACATCCAGTTTCTAAGTAAAAGTAAGGCACATTAAATGTAATTGCATAACAGATGTGTTTTCATTCGCTCAAGTAAAAAGCAAAACATCCTATTAGAAAATGAATCCCAAAACAAAGTTAGGATTGTGTTAATTAATTAGTTGCTATCAAGTCAGGTCAATTTCTGGTGACCTATGTATCAATGCCTCCGTCTTCTACTTGCATTCAGCAGCAATGCCTAGCTCTTCCAAGGATTTTACCTTATCCATCTTTTTCTATTTTCTTTCCTTCTTCTACTTCTCTCAAGTTTGCCACACATGGTTATTTTTTTCTAGTTCATCATCTGAATGTTGACACTGCAGTACAAGTGATCATTGCTTCTTTAAACCATGTCTCAACAGTTCTTTTGGGCAATAGTATTGTGATGGTCTGCCCTTGACTTCTTCTGAGTTGGCTTTTGGAGTTGTATGTCTTGATGGGCAGGCTTCCCTCCTGCCAGTAGACCCACTTGTCACCACATCCATTGAGTACAGGGAATACTTGTCCTTCAAAGACACAGTGAATATTTCAGAAGCATATGGTCAAAAATGTCAGCCACAAGATGTGTCACCTTTAAAGAAATAGACTGAGCTTTGATCCCACCATCACAGCCAACAACTTACTTTTTTGGCTAAAGCCTAAGGAGATCCCTAGGTTGCTCTAAGAATTTTTCCAGGGTACTTCTACTTTATAATCATCTCAGGGAAAATTTAATTCTGTGTCTCCAAGCACTCACTTTCAATGCACTCACAACAATGTTTTTAGTGGAGACAGTTGCCTCAGTACTTTGGGAGTGAGGGGGTTGGGGTTAAGGAAGGATTGATGTCAAAATGCTTTGCAAACAATTCTCTTTCAATGCTTGCACATGCCTAATAAATATCATCTTGCTCCTATCCTTACTGTTTTTATGTAGTGTATGGTCTCAGAAGCTATTTCTAACAAATTTATGCCCTCTGTTACCATGGGATTTCCAACACAGCAGCAGAGAAAGGCTGCTAATTCATCTCACAAAGCCATATACTATTTAGGCTTTTGCTGGGTTACAAGGCACTTCTGAATCCAGTAGAAATGAGTGAATCCCAAATATTTTGATGGCTGCAACCCACGAAGACACTGAAATCGGAAAGCCACCAGCCCACAGACATCTATGATTACAGCAAAGCATTCTGACTCACATCCAACTAGCAACCCACAAACTGAAATACCAATGGCTGATGCTTTTTAATCAGTTCTCTGAAAAGAAAGAAAGAAAAAAGCATCCTCTGTCTTATAATGAATGCTCATTGGTGAATCCTTCACTGCAAATATAAATTGTACATTTGCTAGGTTTTGAGTTACATAATAAAAGTTGGGTTACCGAAAGCTGTCTGTATTCAAAAATATTGTGCGAAAGGACAAGGTATCAAACAATTTCATATACAGCCAGCAATAACAAAGAATGAACAGAAATTTGACCATGGGCTGTTTGCCTATTTGTCTTTATATAACAACCAAAATGCTTAAATGGACTCTGGGGGATGGTAAAGGACAGGAAGGCCTGGAGGAACATTGTCCAGAGGTTGCGATGGGTACTTTGCACTTTGCAACTAGCAACAAAAAATAACCGAAATGTATCAAACCCTCACATTTTTAACTCAGTGAACATGCAAATACTGTGTTGTTCTTGAGTTACAAAAAATAAGTTTGCCCCCTATTAACTGAAGAGCAATGGGAAACAGTTGCATTTCAGAAAGCTACAAAGAGGATTGATGAGCAATTCTTTATACACTGAGGAAACCACAAGTTGTAAGCCTAATTTGGCTTGTAAAGAATGTCCCTCAGGCCCACTGAGACTTAAGTGAGGCCCGTCCTATAGAAGTAGAAACTAGGAACTTAAAAACACTACTATGTCTACAGAGTGTCTTCCTGTGGGCAGTCTTCACAAATGGAGGTGGGAGCATCCTACATCTTTCCCATCGGGAAATGTGAACATTGGGGAAAAGCCAGAGTCTCTGCTTGTAGAAAGGTGCTTTAGATTAAGTCTCTGCAACTATCAACCAATACTGACTATTTTCTCCATAGTGGTGTCTGAAGTAGAGCCAGCAGGAGTTCTTGCTAACATAGGTTCAGTGGCTTCTTCTTGGATATTTGAATACTCAGGAGTGTTGCTAAGCATGAGTAGAAGGCTGAAAGAAATCCGAAAAAATAAATAGTAGAATATCCCCCTGAAAAAAGGTAAAAATGCTGATAATGTAGCCATCCTGGATGCAAAGTATGAGCTTAGCCCAGCTGTCAATGAATGCTAGCAAACATTTGTTATATTTAAAAAGTTAGTTGTATTAAGAAATACATAGGGTAAGAAAGGCTCATCTTTTATCTTCTATGGAGATTCTCAGTCAACCAGGCCATGGTTGTCCCAAAGGTTCTTGGATGAGAAGTGATACGTCTTCCAGGAAAAACAAAGGAAGTCCAGTTGCCTTTGGAAAAGCACCTTTGGGACTCACCTCTATCTAAACTACATCTTGAGGAAAGGGAAAGACAAGAGAAAAAGAGAGAGAAATAGGAAGTTTCTTTTGCCTATTAAACACAGGACACATTTTGCAAACAGTAGTCCAAGTGGGAGACAAGACACGAAGAAACATTTGTCTAGTTGTAGGGTCCTTGGTGCTCTCTAAGCTTGGTTGTTTTCTTGGAGATGTTTCTTTATTCAACTAGCACTGATGGTGTTTCCTAGCTGGGTAATGAAACATCTGCAAGGAAGCTCAGAGAGCAGCAAGGACTCCACAGTTCATCCCTGAGCTATAAATATTTTTCTTCTATTGTTACTTATCTGTGTCTCATGGCTCATTGGTGCAGAGCAACCTTTTGGCTGTCCAACATGTTCCCCCTTTCAGATTATATTCTGATTGAGCATGGCCTAAGATTGCACTGCAAATCACCAGTTCCTCCCTGCTTCCTTCCAAATGGCATGAATCACCTTTAAACTTTGAATTCTGTTTCCAGAGAAAATTTGAAAGCAATGTGTTTTTAAGATTGTTCTTTTCTTTCTTTCTTTTTTTCTTTTTTGTAAATATTCCAAATCATTTAAAAAAAACTTTCCCAAGTAAGGAAAAGATTACAATGGAATGGCATACTTTTGTACAGTATGTGTTTTTTAAACATGCCTGACTCAATCACTTTGTTTTGTTTTGCTTTGCTTTGCTTTGCCTTCCTTTTAAGAGTTCACTTCCCAGATGAATTTTGCTCCTTAACAAGTAATGTATGCTGTGCAAAAGTATATATTCTCTCTAAATAATTATCTGCACATAACATATAAAGCAGCCAGTCTTAGAATCAATAATGTAGGTATCAAAGTGGTAGATATCTTCTGCCTTTTAGGATCAGCCAATAACACTAAAGGAAGAAACAGTCAAGAAATAGCCAGAGATTACTACTTGGTAGAGCAGCCATGGCCTTTTTGGAAAAGATATTCAGATGCTATGATGTGTCGATACTTACGAAGTTCAGAATAGTGCAAGCAATGGTATTTCCTGTGATATTCTATGAAAGAGAAAGTTGGACTTTGAAGAAATAAGTATTGATGTTTTTGAACTTTGCTGTTGGGGAAGACTCCTGAGAATGCCATGAACAATCAAGGCAACACACAAAGGAATCATCAAACAAATTGATTCAGAATCCTCATTTGAAGTACAAATGACCATGCACAAATAATCTTGATTTGAATACATTATATAAAGACCTAGCTCTCTGGAAAAGGGTCTGGGAAATGCTGGGAAATATGGAAAGAAAGAGATCAACCAGCTGATGGATTCAGTTATAGTGGCAATGGACGTTCTAATCTGGTCTTTCTGGTGTTCCAATGATTTCAAATGACTAATACAGCCATGGGCAAACTACGCCCCGGGGCCCGGATCCGGCCCATTCGGCTGTTCTATCCAGCCCGTGGAGCCGAAAGAGCGGAGGGTTCTCTTGCTCTCCCAGAAGGCTATGTGAAGTAATCTAACTTTGAATTTATATTAGTTCACACAAACACTCCATCCATGCTTTTGTTCCGGCCCTCCGGTCCAGTTTAAGAACCCATTGTGGCCCTCGAGTCAAAAAGTTTGCCCACCCCTGGACTAATATATACACATTACATATACTACTTTCTTTCTTTTTTTATTCATATAAACATAAGAATTTGATGGGAATTTTAGGAAATTTTAATAACCTTGATTTCTTTCTGGATCTTCTGTCTGGGTCCTTTGATAAAACAATAACATTGTGAATATCCCTTGGTCAAAACAAGCCTTTTTTCAGGCATATGTTTAGTGTGTCTGTAATCATCTTCCAGTCCTTTCTTTCCCTGGGAAAACTCTACCTGGACAGGGTTATCTGGGGGTTGGGGAATGTCAAGAGAGGCTGAACCAAAGCTTTAGATGTGGCCTTGAGTTTGCATGTTGTTCATCCCTGCCAATTTTGCCTACATGATCTGATTGAACTATCCTCAAAAGTTCAGAGTCTGAATATTTGATTTCCTGAAGTTTTTAGGGATAGAAGCCATTTAGTCTTTTACAGGAAAAAAAAATATCAGGCTAGCAAATTTATGATCCTGTACATTTTCATGGATCATATTCACAAAATGTGTCACAAAACCTTTAAAATGCCATAAAACTTTTGCATTCTTTGGGAGGAGAAAGGATTCTGCAAATACAAGAAGTATTCCAAATTCCAGTGAGTTAGTTTAAAATAAGAGTTTCTTATGTTTAGAAATCTGTCAAGAGTAAAGTATGAGTTGCCAACAGTTGCTAGCCCTATTGCTAAACACCAGGTGGGGGCACAACTGTTCTCTTCTTTCACCTTCTTCCTTGCTCTCTCACTTTTCTTCCCTGCTTATTTTGCAACTCTTTTTTCTTTTTGTCTCTCACTCTGTCTCTCTCCCCACCATTGGAAACTAATTAAACTGGCAGAGGATTGGATTGAACAATGACTTTAAGCATCTAACTCATGCACACTTATTTAAAAATCATTGCTAGTTTTCAAATTAAATTAAGGTGACACTTAAGATCTCTCAGAAAGTGTCAGGAGTCCTTGAGGAGATCAGTAACAGTGCACAAGCTACATACTCTTATTCATATCTGACTGAAATATATAATGAAGCCCTAACCATGTTTTACACAACTGTCTTTGTTTGTAGGATAATAATGGGATCTGAGATGCAACCGTAGGCTGTATTCTGTTGCTTAGAAATAGAAACTCCATTTGATCATCTACCTTTGCCATAATAATAATTGCAATTTGAAAACAACTAGGTTTGTCTGCAATAATAGGACCTCAAGATTTACAAATAAAGGCATAAGCTTTTTATGGCTCAGAATCCATGTCATTAAATATAATTTTTGAATAGATTTAATTGCTTTAATAATAAAAGAAAGGCTACCATGTATTGGCAATGATTGGAAACCATCATCCAGTTGTTTAAGAAAGCAAAATGTACTGGGTTGAGTGCATCCCTCTCAATAGAGCTCCAAATTACTAGACTAAAGACAAAAGAAATGTTAACAAAGGTGCATCTGTGGAACAAGGCCTGCCAGCTGGCCTCTGGGGGTGAGGGGAGGGAAGGTTAGGGTATTAGCCCCTGGCCTACCATCCCTCATTCCATTTTTGAAACAACCCTCCAGGAAAAGGACTCGGAAGGTGATGATGCTGGAGATAAAGATGAAAGTGGGTGCATATTTTGCACAGCCAAAGAGAAAAGCTTGAAGTATATTTAGACAGAATCCTGTTAAAAAGCACAGAAACAAAATGGCAATGCAATACTGCAACCTGAATAAACAAGAGATAACAAGATACAGACTGCACATAACAAAAAAGAGATAAAAATAATAAAATAAGATGCAACTTGGAAAGATGTTGTAGACAGTAGGAAGAAATGGTTATGATGACAAGGCACATAGGTCTTTACAGAAAAGGAAATATTTCCTTTGGGAGTAACTACTACAGGTATTAAAATTATCAGCTTTGGACTATTCAGTCATTTACTGCATTAACTAAAACCAAATTAAGATTACAGGAAGGAGCTTGTTGGGACTGAAGTACAATCAGAACTATAAAGTAAGCCCGGTTTAAATAATAGGTATGGAATTAGGAAACAGGCCATTAAAAATATATTATCCAGGAAGATTGCATTCAGTCAAAATAATGAACCCTTAACATAATTCAAGTGCTTTTCTATAGAGATATTGTGCAAAACCCAAATGCAGATCTAGTTAGAACAAGGAAAATTTTCATAATCATTTGGAATTTTAAGAGTATTATTAGTGTTACAAATTTTCTGCCGGGTGAAGAGATGGAATCTCATTTTAGTCTCAAAATGATATCTTGATGAGGCTAAAAGAAAAGTACTAAAAAGTTCAACACAGAGACATCTAAAATAAAGTACAACTCCCAATTTTTATTTTCTCAGAATGCCTCTGATATTTGCATTATCCCCAAAGACATTCTTGGAAATAAACATGGTATTTTGCAAAATCATTTATGCAGCATTTTAGCACATACATGTTCATAAACCTTCATTAGAGATTCTAAGAAGAGATTCACTGAAATCAATAAGACTAAATTTAGTCAAAAGAAACTTAAATTCCTTAGAGGATCTACTGTACTATATAGGTCAAAACTTGGGAGTACACTCTATTTCTTCACTAATAACTTCACTAATTCACTAACAACAAAACAAGTTTCTGTATCAATTGGGCTTCCGGCCTGGGTATAGCACGGAGACAGCATTGGTCGCGCTGGTGGATGATCTCTGGAGAGCTCGGGACAGGGGATTTTCCTCTGTCCTGGTCCTATTAGATCTCTCAGTGGCTTTCAATACCATCGACCATGGTATCCTATTGCGGCGCCTCAAGGGGCTGGGAGTGGGAGGCACTGTTTTGCAGTGGTTCTCCTCCTACCTCTTGGGGCGCTCACAATCGGTGTTGGCAGGGGGCAGAGGTCGACCCCGAGGGCTTTCACTTGTGGGGTCCCTCAGGGGTCAGTCCTCTCGCCCCTCCTGTTCAACATTTATATGAAGCCACTGGGTGAGATCATCCATGGTTTTGGGGTGAGGTATCATCATGCTGATGATACCCAGTTGTATATTTCCACCCCAAACCAAATCAGTGATGCCCTCCCCATGATATCCCATTGTCTGGATGTGGTACAGATCTGGATGGGCAGGAACAAACTACAGCTCAATCAGGCTAAGACAGAGTAGCTGTGTGTACAGGCATCTTGGACCAGTCAACAGATTCCACCTTTGGTCATAGGGGGAGAGGTGTTGCCCCCTATGGATAGGTCACGAAACCTGGGGGTACTCCTGGATTCACAGCTCGGTTTGGAGGAGCAGGTGGGGGCCATGGCCAGGGGGCCTTTGCCCAGGTTTGGCTGGTTCACCAGCTATGCCCATACCTGGACCGAGATGCCCTTCGCATGGTCACTCATGCACTTGTCACATCCTGACTTGACTATTGCAATGCTCTCTATTTAGGACTGCCCTTGCATTCCATCCAGAGGTTTCAGCTGGTGCAGAATGCAGCCACGCGGGTTGTGATGGGAGTTTCCCAGTACGCCTATGTTACGCCCCTCCTGCACGAGCTGCATTGGTTGCCGGTTGCCCTCCAAGTGAAATTCAAGGAGTTGGTATTAACATTCAAAGTCCTTCATGGCTTGGGTCTGGGGTATTTGCGGGAGCATCTCCTGCCAACATTGAATGTCGATCACCCTGTGCAAGCACACAGACTGGGGCTTCTTGGAATGCCGTCCGCAAGACAGTGTTGGCTGGTGGTGCCCCGGGGAAGGGCCTACTCTGTAGTGGCTCCCGCCTTGTGGAATCAACTCCCTGTGGGACTCCATTTGGCTCCGGATCTCCGCTCTTTCCACCACGATCTGAAAACTTGGCTGTTTGAACAGGCCGGGCTGGACTGACCTCTCAGGGAGGGGGTTTTTTAATTGATTTTATGCGGGCTTGTAGTGTTTAATTTGTTTTTAATGTATTTATTGTTGTTATTTTTAGTTGTGAGCTGCCCCGAGTCCTTTCGGAGAGGGGGTGGCATACAAGTCCAATTATTAAATTAAATTAAAATATTAAATTAAATTAAGTATAACAATATGATCTTTAAATACTTATTAGAGAATACGGGACAACAAAGATTTTGCTTCCTGAACATTTTCGTAAAAAATCTTATAGATTTTTGGCTGCCAATCACAAAAATAGCATGTAATTTAACCTATCACATACCATTTTATAGAAATCTTCTATTTTTATACAATAGCAAAGTATGTCCTTCAGTATCTGTTGGCCATGCTGTACACATGAAAGAAACATACAAAAACATGGATCTGTTGTTGAAGCACATCCAGTAAATCAAATACAACTAGAATATCTGTAGAGATCTAAATGTAGTTGTTCTGGTGCTGGGACAGCTGTGCAAGAGAGTTGCATAACAGTAAAAAGAAAAGGACACTCCAAAAAGAATTTGATTCCAGGACAGAAAAACTCAGCACATAAACCAACAAATTGATTGAACAAATATATTTTCCTTCCCGTTCGCATAAAACTCAGACTATTAAAAAAAATTGTGAAAGCAATAATCGAGGAAAGTGAAGCTTTTCATTATTTGAAACAGATGTTTTCAAGAATAACTGATGCCAAAATTAAGGGAGGCATTTTTCTTGGTCCACAGAACAGTTATGACATCAATGACAAGCTGTTCAAAGATCTGTTAGTGAGGGCAGAGAAAATCACCGGAAAGCATTCAAGGATGTTATTGAGAATTTTCTTGGTAACTATAGAGCACCAAACTACATTCAGCTTGTTGACAAATTTCTTACAGATACAAGACCATGAAATGCAACATGTCGCTGAAGATTCACCTTCTGCATTCACAATTGGACTTATTTTCCGAAAATCTGAGTGCATTCAGTGGTGAACATGATGAAAGTTTTCACCAGGACATTGCCACAATGGAAAAAGGTATCAGAGCAACTGGAATTCATTAATCATCATCATCATCATCATTAGGTGCTATGAAGAGCTCATTGGGCAGCAAGTGTTTTCCAGTGGTTTCAATCATTTGCAGCATCTTTGGCATCATGCCAGGGGACATTAATAATCTTAAGATTTTCCTTAAATGTTTGGCACCAAATTTTCTGAAGCTAGCTTTATTTTCTCTTTCCTACAAGAACTATCCAACCTAATACAATTTTTGGATGCCAGTCTTTAGGCATATATAAGATACGGCCAACAAGACTCATTCAACATTCATTCTTGGTAGGTGTTCTAAATCTGATCTTTGTAGCATCTCTTCATTAATGATGTGGTCACAAAATGAGATGTGGAAGATTCTTCTCCAGCAACATTGTTGAAGAACATTTAACTGTTTAATCATCTTGGTTGTATATTTCCTTTTTTCACAAGCATATACTGTATTACAGTTGGTATAACAATATTCTTGAAGAGTTTTGGACACATGTACAGGTGAAACTCAAAAAATTAGAATATCATGTAAAAGTTCATTTATTTCAGTAATGCAACGTAAAAGGTGAAACTAATATATGAGACTCATTACATGCAAAGCAAGATAGTTCAAGCCATGGTTTGCCATAATTTGATGATTATGGCTTACAGCTCATGAAAACCCCAAATCCACAATCTCAGAAAATTAGAATAAGACATGCAATCAATAAAACAAGGATTGTACATAGAACAATATCGGACCTCTGAAAAGTATAATCATGCATATGTACTCAGTACTTGGTTTGGGCCCCTTTTGCAGCAATTACTGCCTCAATGCGGTGTGGCGTGGAAGCTATCAGCCTGTGGCACTGCTGAGGTGTTATGGAAGACCAGGATGCTTCAATAGCGGCCTTCAGTTCTTCTGCATTGTTCGGTCTCATGTCTCTCATCTTTCTCTTGGCAATGCCCCATAGATTCTCTATGGGGTTCAGGTCAGGCGAGTTTGTTGGCCAATCAAGCACAGTAATCCCACGGTCATTGAACCAGGTTTTGGTGCTTTTGGCAGTGTGGGCAGGTGCCAAGTCCTGCTGGAAAATGAAGTCAGCATCCCCATAAAGCTCATCTGCAGAAGGAAGCATGAAGTGCTCCAAAATCTCCTGGTAGACGGCTGCATTGACCCTGGACTTAATAAAGCACAGTGGACCAACACCAGCAGATGTCATGGCCCCCCATATAAACACAGACTGTGGAAACTTCACATTGGACTTCAAGCATCTTGCAGTGTGTGCCTCTCCATTCTTCCTCCAGACTCTGGGTCCTTGGTTTCCAAATGAGATGCAAAAGTTGCTCTCATCAGAAAAGAGGACTTTGGACCACTGAGCAACAGACCAGGTCTGTTTTTCCTTATCCCAGGTAAGACACTTCTGCCATTGTTTGCTGTTCAGGAGCAGCTTGACAAGAGGAATATGACATTTGAAGCCCATGTCCAGGATCTGTCTATGTGTGGTGGCTCTTGATGCACTGACTCCAGCCTCAGTCCACTCCTTGTGAAAGTCCTCAACACTTTTTAATGGCCTTTTCCTGCCAATCCTCTCCAGGCTGCGGTCACCCCTGCTGCTTGTGAACCTTTTTCTTCCACACTTTTCCCTTCCACATAACTTTTTATTAGTGTGCTTTGATACAGCACTTCGGGAACATCCAACTTCTTTTGCAATTACCTTTTGAGGCTTTCCCTCCTTGTGGAGGATGTCAATGATGGTTTTCTACACAACTGTCAGGTCAGCAGTCTTTCCCATGATTGTGATTCCTACTGAATCAGACTGAGAGACCATTTAAAAGCTCAGGAACCCTTTGCAGGTGTTATGGCTTAATTAGCTGATTAGAGTGGGACACTTTGAGCCTAGAATATTGCACCTTTTCACAATATTCTAATTTTCTGAGATTGTGGATTTGGGGTTTTCATGAGCTATAAGCCATAATCATCACAATTATGGCAAATCACAGCTTGAACTATCTTGCTTTGCATGTAATGAGTCTATCTCATTTATTAGTTTCACCTTTTAAGCTGCATTACTGAAATAAATGAACTTTTGCACGATATTCTAATTTTTCGAGTTTCACCTGTAATTTTTCTTTAACATTAATACTGGAGGAGGACAAAGGTGTATACTATCACCATTCTTGTTTCTCCTCTCCATGGACTTTGTTATGGATAGAGCAATGGATAACCCTAGCTTTGGCACCCCATGGACAACAACCCATCTAACAAATTTAGATTTTGCAGATGACATCATATTGCTTGGCAGAACCCATCATTGCTGACTATTATTGGATACTATAGCAAGATGCATTGGACACTGAATGTAAAAGAAAATCAGCAGCAAAACACTTTTAATCCTGTGGAACTGATGCAGCACATTGGAAACATGCAATTAAATACTTTATAGTCATTAAAAATTAATTTCATATGTCTCAAGATTCCTACATGATATAGTTCTGTTTGTGTTTAAAGGGGTTTTGTTATAATCACCAAAAGTTTTTCAAGAAGCAAAACTTTTGAAAAAAAATGGTTGTCCAGGGTAATATATCAATCTATCTAATTCAAAATATTTTTTAAAAATAATACAATCAAAACGATTCGGAAAATGAAGTAATTTCTCACTGAAGGAGGACTATAGTACCAATAGAAGATAATTTATGGCATTCAGGATTGAGCTGTGGAGTCCTCTGAGATTGGTTGTTTGCTTACAAACATTTTATTACACAACTAATAACTCCTATTTCAAGTGTACTGTCATGTTTGAGTCTTACATTTTTAAGGGTACTCAAATTATGAGTTCTATGCAACTGAAAAAGAAATGCAAGAAGGATTTCACCAACATAAGGTAACTTTCATGCTGATTTTATGAATATAATCTTCACCATTTTATTTAATTGAACAGATATTTTGAATCAAGACACTTAGCCATTAATGGTTTCTAGCTACTGACCATTTTTCTGAAAAGTAGTAGATAGTCTGAAAGATACAAAGGATTTTATTTTGTGGAAGTATCCGGAGAAAAAATAAAATTTGTATATTATAAGAATAAGCTGTCAGCCAAAAACTGCTGAAACTACTGTGGCTGTTGAGTTACTGTGAATCTATAATGTCTGGGGAGACTTGTTTAAGGCTATCAGATCTGGGCTGCAATATTTTGCAAAAGCACTAGGTGGCAGCAAAGAGTGAGTGTTCTATCTGCTACCATCTGGTGGTCATTCTGAGTTTGCAGCTTAAATCTGATATCTCTAGTCTTAGAGAAAAGAGACATAACATTTTGTTTTGTTATTCTAATTTCAGTTGTATGGAAAATCATTTCTGAGAATTGATTAAAATATAAGGGGGAACTGATGAAAAGATATCTGCTGCTCGAGCAGGGGGCTGAACTAGAAGACCTCCAAGGTCCCTTCCAGCTCTTTTCTATTCTATTTTAAATACATTAAAAGAAACATTGTTATTAAGATTCAATGATTTTTTTTAAAAAGTACATGTTTTTATATATATTTGTGGGCTTACATATACCTGCCCCTAAATTTCTGTTTGGCCTACCATTAAATTATTGCACCATCTCCTTGCTTTCTACATATCACTTCCCTCTGCTGCTGTTGATATCACTTCGGCAGTGGAATTTGATGGCTCTCTGGGACATTGACAATCCGAAACCTTCCCCAATGCTCAAAGCAAATCTCCTTTCCCCACCACTCCATAACACTCAGAATTCTGTTCTGAGAGAGCAATGTCTATTAAACACTATTCTTACATACCGGTGGACATGTGGTGTTCAATAAGGCACACCCCCAAAATCAGCTTGTTGACAATGTAATTGATGTCATGTCACACAGCTAATCCAGCTGTCTGTTTCCAAAGCATCTCCTTCAATAATCTTCTCACAGAGGGAACTAATGCAGGTCTCCACAAAAACTGAAAGAAACCTGAATGGAGGAGGGAGGAGGATCTGTTCTTACAGCTTTTTCACAGGACTGTGGTTACTATGGAAATTATTCCATCTGCCTTGAAGCAATAGCAGTTTTTGCAAGACTGACACTAAGCCATTGTCGGTAGCCCTGTATTTTTAAACGGATTTTGAGAGAGGATCTTTTCTTAAACAGCTGCAAGTGGATACATGTATGCTTTCTACCTTAGAGTGGGGTGCCTTCGTGTTGAAGTTGGACAGAGTGCACAGGAAACTGCCTGATAATGAAGCCACAGTCCAGTAGGCAGAAGCATTCCAGAAACAAGCTTGGGCATGTGTTTCACATGTTCCAATTCTTGACTGAGTAGAGAAAGAAAGGACAGCTGTCTTTTTTTTTTAATAAGAATTTCCTTGGAAATTCTTATTAAAGGTCTTTCTGGGGAACTTGGAGTTAAAAAAAAAGTGGCTGCCATCTGAGGGACCACAGTTTCCCTCAAAAAATGTTCCGAGACAGTATACATCCAAGGAAGGAAGATTAAGGTGTTTGAACTTCAACTTCCAGAATTCTGGGAGTTGAAGTCCACACATTTTGACATTGCTAAGGTGGAAAATCACTGTTCTAAGGGCATCCAAACTGAGTGAATGGGAGAAATAGTATCAATGAGTTGATGATCACAAACAAAAATGCAGTATAGCCTTTTAAGGAAGCCCGGAATCTCCAAAACGTCTCTGCAAAGGGGCTAGCAGAGTAGGCCTCCATCTCTTTGTCTGTATTACGGGGCCATTTTGGTTTGGCTATAAGCTTAGTCTCTGCAGCATTTAAGTTGCATTGAACTAAAAGACTGTATGAGTGGCTTGGACAAAATTCCATTGTTTAATCTGCATCCATAATCTCCATGTACCAGTATAATAATAAAGTGCAACCACATGGACCTGCCAGAATTAACTAAAATTTTGATATGCACATCTTTTCTGTCCCTACCCTAAAAGATTTATATAAACTAGAGAGATTGGCAATCTAAGGCTTCTCCATTGCAGACAGTCCTAGGAAGCAGCTCTGACCTATAGTTACTCTACATTGCCAGCATGGTTTCTTACCATTTTGAGATAGAAAATATTAATAAGTTGGTCTATGTGCATTAGAATAAAAAAAACAAAGACCTCACTTCCTGCAAAAACACACCTGGAGAATCCTGGAATCACCCACTTTTTATCACCTTATCAAGTTAGCCCCACACAAATTTTTAAATAGAAAGATTAGAAAATGCCAATCCCTGCTTACTTAAAGAATGGAAATTAACACCTAAGATATAAGCAATGATTTACCGAAGTGAGGGGGAACTATTGTAGGATCGTTTACTTCGTCTCTGCAGATTGATTTCTGGGAGTCAGTCTCTGTTTTTCTTGGGCAAGGTGTTCGATAGTTAAAATAAAATGACAATTATAAAAATAAAAAACAACACCTTCAGGTGTCCTTTTTAAGATTACTTCACTCATCAGGTATGCTGTGCTTTAAAAGGAGAAAAATATTTCACTTATATTGCCAAGTGCTCCATTTGCAACTCAAAAGGATTGGTAGTTTTGATTCAGATGGATGAAACTACTGTATATTGCATACAAAAGAGAAACTATTTGGTCCCCGCACTTGTCAAAGTGATAATTGACAAGAGTTGTTTGCTCCTCTAGTAGTAGGTACTTTTGTAACAGTTAAGAAAACCATGTTTTGTTGTCCAAGAACATAATTAAAAAGGATCAAAACCAGATTATTAGCAACTCCCCATGGTCAAAGTCATATTTTAGCTGTGGTAGTGCTTCAGTTTCTGCTGAACTTATATAATTATAATATAATTATATAATTATAAATATATAAATTATTATTAATAATATATAAATTATTATTATTAATTATATAATTTTTATGAGGCTCTTCAGAACAGTTATTTGAAATATCCAAAAGAAGCATCACAAATATTGTCTCTTTACCTTATGCTTTGAGATTATAGTTTGCCCCTTTTTAGGCAAGGATCAAAACTTTCCCTGCAATGTGCAAATATTGTGTTTAGCTGCTGCCAGAGCTTTTTTATGAACTGAGCCATATCTGTGCACGCTGTGGCCCAATAAACTGAAGGCAGTCAGTTTATTGCAGACATTTATTATAATCTATTAAAGAATCAGGTTGGTGCAGTGGTAAAGTTATCAGGCTAGAAAGCAGGAGACTTTGAGTTCTAGTCTTGACTTGGGCATGAAGCCAGCTGGGTGACTTTGGGCCTGGTACTTTCTCCCAGCTCTAGGAAGGAGGCAATGGCAAACCACTTCTGAAATCCTTGCCAAGAAAACTGCAGGGGTTTGTCCACGGAGTCTCCAAAATCAGGCACGATTGAACAGAAGGAAAAAAACAGTAGCCCCAGTCCCCTTGTACCCTATAACTATCATTAAGTGTCGTACCTTATGATTCTCGATGAATGTATCTTTTCTTTATGTATACTGAGAGTATTTACACCAAGACAAATTCCTTGTGTGTCCAATCACACTTGGCCAATAAAATATTCTATTCTATTCTATATAAAAATGGAGTCAATATGGTTTAGTAATTCAAGTAATGGAGTAGGAGTAGGGAGATCCAGTTTCTGGTCCTCCCTTAGACACAAAAGCCGGCTGGGTGACCTTGGACCAGTCATTTTCTCTCAGCCTTACATCGGGCAATCACAACACATCTTTCTAACAGTCCAAATTGAACCAGCATTGCAAATAATGATCAATAACCTTGAATAAAGAGGCCTTCATCCTGAGGTGAATTGATTCAAGATGATAATAATTGGGAATAAAATCATATTGTTATGTATGCAGGTTTGAATGTCATTGGTTTAGTTTGAACTGTTCTTGTAAAATGTCAGAAATGATTGGTTTAAAAAGTGCAGGAAAATCCTGCACTCTGATTGGCTGGCAACTGCGGCTGCTGGCTATAAGTAGCAGCCGCAGCCCAGCCAAATCGGGTCTGTTATGAGCTGTAGTCACTAATAAACTCTTCACTGAAGCACTCCGTGTCTGACTCTTCATGCAAACTTAACACTGGCGAGGAAGGTGGGATCCTTCCTGAAGAGAAGACAATGCGGAAAACAAGCTGAGAGAGATGGCTGCGCTGAGCACACACACCCCCAGCCCCGTTTGATCTGACGGCAGAAGACTGGGACTCGTATGATCGTTTCCAAATGTATTTGAAGGAAACGATCTCGCCTGACATTTCGAGAAGCGGAAGAGGGCAGTCTTTCTCACGCTGCGGTCCGGCAGTTTTCAAGATGGTGAAGGCATTGGCGGAGCTGCAGACGTGAAGGTAATGGACTGGCCCGACTTAGAAAAGCTTTTAAGAGCCCATTATGCCCCACAAGTATCGTGCCTCATTAAGAGACACGAGTTTTACCGTCGATCAAGGGGAAAGCAAAACGTAAATGACTTGTGGCAAGTTTAAGGGACATTGGGGGTGCATGTGAATTTAACAACTTAGAAGAGGCCATGCGCGATCGATTTGTTCTAGGCCTCAAAGACAAGATGCTTCAGAGCAAATTATTATTAAAACCTAAGATCACATTGAAGGAAGCCATAGAAGAGGCCTCCTCAGCAGAAGCCACCAAGTCCTCAGCAGCAGCCATGAAGAAAATTAACAAGGCCTCAAGCCATCCTGATGTGGAAAAGTCCATAACAACTAATTGAGCAAATAGATTCTGAGTCAGACTGTAGTGAGGTGGAGGAAGGAATTTATAGACTCAGAATGGAGAGGAAAAAGAAAGACCTGGGAAGAAAGAGGCAAGATTTTTACTGCAGAGGTTGTGGGGAAGCCACCCCAGACTGAATGCAAGTTTCTTGATACCATCTGCCTCCGTTGTGAAAAAAGAGGTCATCTAGCAAGAGTCTGCAAATCATCCAGAACTCCACCACACAGAAGGAAGTTTCCTGACAAAGAATTCAAGCATAACAACCTCAGTGAGAAAATGGGGCGCAACACAGAAGCAAATGGGAAGAATGAAACTCATCAAACAGTCACCATTGGTCATTCTTCACCCTTAAGAAGCAGAAAAGTACATGTGAAGGTACTAATTGAAGGAAGGCCTTGCCAAATGGAAGTGGACTCAGGCTCCTATTTATCTATGGTGTCACTATTCACAGGCTACTTCCCAAAATTCAGAAGAAGCATTTCCAGAAGCAAGCACTGACTCTTAAAGACTACCAAGGGAACAAGATTCCAGTAGTTGGAACAAGAGAATTTAATGTGAAGTTCAAAGGCCACACCAAACGTTTGCCCCTGACCATCGTGGACAAGGACCTCCCAAGCTTGCTGGGACTTGAGTGGTTCAATCCACTAGGCATCAAGGTGACTGGCATCAATCACGTGAGCAACACTGAATGGGAGGAGGCCTTGAAGTCTGAGTTTCCAGAGGTCTTCAGCAATGGATTGGGAAAGTATATGGGGACCCCTATCACTTTCAACCTAGATCCCAAGGTGCCCCCAATTCGTTTAAAGCCCAGAAGGGTCCCATTTGCCTTAAAGGAAAAATTGATGCACAATTAGATAAACTAATAGCTCAAGAAGTTTTAGAGCCCACTGACCACTCCAGATGGGAGACACCCATAGTCACACCAGTCAAGACTGATGGGTCAGTAAGAATCTGTGGAGACTATAAGGGGACATTGAACCATGCGCTTCAACAGAGCGCATATCCAGTTCCAGTGGTGCATCATTTATTACATTCACTTGGCAGGGGCACAGTCTTTGCCAAATTGGATCTGGCCCAGGCATATCAACAACTAACAGTTGATGATGCCACTGCAGAGGCCCAAACCATTGTGACTCATAGAGGTACCTTCAAATGTAAAAGGTTACAGTTTGGAGTAAGCGTGGCACCAGGCATCTTCCAAAGCCTTATGGAAAGGATGCTCCAAGGACTGCCAGGGTAGTGCCTTACTTTGATGATGTGTTAATCTCTGCTGAAAATGACACTCAATTACAAGAGAGACTCAGAGAAGTCCTTACCAGATTCAAGAAAGTAGGGTCAAGGAAGAAAAATGCACTCTTAGAACTGACAAGGTTGAGTTCTTGGCTATATGATTGACAAGCATGGCATCCACCCTACAGATGCCAAGGTTCAAGCAATCAAAGAAGCCCCTAGACCAAAATGCAAAACAGATTTGCAAGCCTTCCTTGGACTTACTAACTTTTATCACATGTTCCTACCTCAGAAGGCAACCATTGCAGAACCATTACACAGATTACTGGACAAAAATCTGTTTGGGTCTGGGGCAGGAACAATCAGCATTTAACAATATTAAAAGACTAACCACGTCTGATGCTGTACTGATACAGTTCTCTGAGAATTTGCCTGTTGTACTGACTTGTGATGCATCCCCTTTTGGAGTGGTGGGGTTTGAGCCACAGGCTTCCCAGCGGGAGAGAAGCCCCTATTGCATTTTACTCTCACTTTGACCAAAGCAGAGAGGAATTACAGCCAATTGGACAAGGAAGCATTGGCAATTGTTGCAGCTGTCAAGAAATTCCATGAGTATCTATATGGGAGAACATTTACCATTGTCACAGATCACAAACCTTTGTTAGGCATTGTGGCAGGAGACAAACCTACACACACTATCCTGTCACCAAGAATGCTGAGGTGGACTGAATTTCTTGCTGCTTATTCATACAAGCTCATCCACAAGCCTGGCAAAGACATTGGCCATGCTGATGCTTTGAGTCGCTGCCCACTTCCTTTCACACTGAGGACTGTGAACCTGAGGCACACCTTTTTCCTAGAAACTGTTGCCAAGCTTCCAGTACATGCTGCTGAAATTGCCAGAGAGACTGCCAAAGACACTTTATTGGCTCCTGTTATAGGCTGGATTAAGAAAGGTTGGCCTCTTCAAGATCTACCTCAACTTGCCCAACCTTTTAAGTCCAGGCAAACTGAATTATCTGTATTAAGAGGATGTATTTTGTGGGGTAACAGGGTGGTTATTCCTGCAAAACTGCAAAGAGAGGTTTTGGAAATGTTACATGAGGGTCATCCAGGTATTGTAAGGATGAAGGGATTGACCAGGAGTTATGTATGGTGGCCAGGTATTGACAAAATGGTTGAAAACTGGGTTGCATCTTGTCCCAACTGTCAGGTAGTCAGGCCTGCCCCACCTCTTGCCCCCACACAGGAATGGGAATGTCCTAGGGGCCCATGGTCTAGGATTCACATTGATTTCGCTGGCCCTACCAGAGGGCACACCTTCCTTATTATAGTAGATGCATATTCCAAATGGCTAGAAGTCATCCCACAACTGATGCTGTCATCAAGCAGCTTAAAAAGCTTTTTGTAACCCACGGGTTACCTGATGTTCTTGTCTCTGACAATGGCCCTCAATTTACATCCAACCTTTTTGAATCCTATCTAGCACAGGCTGATTCAATCTTGAGCCTAGTGAGATTCGAACTTGCCAAATTGCAGGCAACCGGCAGTCAGCAGAAGTAGCCTGCAGTACTGCACTCTAACCACTGTGCCATGGCGGCTCTTCCTTAAGTATTATTAAGTACTTAAGTAATAAGTACTTAATCATGCTTAATCCTTTCACTTTCAATTGCAAGCTGATGAGTTCTATCTGCACATAATATTTGTGTTTTGCCACTAATACGCACTGCTTTCGCAGTCTATATTACTTAAAACTTGGCTTAAGACAGGTCCACTACTTTCCATACAAGACTTAAAAGGAAATTTAGCAATATAATAATGTCTCCAGTCTATTACCATAAAACTAAAGAGTAATTATATACAGCTTTGAGCTACAACTTCAAAGTGGCAGCTGAAATGAGCGTGTCCGTTCCATCAGGGCAAACCTGCCCCATATAAGGTCAATGAATTAAATTCATTGCTGTTTCCTTCTTTTCTCTGACTTGCATCCCTCTTCCTCCAACAATAACTTTTTCACTATATCCTGCCTTTTCCAAAGTTTGCTGTTTCTTGGCATGATTTCATTCATTTGTTAAAGGTATCATTCTGATTTTAGTTATAGAATGGACACTCACCATTTTAGGGGGGAAATCTCATTTTCCAAAAAACATGGTGTCCCTTCCAGATGGAAGGAAAGCATAACATTTGTCCTTTCTTTCTGGTTTCTCTCAACAAGCAGTAGGAAAGGCTGCAGGTCCAATTAGCACTTGGTTAGCTCCCTGATAAAATTTCATAGGCGGTTGCATGTACAATGCCACCATCACCACCCAAATGTGGTACCTATTCAAGCATCACAACTTTGCGTGCCAAGGAGCACCGTGGCTCATGTGGTTAGGACACTGGGATGGAGGTTAGCAAGCCCACACTTGAGACTCAAATGCTACTGTGGGGTGAGGATGAACTCCCATCCTTTGCTCCAGTTCCTGCCAGGGACATGAAAGGAGCCCCCAACTGGGCATCCCCCAAATAATGGTGATGTCATTGGCTAATCCTTTCAACCTGGAAGTGCCTCAATGCTTCTGACACGAATGCAAGCAAACTTTGGATATACAGAGGAATTGGTTTTTTTCTTTTTAAATAAAAACTAATCAAAACTGAAATCATAAATTTTAGGAAGAACAACCATAAGAAGCAAAAAAAGTATGAATAATAAGGATTTATTTCCAAATAAATATTTTCTTGTTTTGTAAAGCAATGAGATAAATAAATAAGTCCAATAAGTCCAATAAAATAAATAGCCAATGGAAGAAGAATCCAAATTTCACAGAAAATGTATTTAAAAATTCCAATTCCATAGAAGCCCGTCTAGCTTCAGAGATAAATTCAAAGTCAAGACAGAGTGCAAATAACTAGTATTGCTCTCTGGAACATTTTTGTGAACATACTTTGATATTCCTCCAATTAACTCTTTCTGTAGTAAGCTGGCCTTCTCCAAGTGCTGCTGCCAGGTATATCAAGACTCCTAAAGTTCCCAGAATTTCTTAGAGTGCCAATCCCAGACCAGCTGGAGATCACCAAATTAGGGAAGGTCAAGAGATGTTTTCCTACCCATAAAGAATTGTTCCATGTTCTCAAGTAACACTGCACAAGGCTTACATTTGGTAGGCTGGTGTATATCTAGCCAGTTATTCTTATCTGAACAAGGGTAATATGTAGGTGGAAGGGGTGGGATTTTCCTGGTCCGGACCAGTTCAGGAAATCCCCTTATTCCAACAATCAGCTGGCTCCAAACCAGTTCACTCCAATGAGCATATGGGCCCGCCCGCCTACCCGGCCCTGCTCTTTCCTGTGTTTTGTGTCTTTTTGTTAGAGCACAGCTGATTTGCGTGGTTTGCCGCGCCTCATCTGTTTTCTTCAGCTGCAGTTGAGGGTATTAGCTTTTTTAAACACAGAGCAAGCATGCAGAGTGCATGTTTGGCATGCACACACAAAGCACGAGCTCACTGAACCGGTTGTTATACCAGTTGAATCACACCTCTGCTAGGTTGCTAATGACAATGAATAAAATAACTATTATCCTGGTTTTTAGAAGTAACTTGAATTTCTAAAATATCTCCAAGCAAATCATGATATAACATACATCAATTCATTATTATAAAACAAACAGAGGCCGATTTTAAAAATAGCCATAAGGTTTTAACCCACAGAGAACCAGGATTTCTGAAGTTTTCAATTTTATATTTGATTTTATTGCCACCTTTGGTCTTGGATGGGGTGGCACTACCCCAAACAGACCCTGTGCGTAATATGGGGGTTGTCCTTGACTCATGACTCCTGCTCAAAGAGTAGGTGGCAGTCATGGCCAGGATGGCCTTTGCACAACTGTGGGTTTTGCATCAGTTATACCCTTTCCTGGACCAACAATCCCTACTCACAGTCACTCATGCCCTAGTCACTTCCCAACTTGGTTATTGCAACACGTTCTACATGGGGCTGCCCTTGAAAAGCATCCGGAAACTCCAGTTGGTGCAAAGTGCAGCGGCCCGCATGGTTTTGTGCAGACCCCGGTGTGCACATGTATCACCTCTCCTGCAGAAGCTGCATTGGCTGCTGATTTGCTTCCAGGTACAATTCAAAGTGCTGGTTGTCACCTTTAAAGCTCTTCATGGCTTGGGACCAGGTTATCTGAGGGATCCTCTCTTGCTGGTCACATCTACCCGACCCATCAGAGTGGGGAGGCAGGGAATTTTGCAGGTCCCATCCCCTAGGGAGATACACCTGATGGGACTCAGAAGAAGGGCCTTCTCTATGGTGGCTGCCTCTCTCTGGAACATCACTCCCCCAGAGATTAGAATGGCCCCACACTCTAACACTCTTCCAGAAGGCACTGAAGTCTTGGTTCTGCCGGTGGGCTTGGGGAACCCAGAGCAGGATGGAACCCATTAAATGGCTTGTGTGATGTGTTGTCTCTGGGGTGAAGGGTGGGGGACTATTACATTATTTTATTAATTTATTATTTGATTATTTTCTTTTATTGGTTTTATTTTTTATATGTGGTGTTTTTATATCCCTGTAAGGTGCCTTGAGTCGCCATGTGCGAATAGGCAGCCAATATAAATTTTTTAACAAATAAAAAAAATGCTTTTACTATACAGCATTCTTTTTAGTCATTGTTGGCAAGGGTTTATTTTTTGGTATTTTATCTGCTGTATTTTTAATGTTCATATTGTTTTATGAGTCACCTTGCGAACTTCCATTGCAAAGTGGTCCAGAAATATTTCAAATGAATTAAATAAAACAAACAAAAGCCATTCATGCTTATTCAAGGAAATAGCCACAGGTTTCTTTCAGGCAGTCTGAGCTACTGTGATTAGTATAAATCTCAGACAAAGGTCCAAGCAACAGGGAGGTAAAGAATATTTTTATAGCGTTTGGAAGCATTGCCATTTTCATGCTCTTGGCATCCTTTATGTTATTATAAAAAGTCAAGCAGGGATTGGTATCTGTCCACTAAACACATCATGCCAAAGGGCTAACGCTTCATTTTCCCTTCATCAGCAAGGAAGAGATTTATTTGCCTGAGGTACATCCGTCATAGACACCCCACCCTACCCCACATACTCCCCAATGCTCTTTTGTTTATGCAAAATGAGAGCCTGAGACACAGCAGGTCAAGATCAACATCCAAAGTAGGAAATCTGTGTTTGCAAACAGCTGCTATTATGAGTTCAAGAGAGGAAAACTCAGCCAGTTGTGTCAATAGGCTTTCAGGACCGAAATTAAAATAAAAAGAATCTGCCCAGAGATGAGTGAGCTAATCCAGGCTACATGAACTTCATAAGATGCTATGGAGAAGTTCGTGCTGGGAGCAAAACTGTGGCTCTTCCCTTCCTTCTTTTTAACTGGAATGTTAATAGGTATTGAAAATATGTTGTGCACATTGTTAAGGAAATTGCCAAAGACACAGAACAATTAATCTTATTGTTTATACGTCAGAACAATGTGTCGTGAGAAAGCATAGAACAATGCCTTGCAATTTATTAGTTAAAGAAAAAAAAAAGGTGGACGAATGGCACAGGGAAATATGGAAATACAGATAATATGTAAATTAATTGATATAATTAAAATTAAAGCAGTCAATAAGTAAAGACCCCATTGCTTGATTCTATGTGGAAAAGAGCCTTGGTGGTTCAGGCTGTTAAACGTCTAGCACTTAGTTCCAGCTGCCTGCAATTAGTGCAGGCTCGAATCCCACCAGGCTCAAGGTTGACTCAGCCTTCCATCCTCTCAGGGTAGGTAAATTGAGGACCCAAGATTGTTGGGGGCAATAAGCCGACTTTGTAAAAATGCTGCTTGGGGGCAAAAAGCCCTAGTAATAAGCAGGCATATACAATGGAATGAAGGCTGTTGCTGAGCACATTGGGTTGTGCTCCAAAAAAAAATTGTAAGCCACCCTGAGTCTCCGGAGAAGGGCAGGATATAAATATGAATTTTTTTAAAATGTTACCAAGTGGACTATTTTTTAATGTACAAATTTAATTGGAGAGCAGTCCCAAGCATATCTACCCAAAGGTTCCATTCAGTTCAAGGGAATTATATACCCACAGATATCTGAATATAGATAATGTGAAATATGAGGGTTACCCATCTGCACATGGACACTGGACAGTAGGTCACCAGCTGTCACCTGTCTTGACAGCCTAATAGAGCCTCCAGCCTTAAATCCAGAATGCCACGGAATATGACTTGCTGACCTTTGTGGTCTGCTTCATATTCTTAGTTTATTCTTATTTATTGCTAGCCAGGGATTATAATAAAGATTTATTTCAATTCCATATTCTTCTAAAAAACAATAGGCATCTGAGCCTTGCTTCAGAAATTTTTAAAAACTTCTCATCTGGCATAACATTAAAATGGCTCTAAACTCTGTTGATCAATTAGTGGCATCTTAAAAGGATTCCTTGTCATCATCTTTGCAAATAATGCTATATTTTCAATATGATGATCTTTCTTTCTGACCAAGCGATTCTTCATCAACCTAGGACACTCAGCAATAAACTCCAGTAACATTTTACCAATGTTGTTCCTCCATTTTACCAATGGAGGAATAGCAAGCCAGGGTATTTAAACAATGAGCATTCTCAACCAACAAAAAGTAATTATTTCATTACCTAACCCCAGAATGAGAATTTCTTTAATATTTCACTTTACAAATTTTAATGTTTGTAATGTTTCACTTTATAAATGTTTAAATATTCTCTTTTATTAGTAGTAGAATACTACTTCATTTGGTTATTTTTTTATGCTGTCCCTGAAACACAGGTTGATTGACAAACATAGAGTGGCAATCATAAGCCAAGTAATGGGAACCTTCTGAACATTTTCCAGAGGCAAGTTCCTCACTATTCCTATTATTTCACCCACATTGAGAATATAGCTTATATTTAGAAAACAAAAAATTCAAAAATAGCTGTGAATTTTGTGTTTCTGTGTCTGTATTTGTTCAAAAACTTGGAAATTATTGAGAAAGTGAACAAATCAAAACTTTGCTCTGGTTATATCACCTCATAAAAGATTAGAAATGTCTTCTGGAATAGAAGTTTAATATTTCACATTTTAAACACAATACTGCCATCTAGTGACTACTTTCTTAATATTTTCTAAACATATTTTAAATTCACAAAACACTAACCTTCCAGAAGTGATTCCAGATATGAGTTTGAATTTAATTCCCATATTCCCCAACCAACATAGGCAAAAATGTAATCGAATAAGAGAAATGTTACCATCTGCTCCATCTTTATTAATATACATAATATCCACTAGGAACTGACAGATTAGACTGTTTCTCTCCATTTCTCATTTCTCTAGCTTTAACTTGCAGTTATCACCTTTGCAGTATTAGTTTTGAACAGAGCAGCTTAAAAGTCCCATAAAATAAACAATAATAAAGTGGATTTGTTTCCTATGAATTTTGGGAAATCTTTATGTATGCATATGTGTGTGTTTACCTATGCACAGTTTTGCAACTCATTTTCCTTAATACAATATATTTTTGAAAATAGTTCATTGTTACGCATATTTGTGCAGAATTTTCCCCTAATATACCTTTGTTTTCCTTACTCTTGTTGAGGTGCTACAGTGCAAAATTTGGACAAGCCCTAAGTTTGAAATTTGTATATATGTTTGAAATGAAACTCAGTTAGTTTGCAATACAATTGCAAATCAAATGAAATGAAATGATTTGATTGTTTGAAATAATTTGAATTATTTGAAATAATAATCTCTCATGTTATTTTCAGCAAGATGATCTGCACAAAGCTGTTCAATTAGGCACTGTCATATCAGGTGACAGCACAGCTTGAAAGAGTCTGTTCAGAGCAGGTAATTCTGTGCTCAGTAGATTGATGATGTAGTCTTGTCTTAGGTCATCTCTCAATAGTGCTTTATGTAGTCTCCCAGCATTATCCAACTCTCACTGTGTTGATATAACAGAAAAGAGAAACAGCCTTTATGTACCTTAACAATGTTCAGGTGATGCTATAAAGATGCTATAAATCTCTAGTAAGGCAGAGCACCAAGACAAACTTTTTTACTTTGTTCTCCACACTCCAAATCTGCAAAGTAGGAAATGTAGTGCAAATATAGTAGGAAATATAGTTACATTATCCCTCTATTCAAAGCATGCATAGATTAACATTAGAAAATAGAAGTTAAAAAAGGTGTAGCTTTGCACAATTGCTATGATTGAAGTAGAAATAAAATATAATTCACAACAATGGGGAAGAGTTAGGCTCAATATTCTAGTATGGTACCTGCTCAATATCATGAGTATGAAATTCACGTCATAATGGCAATGTCACGTGATGTATCATAACTTTTTCCCCCTTCACTAAATGGGCATCAGCGTGGTCAGCGTGTGACACATCCAGCCCGCGGGCCGCAAGTTTGACAGCCCTGGGTTACACCAACAATAGTCCCCAAGTTTCCTCTTTGTAGCTTCAAAGCCCAATTGACCTTCCCACCATGTTGAGGGGGAAATTACATTAAACCCAGTCTTTGCTCTAAAAGCAGCATATTGCAGTTAAAACCCTCCCCACAACTTGTCCCTTAATTTCAACTTTGCCTACATGTGTCATGTGACTCCACATTCTCTGCAGCTGTTAATTGTCAATGTATGTATGTGTGTGTGTGTATGTATGTATGTATGTATGTATGTATGTATGTATATGTATATGTATGCATGTTTGCCACTTTGAGTTACTTATAAAATATTAAAGATGGAATAAAAATCAAATAAAATGCTGCCCTCCCTTAACTGTGTGACATTCATGGTTAAGTAGGAATATAAGTGTCAGATAATTTTTCTTTGTCTGAAAAACAGATAAAGATGACTAATGTGCTGGACAATCATGGGGAGAAAGACTATTGGAAATTTAAACAAGATCATGAAGGATATGTTCAATATTACAAAGTTCAAAATATTTAAAACAACAGCTTTTCATGTAGCAGCAGAGCTATGTGGAAGCTGGAGACTGGGAAGGAAAGGCTAAATATCTTAAAATTATGGAAATGTTTAACAAAAGTACTGCAGATTGAAATAAGAATTATTCTATTGGTTCTTGTTCCAAGACTGACTGTTGCCTTAAACCAGGGTTGGGAACTATGGCCCCTTTATGACTTGTGGACCAACTCCCAGAATTCCTGAGCCAGCATGCTTAAAGTTGTCAAGCTTGAGAAATACTGGATTAGACTGATGAATTAGTAGGAGATCACTGGAATGTGCTTGAAAAAGTTAGATGTGGGTTATGATTGTGGGTATTGGCCAGATGGAGCCTCAACAGATGCCTCAATCTATTTATGAATCTTGAGGTCCTATTATTGCAGATAAACATGGTTGCTTTCAAGTATAATGACCCTTAACTAAATTGGAAGTCCTAGTCCAGCACTTTAAGCACCATATCACATTGGCTTTATATATTCAACTATACAGAAATCAGATTACATTTTGTATGGATAAGCCAAACCCATTGTCTAAGAGTACTTCTCCATTTGCACTGTAATTTCTGCAGCATCAAAAAAGTCAAGATGCAAGGCATGACCACATGATCATATTGCTGAAGAATTGGACTAGTTTGTCTGACTTTTCTTTTAGGTAAGAGTTTACACTCTGAACATTGTACTTTAGGAAAATAAATAATCTCCTGCTAAGTTCTTTCCAGACTATATCATATTACAGGTAGTCCTTGACATACAACTGTCCATTTAATGACCATTTGAAGTTACAGCAGCACTGAAAAAAGTATCTTTTGACCAGTTTTCACACTTACGACTATTACAGCATCCCCATGGTCACATGATCAAAATTCAGATGATTGACAGCTGACTTATATTTATGGCGCTTTTAGTGTCCCAGGGTCATGGGATCACCTTTTGTGACTTTCTGTCCAGCAAAGTCAATGGGGAAGCCAGACTCGCTTAGCAACCATGTTACTAACTTAACAACTGTAATGATTCATTTAACAACTGTGGCAAGAAAGATCATAAATTGGGGCACTTTCATAAAATTTCACTTAAAAATGCCTTTGGCAACAGATATTAATGTTATCATGTCACAGGAAGCAGTTGTTTAATTAGTTCTTATTTGAAGACAAATATTTTGAGGCAGGGTTGTCTCATGGCCCAAAGTAACTTTGTGGCAGAAGCACCTTCTTTTTAGTGAGTGAGTAGGGCTTCCTCATTTTTGCTTGCAGAGTTCATTATCAATATAATTTTCATATTGCCTGTCCAAAAATGTTCAACTGTAGACTTGTCTCTTAGGTTATCAAAGGAAGCTTATTGTGTCAGCTTTGGAAGCCATATTAGCGCCAGAAGCTTTCACGCTGCCACTGTGGGAAGATGGGAGGGGGAATTTCATGGAGTGTATGTGGTTAGACATAATAGCATTCTTCTTTAAAGTCAAGGTCATGTTATTCCTGCACCTGGCTGAAGAGGAGTAGAGGGGATGTCTCAAGCTGGAATGGATGATGATTGGGGCATGTGATGGAATGATGGGTGCAGGGGGTGAATGTAATTTTTTACTTATTGGGGAAAAAAAACCCAGAACTTTCAGATTCGGGTTTTACCAGATGTGCCAGTATGCCTACTCTAATAAAAAGAACTTTGAGAAAATGTCTGTCTCAGAGTTTTTAATTGGAGTTGGGGTTTTCTGGAACCCTGACAATTTGTTATAAACATTTAATATTCTTAGAATAACTTTGTTGATCTGTCTCCTCCTTCCTTTCATACACTAAGGCCATTGTTCCTATTCACCCAGATGCTACTTTTCTTTCAAGTTTAATATTCAGATATTCTATCATTATTAGGTTGTATATTTGTTGTTGCATCAAAAGGGGTTTTGCCCTGTTTGGTTTCTATTTTCTCTGCATCTATGGTTGGAGAACAGACTCAGTTGCCTTAATATTGTTTGGCTTGTTTTGGATTTGGTCTGAAATCATTCTAGCATTTGGAAGCTGTTTTAAACATATGTTTATTAATACTAAGGGCTCCTTGGTTTCTTCCATGAGTTTCTTGTCCGTCAAAAGTGATATGATGCTCCTTTGATGTGAAGTGAGCCCTTCTAATTGACTAATTGCCAGAATATTCCTACTCAGTCTTGATATTTCTGGTGCCTTGATTCATGGTTCTGACACTCCACATATTATTACAGCATTTCTTTTCTCTCAGGACACATCAAATCCAACCACATCATAAATACTAGCACTATACATGTTGCCATTTGCTTTTTCCCATTAGCTCATTTGATAGCTTTTGAGCTAGACAGTCTCACTCTGTCTTTCTGTCTCTCTGTCTCTCTGGGTCTCTTTCTCTCCTCCCCTGCCCCCGCCTCTCTCTGTGCATGTGTGTGTGTTTCTGTTTAAAGATTGTGTGTGTTTAAACATTGTTCTGGAAGAGAAAGTCCATTTATTTTCCTGCTGTTGTCATTTTATTGTCTGGAAGATCTGTTCCTTGCTCATTACCTCCTTATCATGGGTAACCTTTTCAAAAGTATCCAATCCCAGAGTTCATATCATTGGAACGTGCAAGTCCTCTTCACCACTTAAAAGTAACAATCCATGAAGTGGACTTCTTCACAATGAGCTTATTAAGTTTTGAAATTAGCTACCTTAAGATTTAGTCATGGCCATCAACTCCTGAGAATTAAAAAAAATTTACTGTATATATTCACAACTGGTATGGCCAGCATTACTACTCACCTATAATTGTTATAATTTATCTCAAGGATTAGAGGTAATATGCCCCTAATATCAGTTTCAGAGGAACAAAATGGAAAGGATTCTATTGCAGTGGTATCCTGTCTGCAGGCTTCTATAAGCATCTGGTTGCTACAGTGGAAAGTGAATATTGGGCTACATAGATCTTTGATCTAAACATAGCTCTTCTGATATTCTTCTGTAGTTGTTCCAAGCAGGGTGGAAGCAAGATGGTAATTTAAGGAAGATTCCAGAGAGGGCCAAAAGAAAATTTTACAGTTCAACCCTATGAATGTTTATTCAAGAGCAAGTTTGTCATTGAACATGATTCATTTCCAGTAAAAGAATTAAGACATTATATAATACGATGATTGCTCTAGAAGTAAAGAAGTAAAGAATTGTCAAGTACTGAACTAAGCATTATTTCAAAGAAGTCTAGAATAAGGATGAAGGAAAACCCAAGCATGGGAAGAACATATGTAAGTCAAGAAATCATAGGATCATTAAAGAAGTGACAACTAAAGCTTCCTATAAAATCTATGAAGTGTACTGAAACAGGCAAAACTGGCTACTATTCATAGAAAACTGGCATTAATCTGGGCAGAATTCTAGAATGATATGAAGGAACAAACAGCCTTAGAAGTTATGCCTTTCTGGAATCTGTGAACAGAGTCTACACTGAGGAGGTAGTAAAATCATCTCAAGGGAACCAGAATAAATATTTGCTTAGACCATTGAGTAAGAAATTGCAAGGAATATGTATTATCTGACTTTCCCTCCAAATGCAATTAGCTGGTTAGATCAGAATCACTTTTTTTTTAATTTTAAAATAAACTTTATTTACGTAAAATTTAAAAAGCACAAACATACAAATATACAAAAGTAAAAAATGTGTAAATAGAACAATAAACATATTTCTTTCTATTACATTTGATAATAGATTTGATAGTTCATAATAATCAATAATAAATAATAACTGGCAAGTATTCCTTATCTTTTTTTTAATTACATTTATATGCCGCCCTTCTCCGAAGACTCAGGGTGGCTTACAATTTTTGGGGACACAAGCCAATGCGCTTAGCAATAGTCTTCATTCCATTGCATATGCCTGCTTATTACTAGGGCTTTTTTTGTCGTCCCCCCCCAAGCGGCATTTTTACAAAGTCAGCTTATTGCCCCCAACAATCATGGGTCCTCACTTTACCTACCCCGAGAGGATGGAAGGCTGAGTCAACCTTATCTCTTATAGATTGCATATTAATTAATAAATAACACATGTTACTCTACTATTACTATTGGATTATAACTGTATTATCTAATCAATGAAACCTTCATAGTGTTTATGTAATAGAAGAGAAGCTTGAGACCATTATTATTATACATTCAATATATACAGCTATATATGTTTCCTGGGTTCATTTATTCTGTACACTCTTTTTCTTGCGCTCTACCCATCTGTACCATTTATCCCAAACCAGGTAATACTCTGAGTCTTCATTCCCATTTAATTTAAGCATGAGCCTCTCCATTTCGGCACATTCATAGCTTTTTTGAATAATAATATGTATCAGTGGTATGCTAGGCCTTTTCCAATATTGCGCTAAAGAAATCCGCACCGCTGTTAGTAAGTGGATGATCAGGTATCTCACTTTAGGATAATAGTCCCCTTTGATCATTCCCAGGAGGAACAGTTCCGGTTTCCACTCCAGTCCGCATTCAATAATTTCTTCTATCCATATTCTTATCCTTGTCCAACATTTCTTAATCTCAGGGCATGTCCACCAAAGATGAAAATAAGTACCAAATTTCTCTTTACATTTCCAACAGCTTGGGTTTGTTGTTGGATATATTTTAGCTAATCTAGAGGGTGCCAGATGCCATCTATATATCATTTTATATAAGTTTTCCTTATATGATATTGATTTTGTTAATATAAGATTCCTTTGCCAGATTTCCTCCCAGTCGTCCAAATCTATATTGTAACTGAAATTTTTTGCCCAAGTTAGCATTGGTCCTTTCATGATTTCCTCAGCCAATTCGTATTCTAATAGGTAATTATATAATTTAGATATCATATTTTTCTCTGGGCCCAGGAGTATTTTATTTAATTGAGTATCTTTTATTTCAAATCTGTATTCTTTTACATTCTTATTATATCTCATTTTAATTTGAAAGTAGGACCAGTTATCAATAACTATTTCTTGGGTTTCTAACTCCTGAATCGATTTAAGTTTTCCCTTATTGTCTAGAATTTGGTGGTATTTAAGCTTTTTGCTAATATCCAACATGTTAGGATGGAACATCGCCTCAATTGTTGAAAGCCACCTCGGAATTTTAGTGTAGTGGTTCCTTCTGATGTCTGTCCAAATTTTAATCAAAGATTTACGTAAAGTGTGTCTGGAAAAATATGAATGATTTTTATTATTTGGATTCTACAAAAATGCATGCCATTCTATTTGGCCCTCAAGTGTTAAGATTCTTTTATTTTCCAATTTAATCCAATCTTTTATCCACACTAGTGCTGTTGCTTTGTAATAGGTCTCCCAGGCAGGGAGTCCAAAGCCACCCCTGCTTTTATTATCTTGTAAATAAATTTTTTTATCCTTGTTTTTTTCCCTGCCCAGATGAATTTCATAACAATTTTGTCCAATTCTTTAAAAAAAATTTGTCCAATGATATCGGAATTGTTTGAAATAAATATAAAATTTGGGGTAGGACATTCATCTTAATCGTTGCTATTCTATCTAATAATGAAATTTGCATTTTGTTCCAGTTTTCCAAATCCTTTCCAATTTGTTGTAATAATTTGGTATAGCTTAAATATTTGATCTTGTTCATAATTTGTAATCCCATCATTTCCTCTAGTTTTTTTTTTGTTTTGTTTACTTGTTAGGTTTTTAACTAGCATTTTGGTCTTTTCCTTATTAATTTTTAATCCTGCCAATTTGCCACATTTATCTATTTCATTTAATAATACTAGTCCCGAATCTATTGGTTCTTCTATGACAAATACCATATCATCTGCGAAAGCTTGTAATTTATACTCTTGACTTTTAATTTTTGTTCCCTTAATTTCTTTATTCAATCTGATTCTGTTCAGTAATGTTTTAGGATTGTTATAAAAAGCAGGGGTGACATCGGGCATCCCTGTCTGACACCCTTCTTTATCTCGAATGGTTTGGTAGCTTCTCCATTTATCAATACATTTGCTTTTTGTGTGGCATAAATTGAATTTAGCATTTTTGCAAAATTACCACCAAATTTCATCAAGTTAATCTGGTGCTTCATGAAGTCCCAATTTAGATTATCAAAGGCCTTTTGCGCATCCAGGAAAACAAGGACCACGGTTTCCTGGGTGCAATTCATAAAATTCTAGTATATCTATTATCGTTCTCGTATTATACCTAATCTGCCTTATGGGAAGGAATCCATTTTGATCAGAGTGGATTTTATCGTTAAGCACTTTCTTTAATCTTTCTGCCATTACAGTCATAAAAATTTTATAATCTGAATTTAAAAGGGATATTGGTCTATAATTCCTTACTTGATTGGCATCTGCACCCTCTTTAGGAATCAGTGTTATATAAGCTTCCTTCCATGATTCTGGAATTTTAGCTTCCATTAATACCTCATTACAAATCTCTAGCAACACATTTTCTAATATTTCTCCTATCTCTTTATATAACTCACTTTGGAGTCCATCTGGGCCTGGTGCTTTATTATTTGTTTTTTAATTGCCTCTTTTAATTCACTTAAGGTTATTTCTTTATTAAGTAACTCCTTTTTATCCTCTGGTATTGGGTGTAAAGCTCCTTCTTTCAAATATTCTTCTATTTTGTTTAAGTCGACTATATCTTGCTTATATAAGTTCTCAAAATACTCTCTTACAATTTCCTCCTTTTTTTCCAAATCAGTCTCTCTTATTCCATTTTTATCCTCTAATTGGTATATCATTCTTTTTTTTATTTTCTTTTTTCGATTTGTATGCTAGCCACTTACCAGGTTTATTTGTGTATTCAAAATAATTTTGTTTTATATATTGTAGTTTCTTGATTAGTTCCTCCTGGTCTAAAATGTTCATTTCATGCTTAGCTAGTGCCAGCTCATTTCTAATTTGCTCATCTCCCGGAGTTTCCATTTGTCTATTTTCCAAATCTTTTTTTTTTTTGTTAGGGTATTTTGTTTTTCCCATCTTTTTTATTTCTATTTACTGTATATGCTATAGATATTCCCCTTAAATACGCCTTCATTGTGTCCCAGAGATTCTGCAATGAGGTATCTTGTTTTTTATTAAATTTTAAAAACCAATTAATTCTTCCCTAATTTTTTGGATGTAGCTTTTTTCTTTCAGTAGTTGCGAATTAAGTGTCCATCTGCTTTTCTTGTGGGTTCAATCTTTCCAAGTTATCTGTAACGGATTGTGGTCTGCCCAGATGTTAGTTAAAATTTTTATATCCTGAATCTCCTTAAATAAGTCACTGTTAACTCGTGCCATATCTAGTCTAGACCATGGTTTATGTGGGTTGGAGTAGAATGTGAACTGAGTCATTCCTGGGTTCAGCTTCCTCCACACATCCACTAGTTCTAGTTCTTCGGCCATCTCAAAAAATCTCTTGGGCAATATATTCCGGGTTTTTTTAATGCTTCTGTTCACATGCGTAGTCTTGATTATTATTAGTAATTGCATTATAATCTCCAAATATACAAATTCTTGGGTTGCCAATTTCTATCAATTTCTCATATAAGATTTTATAAAATTCGTTCTGATTTTTATTAGGGGTATATATCCCCACTAATAGCGTGTTTTTATTTTGTATGACCACCTCTACCATTAATATTCTCCCCATTGTATCTTTATAAGTCAAATTTTGAAGTTATTTCCTCTTTAATGTATAGTACAACTCCTCTTTTTTTTCTTCTGCCAATCTTGTATACACTTTCCCCAATTTTTTATTTTGTAAGTATTTCTGATCCTGTGTTTTAATATGAACCTCTTGGAGACAAATTATATCAGCTCTCTGTTTCTCTAATTTAAAAAATATTCTGTTCCTCTTAGATGGCTCATTTAATCTGTTGATATTCATAGATATTAATTTCATTCCTCTTTCCATTTACTCTCTAGCTACTATCCCTCATTAGTTCTAGTTGTTGTTTCTCCTATCTCTTCTCACTCCTATTTCTTCTCTTTCTTCTCTTTCTCTCTCCCTCCCTCTAGTTTTAGGTTGTAGTTCTTCTTGGCTTGAAGTCTCGGGCTCTCTCTACTACTCAGTTCCTCTTCTGTTCTCCCTATTTGTTCAAAGAAGTCTTGTGCCTTGGTTAAACTGTCTATTTTCACTCTCTTCTCCTTCCATGTTGCCAAGATACCCTCTGGAGTGATCCATCTAAAAGAAATGCTTTTTTTGTTAAGATAGTTAGTGAGGAATTGATAATCCTTCCTCTGCTCACGAACTCTTCTTGGCACCTGCTTCAGCACAATTACTTCTCTACCTTTGTATTTTATTGTTTCTTCTTTTGAGATTCTGTAAATTATATCCTTAACTCGCCTCCTAGCAAACCTTATATGAACTTCCTGAGGAAGTCTGTGCTGCCTCGCATAGCTTGTGCGAACTCTATACACATCATCCAAGTCATTTATTATCTCATTTTTATCTCTTTGTAAGAGTTCCGCTAGTATTTCAGCCATTACCAGTGCTAGATTTTTTTTCTCTATCTTCCTCCACGCTTTGAAACCTGAGTTAGTAGGAGGCTCTGTCCATCTCGAGATGGATTAAAGTCTCTTCCGTCTCTTTATTCTGGTCTGTAATTTTTTGTTCAATATGTTCTAATTTCTTCTCCGTTTGGCTGGCTTGTTCATCAAATTGAAAGATATATGTTCCTGATTCTTTTTTCCCTTCAAACTAGGACAAATTATAATCATGTTTTCTTTTTATAATGGTCCTGTTCTTTTTTCTACACCTCATATACCATTTTTCTCCTTAGGTTTCCCTCCTCTTAAGGTACAGGTAGTTCTCAACTTACAATCATAATGGAGCCAAGGGTTTCCAACATATGTCATGATTGGCTGCAAGTTGAGGCACTGAGATAAACCAATCCAAGTTTATAATATTTTTGCAACAGTCATTAAGTGAACATCATGGTTATAAAGTGAATCTTTGTCCACAGTGGGCCATCTTTGCCAAAAATTGAAGTAAAAGCCAAAAATTGCAGTCAAATGATCACAAGACACTGCAAATGGCTGTAAATGTGAGCCATTTGTCAAACACCCAAAATGCGATCACATGACCATGGGGGGGAGAGAACCATCCATCAGAATTTTGAGTACCTTTTTGAGGGTCCATCATAACTTTGAACAGCTGCTAAGCAATTGGCCGTAAGTCAAGTCACCTATACTTCCATCTGAATGTTCCTTTCAAAGACCTGACTGTTGCAGTTGCAACCTACTTTTGAAAGTAACCCAATTTGCTGGATTTTACTTATTAACCCTGTTAGATTTTACTTATAAGTGAAAAGAGAAATATACCAGGTACAGAAACTCTGGAGAGGTATTCATGTAAAAATTGTGCACCACAAACCATTTCAGAATACATTAATTTATAAGGTGTTAATGGTCACACAAATTTGATCCATTTGGAATGCTACTTGTACCTCTCCCTTGAAACTGTATCCTAGGTGCTGTTCTGAAGCTAAAAATATATGCTGGATTTCAAAGTATGTCACAATGGACTTGGTGGGGATGTGGGAAGAATAAAAAACAAGCTGCATGGACAAGCTTAAACAGAGAGAAATGAATGGAGAAACACCAGTAAACAAACAGAAGCCCAAGAATTGCAATTAAACAAATATGCTCTGAAATGTGGCACCCCAAATGCTTTGAACAAATGGTTAACAATTAGCATTAATATCATGTTCTTCTCAAGAAATCCAAAAGAAAAATTTACCCAGTTTTCAAAATAGAATTATCTAAAACTGTCAGTTTTTTATGACATAATGCTCAAACTTAAACTTCCTCCCAAACATTATCCAATATGTTTTGCAACCTTTAATTGAAGAAAAGCAAATTAACTTTGACTGAAAAAGTAATAAAAACCATACCAAAATAGCCTTTTTAAAATTGTATTTATTAAGTAAAATAACAAGAAAAAGTCAAAATATCAAAAGGATCAGGTAATAGTTTTCTAATTTTACTTATAATGATTTTTACATTTTTATTTCACAAATAGAAGTCAAAAATATAAAGCCAGTGATAAAACTGGAAAATCAACAAAATTAAAACCCCAATCTTGGTGGGATCTGTTCATCCCTTAAAAACTTTCTCAGTGTCTTAACGCACCCTCTAAGAGTTAATCTTGAAGTAACATTCACTTTCCTCTATAAATTTTAATAAAAATTAAAAAATTTATGACTTACTTTGGACACATTATGTGACAACCTAACCCTCTAAAAAGGGTCTAAAGCTACCAAAGGTAGAAGGAACCACAACCATCAGTGGATTAATTCAGTTGCAGTGGTGGTGGATGAATCATTGGAAGATCTGAAGGACTGGATTAGTGAGAGATCTTCATGGAGAAAATCTGTTTATATGGTTGATGAAAAACAACACTGACTTGATGGCACATAATTCATCAATTTTCACCAGTATTAATTTGAATTAAATAATTTAAAAGATTTACCTGTAAAGAATGTTGAAATAATTATTCCAATATATTATAAGAATTTAAGTAATATGCAAAATCCCAATATTTAAAATTTCCACAGAAAATTTAAAAACTTTAGGAAGCATGCTGAGCTATTGCAATAATGGAACATGCTGATTAAATACCAAACTCTTCTCCCATATCCATACATTGTAGTAATGAGAATTGGTAGTTATTAATTATACATAATGTGTTATCAGTATATAATAAATATTTCTTTTCAACTCCTATAACCTAAAAGCCCAAATGTTTTTCAGTTAAGAAAGTCAAATTAAAGAGGAGATATTCTTGATATCTTCCAAAAACATTTTGATAACTGATAACATAATTGTATTTGTAACTATTCTGACAAATTAGAATATCGCGTTTTAATCCAATTAACAAAAATAGGATGAAATCCAAAGTTATTCAAGACATATTCTTGAAATGTAAACTGTTTATGTCAAATAAATTCTGTAAACCATGTAATAACCACTATCAAACATAATTTAATGTATCATGCAGCTAAATATTAATTAATGATCTTATCTTATAACTATTCCAAAGCATGATGTTGTTTTATAAATGCGGATTACACAACACAAACTATTAAAGATAATGAACTATGATATGAGCTTTGTATCAGAATCACTGTTAAATTTTTAGCAAAGAAATTAACTACAGCAAGATTATTATATGCAGTAAGGTAGAAAGATTTGACTTTAACCAGAACAGAGGAATGGATGGTGAAGATGATAGAACTGAGATGGCCAAATTGAAAGATTTAATTAGAAATAAGACATTGTCTAAGGTTAATACTGACTGGAAACTCCATATAGACTTTTTGTGTTAAAAAAATGAAATTATCATTTTGATGATTAGAATAAAAATAGATTATAAAAATGTAAGTAACGATATAACCATAGAATAAGAGATTAATTTATACTTATAACTACTTTAAAAGAAAATCAAGCATCACATTTTCATATTTTCTTCCTGTTCTTCTCTTCTGCATTTTTAGCTTTGATCTTTTCTTATTTCCGTTTTTATCTTCTCATTCTAAATACTAGTTCTTGTTAGTTTTTCTTTCTTCTTAATTTTTTAATAAAGTTTATACCCAAACACACATCACTTATTAAAAAATTAAGAAGAAAGATAAAAACTAACTTTATACCTATATACATACATATATACATACATACATAAGAACGTATGGACTGTATTGGTTGAAAATATGCAGAAGAAGCTGTCATCCTGCAGTGGAAGCAAAGGAGGAGGAGCAGGAGGAGGAGGAGGAAGAGGAGGAGATACACACACACTCACAAACACATAAAACAGCAAACAAAATCACAGATAGCTTCATTAAAATAAGGAAAAACTATATTCAAAAAAACATCACTACAAATGCCTGACAATCTAAGATGAAGAAAAAGGCTTATAAACTGCTGATTAAAGGACTGACTTTCCCATAAACTTCAAATAGCCTATTTGATAAATTTGGATCCAACCCATTGTCTGTCTTTACTTAGTTTTGTATCTTATCAGTGATCAATTTTTAGGAAATGTATATGCAACAGAGATGGTATTCAGCAGGTTCTGACCAGTTCTGGAAAACCAGTAGTGGAAATTTTGAGTAGTTCAAAGAACCGGCAAATACCACCTCTGACTGGCCCCACCCCCATCTCTTCATTGCCTCCCGAGTCCCAGCTGATTGGCTGGGTCTTCTTTGGTTGCCCTGCACAGGAGAACAGAGCTGTAAAGCAGGTTAGTGGGGTGGGGAGGGAATGGGGATTTTACAGTAACCTTCCCCTGCCACACCCACCAAGCAATGCCACGCCCACCAAGCCACAGAACTGGTAGTAAAAAAAATTGAATCCCACCACTGGTATGTAACCCTCTGAGTGAATACCATCTTGGGGGAAATCATTCGGATGATAGGAACTGAGCAAGAGAATACAAAAAAGGTTATTGGTTTATTTAGAGTACAAGAAACAATGAGAATGGTTATTGTTTGATAATTACCTGCTTGGGAGGGGAAGCAAATCTTGAATTTAAAGAAAGAGAAAAAAGTAGGCTAGGTCAACAAAATTAGTTGTATCCATGTCCCAGGCAGATTTCCATGCTTAACAGTAGTAACATACTAATAGCAGTCTATGGCCTTCAGCTGACCCGTTTCCTATAAGGAAACAAGTTGGAAAGTAAACTGACTTAAATTCATTTTCAGATTTCAAACTTTATTTCATTTTGGCCATAGTGACAGCCAGCGGCCATTCTGACCCGAACAAAGTTAACTTTGGCCCTCAAGTAGTGTATTATTTTTTCTCTCACCCATAATAACAACAACTGCTTTCCCTTCTCTGGGCATGTCTTGTCATGCCTGGTTGAAAAAATGAAGGAGGGAGGGAGCCAATATTTTATTATTCCACTGTTGAACCTGTTTTTTTTAAATGCCAGTATTTTATGGTTTCATGGCCAAAAAATAGAATCCTGCAGATATGGCAAACATCATAGTAGATTGCTATGAAATATCCAGGGAAGGCCAAATATAGGAAATGGGAAGACATGTTGGTGTGTTAGACTCAACATTTGTGTGAGACAGAATGAAATCCAGCAGGTGGACCAGGAGAAACAACAGCGGGAAAATGGTTGCCCTGATAGACCGGTCCCACCGGAGAGAAAATGGAGGGAAAAGAACATTTTGACGTAGAACAAGTAAGCTCATGTGGAAGTTATCATTCAGCAGGCTAGAGGAAGGGTTTTAGAACCATGTCATCCATTCCATCTTCGTAAAACGGTCTTGTGCTGAGTGTAGCTCAGCAACACATTTGAGCTTGAATTTCACAAGTGACCCCAAGCTTGCACACTGTGCAAGCTAGGATATCTACAGTGGTGATTATGTATCAAGTCAACATACTACTTACATCCTGTCAGCTCAAAGGTACATAAAATGTACTGACAAACAGGATACAGACAGCATTCAAAGGGGGAGGAAATTTGCTGAAAATCTTTAGGTGCTTATCTATTTATTTATTTAATTAGACTTGTATGCCGCCCTCTCTCCCTAAGGACTCAGGGCGGCTCACAGAATAAAAAATACAATACAATAAATTAATTAAAAAAGGAATAAACAATACAAGCCCAATTTAGAACAAACAATTAAAACTATTAAAGCTATTTAAAAAATGTAAAAGACAGAACCCCCACCCCTTCTTGGTTCAGTCCAGTCCTGCCTGCTGAAATAGCCAAGTCTTTAAGTCATGGCAGAAGGAGCGGAGATCCGGAGCCAAATGAAGGTCCACGGGGAGTTGATTCCAGAGGGTGGGTGCCCCCACAGAGAAGGCCCTACCCCTGGGCACCACCAGCCGACAATGTCTGGCCGACGGTATCCCAAGGATACTGTCCCTTAGCTATGAGAGGCTCTCTATTAGGATGTATGTGAATGTCCTGTCTTTCACTGTACTTTTTTTTCCTCCAGCAGCCTGCAACCTCCTGGAATTCCTACTTCAATTATATTGTCAGGTTTCCAAGTGATGAAATCCAAGCCCAAAATTGACATATATCTCTGGAATACCATTGGAACGAGCTCCTCCCCAGGCACATATTCAGAACAAGAAGTCTATACAACTCATGGCACCACAAAGGAAAGGAGATTGTTGGGGGGGGGAGAGGGATGGAAAAATACAGTCTGTCACTTATGACCATAAATAAAACTGACTATCTAGACCTGTACCAATCGGGTTTCAGGCCTGGGTACAGCATGGAGACGGCGTTGGTCACACTGGTGGATGATCTCTGGAGGGCTCGAGACAGAGGTTATTCCTCTGTTCTGGTCCTGTTAGATCTCTCGGCAGCTTTCGATACCATCGACCATGGTATCTTGCTGCGACACCTCGAGGGGATGGGGATGGGGGCACCGTTTTACAGTGGTTCTCCTCCTACCTCTCGGGGCATACACAGGTAGTGTTGGCAGGGGGGCAGAGATTGACCCCGAGGCTCCTCCTTTGTGGGGTACCTCAGGGGTTGGTTCTCTCACCCCTCTTGTTCAACATCTGCATGAAGCCGCTGGGTGAGATTATCCGTGGTTTTGGGGTGAGGTATCATCAGCACACTGATGATACCCAGCTCTTTATCTCCACCCCTAACCAACCCAGTGACACCCTCGAAGTGATGCCCAGGTGCCTGGAAGTGGTGCAGGTGGGGAGGAACAGACTCCGGCTCAACCCAGCTAAGACCGAGTGGCTGTATGTACCGGCATCTCAAGTTAGCCAGGATATTCCATCTCTAGCTGTGTGGGGAGAGGTGTTGCCCCTCATAGACAAGGCTCGCAACTTGGGTGTCCTCCTGGACACACGGCTCAGTTTGGAGGAGCAGGTGGGAGCCAGGGGGGTTGCCCAGGTTCGCCTGGTGCACCCGTTGTGACCCTTCCTGGATCGAGATGCCCTGCGTACAGTCACTCATGCGCTCATCATTTCCTGTCTGGACTACTGCAACGCTCTCTACATGGGGCTGCCCCTGAGGACCACCCGGAGGCTTCAACTTGTCCAGAATGCAGCGGCACGGGTTGTGATGGGAGGTTCCCAATACTCCCATGTTACACCCCTCCTGCGTGAGCTGCACTGGTTACCAGTTGCCCTCCAGGTGAGATTCAAGGTGCTGGTGTTAACCTATAAAGCCCTTCATGGCATTGGACTGGGATATTTGCAGGAAACCCTGCTGCCAATAACAGCTTCTCAATGACCCGTGTGCTCCCACTGGCAGGGCCTGCTCAGGGTGCTGTCAGCCAGGCAATGCCGGCTGGCAGCTCCCAGGGGTAGGGCCTTCTCTGTGGGAACACCCACCCTTTGGAACCAGCTACCCCTGGAGCTCTGGGTGGCCCCTGACCTCCGATCCTTCCACCGTGGCCTAAAAACTTGGCTTTTTTAGTGGTTGTTTTAAATTTTTAATCGATTTATGAGATTTTCTGGCTTAATTAATTTTTAATGTTTATATTGTATTGTTTTTTAGTATTGTAAGCCACCCTGAGTCCTTAGGGAGATAGGGTGGCATATAAATCTCATAAATAAATAAATAAATAAATAAATAAATAAATAAATAAATAAATAAATACTGAAAAACACTAGCAAAAGAATCTGGAAGCAAATGAAAATTCAGATTATAAAAATAGGCAGGCAAAAAAAATCAGACCCCTGCTTTCTTTTCTTACTTTTATTTAAAAAGTTAAAAATATGAACAAATGTTAATTTTGTATGACTGACTATGAAATCATAGATGGCAAAAGCCCATTTTTCTCTTTTTGTAGAAAAAACAAACATCGGGAAAACTTATCTGCCTGTTCAAAAACTAAATGTCTTTCTTAAACAAAGCAATACAGCAGTTTCTTGGCTATAAAATGTTGTTGATCTATCATTCTTCAATGCCTTGTGGATAATTTCTTCTCACTCATCCAATTAAATATCTCATTAAGAACAGATAGCTAGCCTGGACTTGTCTAGGCTGATACTGGTTGCAGTAACTTGGAAGTTTTTAGTTAATAAAACCAAATATTGCATTTCATTCAGTTTACTCCTTGGCCAGATCCCATTTTTCCTACCAATAATTCAAATTTATGAATTGCAACATAACTTTTTTCAGTATAATGTTCAATAACAATATACCGATTTTGCATTTTGTGTTTAAACTTTATCAGGGTAGAACCTGTTGGTTTTTCACATACAGCAATATTTAGAAGCAAAGACAAAAAACATTTTGGTTTCCGTTACAGGTTCAAGCCAGCCCAGAAACCACTACAAATAGTTGTACATCCCTTCGTAGAAATGTTCTTTCTAAGAAGTACATGTTTTATTGTCTTTTCAACACTAAACAAAAGCTTTAAAAAATACCCTATGCTTCTGAAAACTTCACTTGCATTATATTGCCCAACATTTTGAAATGAAAAAAGTTGTGATTCCATTCTTCCTTCTCCCTGTTGCTTTTATTGGAATTTTTGGATGTTGGAATTACAGTACATTAAAACCTTCTGTATTTGGATTTCTCATACCCACTCATCTAAGGAAGTTCAGGTAGAGTTGCTCTAATTCATCTCCTGGTCATTTGAGGTTGTGATTTCTCTTGCTTTGACTCTCCGAATACACTCCCAAATCTACTTATGTATAGCAAAGTATTATGCCAAAAATATATCAAGGATTTACACGTCCCAATCATATGAATCAGAGAGCATTCAAATTATTTAAATCACCAACAATGAAATTCATCCTTTGAGTTGTCCAGTAAACTCAAAATAAAATATTTTCTTGAATCAGTTTTAAACTGAAATCCACTTAAATCAATTTTTTTTAAAATTCATATTTATATCCTGCCCTTCTCCGGAGACTCAAGGCAGCTTACAGTTTTTGGAGCACAACCCAATAGCCTTCATTCCATTGTATATGCCTGCTTATTACTAAGAGGCATTTTTACAAAGTCAGCTTATTGCCCCCAACAATCTTGGGTCCTCAGTTTACCTACCCCGAGAGGATGGAAGGCTGAGTCAACCTTGAGCCTGGTGGGATTCGAGCCTGCAATAATTACAGGCAGCTGGAGCTAAGTGCTAGGCTATTAACAGCCTGCACCACCAAGGCCCTTAAAAAAATAATAAAAATAAAAATTTGACATTTTTAAGACTTGCAAACATTACTGTTTCATTATTGGATGTTCCTTGTTATTTAATCCATCAGCTACATTGTCCTTATTCTTACATTATTGATACTCATAGGATGTGGGACTAGTTTTAGATGTGAGCTCATGAAAGATTAAAGTACCCCAGGTTTCTTGGAATCAGCCAAACATCCAGGCTACACTGAACCTTCAAAGCCTACTTGAGTTGATTATTTTGTTATTCATCTGAATTTGTGAGAAACAATATGTTTGACATCAAGAAAAATGCCTTAAAATAAGCATTGCAAAGTAATTTATTTGAAGTATCCATTCTAGATTTCAACCATAATTTTCTACGGAACATATTGCCCCATATTTTAAGTAGAATTAAATACATCAGTCTGATATAATGATTAAAGCATCAGACTAGTAACTGGGAGACCGTGAGTTCTAGTCCCACCTTAGGCACAGAGCCAGCTGGGTGACCTTTGTCTAATCTCTTTGTCTCAGCCTTAGGAAAGAGTAAGAGTAAGTTGTAAGCCACTTCTGAAAAACCTTGCCAAGAAAACTACAGGGACTAATCTAGGCTATCTCCAAGAACCAGATGTGATTGAATGGGACGGGAAAAAATATTCAAGAGTCTCAATATCAAAATTCAATCTATCACCCAGCCAAGCTCAGACTTGACCATCTCAGAAATGAAATACTTACTCTAAGACAAAATCAGCAATTTTTAGGACTTTCATGGAAATAAATAAAACTTTCCAACAAGCCCACAAAGTCTACTGAATTTTTATTCCACATAGATATAGCCATTAGAATATAAACAAAAAATCCAACTCTTTACATTGTTGTATTGGTATATTACAATCTAAGAGAGACAGAAAAGATTTATCCCAATGAATCTTATAAGCCAGATACTAACCAAAATGCTGAACCACCCATATAAACTCCAAGAATTAAATAAAAGTTGTTTAGAATTACTAAAATATCACTAATGTATATTATTTATATTATATATTATAATATATTATTTATATTCAAAACTGGACAATGCAATTTCAGTAATATCACTAGAACTACCAAAAACTAATTGCTAACTATTCAACAATAAAATCAAAAAGCAAAGGAGAAAACAGGTACCATGCTGTAACTCAAAGGCATCAGAAATTAATCTGCTTATTACAATTCTCATGGGGGACAGCAAATAATACATTTCCAAACAGTTAGTAAAATACAGGGAACCCATATCTACTCATCACTTGCTTTAAAAATTAATCTGGACCTTATCAAAAGCCTATTCAGTATCTAAAAATACTAAGACTGCAGTGTCCATTCTATCTTGAGCTATATCTAGCATATCTAATAATAAATGTAAATTATACGATGCTTGTCTATTTTTAATAAATCCAGACTGGGCAGCATGAATTATGTATGGTAAAACCTACTGGAGTTGCCTGGCTAATAAAGCAGTTAATATCAATATTAGTATCAATATTATTTAATGAGATAAGCCTATAACTTGTACAAAATTTAGAATCTATACTAGGTTTTAAAGTCACCATTATACTGTGCTTCATAGAAAGTAGCTGTTTACCTGACTAAAAGAGATATACACCTCTTCTTTAAAATAGTAATTTTGATAAAAAGTACACATGCTTAGTTATAGATATAAAAATTAATACAAACTAAAAAAGAATAAAATAAAAAAATGGAAGGTGCAGAAAGAACAGAAAAGAAAAATATAATATAGTAAAAAAAAGAAATATATAAAGAAATGGTTTCCCCTTTCATCACAAGTATAAACAATTTTAGCAACTTTTCACCTTCTCTTAAAATAAACAAATGATCTCATCTTTCCACATCCTATCACTTATCTATAAACAATTCCTTAAAGTCTCATCATTTTGGTTCTAATTAGCAAAAGTTCATTAAGGCTTACTAGAGATAACAACATATTTATTTTAAGGGTTGATCAGATAAACTAACTTTACATTCCTTCCTTTTACTTTCAACAATCTTAATCCTCAATCCCTTCAAATAATATCCTATTACTTGATTTCTTTTAGTTTTTTCTTTGACAAAATTCTTCAAAGCTTTAAAAGCCATTTTGTAAATCCAGTATAACAAAATTATCCAAATCACTCTCTTAGGTTATTAGTATATCCCTTTTAATTATTAAAATATTGACCAGTTTGTTTATATGACTAATATAGCATCTTTATTCATATCATTCTTATAACCAGGACTGTCTTAACAGCATTATACTGCAACGCTCTCTATTTAGGACTGCCCTTGCATACCATCCAGAGATTGCAGCTGGTGCAAAATGCGGCGGCGCGGGTGGTGATGGGAGTTTCCCGCTTCTCCCATGTTACCCCCCTCCTGCGCTGCCTGCATTGGTTGCCGGTTGCACTCCGGGTGAGATTCAAGGCTCTGGTTTTAACATACAAAGTCCTACACGACATGGGTCCTCAATACTTAAGGGAGCGTCTTCTGCTGATATCGAGTGCCGGCCGCCCTGTGCAAGCGCATAGGCAAGGACTTCTCGGGGTCCCGTTGGCAGGCCAATGCTGGCTGGCGGTCCCCCGGCGATGAGCCTATTCTGTCGTGGCCCCTGCCTCTGGAACCAACTGCCCTTGGGGCTCCGCCTGGCCCCTGACCTCTGCACCTTCCGCCATGATTTAAAGACCTGGTTGTTTGACCAACCCGGGCTGTGACCCCTCCCTGCGGGGGGGATAGGTTTCTTAATTTTTAACTATTGTAAATTTTAGTTTTTGTAATTTTTGGGCTTGTAAAATTAGTTTAATCTCTTTTTAAGTATTTATTGTTCCTGTTTTTAGTTGTGAGCCGCCCCAAGTCTTCGGAGATGGGGTGGCATACAAGTTCAAAAAATAAATAAATAAATAAATATATTATGGGTCCAGGCAAAGCAGTGTACTGGGGCCCCTACAACAACTATTCACAGGAATAAAAATGTAAATGGTCAATAAAATTAAACATATTTATTTTATTGGCACTTCCAACAAATAAATATGTAATAAATATGTTGCTGTATTTATATGATACAAGGTGCATTGAAGGGTTAACATACACAGATTAGTATGGGGCCCCTAAGCTCATGGGGCCCACGGGCAAGTGCCCATCAGGCCCATGTATTAAGACAGACCTGCTTTTAACCTGTCATTTTCACATCCACTTTCAGATCAGTCTTGTCCAGTAACTTCTTTTCCTCAACCATAACTTTTTTTAAATACAGTCTATTATGGAGGCATACACTTTAAATTAATTTCTGGGCCCATTGCTCAAAAATATCCTTCAATATATGCAAAGTTAAAATGTTTGTTCCGTTCTGTACTAATGTCAAATTTAAATGTACGTCCCCTTTCATTGCAATCTTTAGTTCCTTTAGTCCCCTCTTGAAGTTTTTTTTTTTAAAAAAATGGGAGTTTGAAGTGTCCAAATTTCAAACTCCTACCGTGTTTTTTTTTAAATCAAAATGAAAGCATTTTTCAACAGGAAGGATTCTTATAATTAATTCCAAAATCTTATTTCAAATCTATCTGGACTTCATTTGTATAAAAGTCCATTTGTAACTGAAAAATCAAAGATCTAACTACCATTTTTAAAAAATATTTAAATTTGTATTAAAACTTTTTCACTAATGATTGAAGGAAACTCACCTACTGCTGTAAAACGTGTCAATCCAAAAATTCCTAATAGCTGAAAAACACTTAAGTAATTTCTAAAAGTGATTAGAAAAGGAAGTATGTGAACCCAGTGTCCTTTGAAAGGTCAATGACTCTGGTTTGAGCAATTTACCAGCTTTTTGACTAATTTCCAATAACTGGAAAATAATGCCCTTGAAGAAATTTCTATCTGCTCAGAGTAAAAAAAAATCACACAATTCTACATTAGTTAATATTATAACATTATATGTCTACCTAATAGAGTTTTTTGCATAGACCACTAGGGCCTTGGTGGTGCAGGCTGTTAATAGCCTAGCACTTAGTTCCAGCTGCCTGTAATTATTTCAGGCTCGAATCTCACTAGGCTCAAGGTTGACTCAGCCTTCCATCCTCTCGGGGTAGGTAAACTGAGGATCCAAGATTGTTGGGGGCAATAAGCTGACTTTGTAAAAATGCCACTTAGTAATAAGCAGGCATATACAATGGAAGGAAGGCTATTGCTGAGAGCATTGGGTTGTATCCCAAAAATTGTAAGCCGCCCTGAGTCTCCTGGGAAGGGAGGGATATAAATATGAATTTTTTTAAAAAAATTGATTGTGCTATCAAATCTTTCTCAACTCTTAGCAAAACTACATTTTCCATATGCTGATAAGGAAGAAGCATTAAATTCCAGATATCGCTCACTAACATTTTAAATTAGTGTGATTGGAACATGATCTGGTATCTGATAGTATTGATTTTAGAATCTAAAACATGATCAAGTAAAAAAAAGAGAAAAACATGAAATAATTTTTCCCTCCTGTTTGCAAATTCCACTGAGCGTGGCTCCAAACATTTGGCTCATGAGTCCCTCCCAGCCAGCGCCAGCATCAGAGCGGCAGTAGGGAAGGTGCGCACCCTGCCTGCTTTACTCTCACTGGCCAGAGGTGGGGCTCTGCGCTGCCGCCTCCCAGCTGGAGCACCACATTTGTTTGCTTGCTGGCTGCCTCCAAGGAGGGAGCTGCCCTCAGGCTGCTGGAGGAAGAGAGGGAGAGGGAGAGGGGTATCTCCCCGACAGGATCCAGGTTGGAGTTGCCTGATTTTGTGTGGGTGTCCAATGCTTGGCTTTGCCTGACAGCCTCCACTCCCCCACCACAACCCAAGTGGTTGGATTCACACGACACGTGAAGCTGGGCAGGAGAGCACAGGTAGGTAGGTAGGTAGATGATAGACAGACAGACAGACAGACAGACAGACAGACAGACAGAGATGGATAGATGAGACTGTTAGGTTTGCATGAAGAGTCAGATGCGGAGTGCTTCAGTGAAGAGTTTATTAGTGACTACAGCTCATAACGGATCCGATTTGGCTGGGCTGCGGCTGCTACTTATAGCCAGCAGCCACAGTTGCCAGCCAATCAGAGTGCAGGATTTTCCCGCACTTTTTAAACCAATCATTTCTGACATTTTACAAGAACAGTTCAAACTAAACCAATGACATTCAAACCTGCATACATAACAGAGACAGAGACAGAGAGAGACAGAGGGAGAAACAGAGACAGAGAGAGGGGGAGAAGGAAAGAGAGGAAAGAGAGAGAGAGAGAGAGAGAAAGAGAGAGACAGAGAGAGGGAGGGAAAGAGAGAGAGAGAAACAGAGCGGGGAAAGAGAAATGATATTACGAAAGTTTTCTTTTTTATTGTTGTCAAATGTAATATTTCAAAAGCAGAAAAAAATGAAGGGGCATAAAAGTGCATTTATCATGTTTTTCTTAGAACAATTAGCTGAACTCTGCCTTGTTTATCATTGTTTAGGTAACAAAACCTCAGTATTCAGGTTAAATTGCCATGTTGGCACTTTGCAATAAATAAGTGGGTTTTGGGTTGCAGCTCGGGCACTTGCTCTCTAAAAGTTTCACCATCACGGCCTTAGGCCATGAGAGTAGACAAGACAATGAAGGCACTCCAGGGAAGGAGAATATCTTTCCTGAATTAGGTCTTGGATTTTACTGTATATTTCCAATAGTCTTTGCAATGAAGTAGCTTTTGAGTCTTACTCACTAAAGTCTTGTAATGTTCTACAAAGCTTTGAGTTCCCATCCTGGCCTCCTGTTTTTCCATTTAGGATCGGCTTTCATAGCACCAGTTCTTCATTGCACATCCAGTTCTAGCTTTTGCTACCACCCACTCTCTTTTCATCTAGTTTATCATCAGACCAGAGAAGTACTTCTCAATTTTTGTAAGATGCATCTGTTCTCATCCCCAGGTAGGTAGCACAGGACATCGTGACAGAATATACAACCTCTTCCTCTTTTGGCACCATGATTTCCATCTGGAAATGCTGATGAATTAAGTACTGTACCTGCCATCTCATTTCCTTCCCTTTCTTCCCCAAGACTCATATCCTTTCAAGATCTCTTCTGGGAGTGTCATTCATCCCCATATGGGTCAAGGACAAAGAATGATCATCAATACATTTGAATACATTTGATAACTTCTCTACTACATCCTTTATGCAGACATCTGGAAGACAATACATCTGCCATTATGTCATATGGAGTTTGTGCATAGCATAGTTCTTCTTTGCCAAAGAGGAAGTAGGTGAAAACAGCTTGCTTTTTTCCCCCTTAGACAAAGAACTATTAAATCAGATTAACCTGGTCCCATCCATCAGACAAAGAAAGAACTGTCCCCATCCATAAGGAGCTGCTTATCTTCCTCTGCTTCTCCACTTCTTCCTTCTTACTACTCAATTGTGAGCATGTAGGTCAATATTGTAGTTATCTTTTCATCTCCAATTAAGGATAAGGAAATGTCAGAAAGTTTATAAGTATTACATTGTCATTCATTGTGTTATAACACAACATTGTTCCATTCCAGCAAACTTCCTGTTCAATGATGCTTAATGTCATTTGGAATCCTCATCGTTAAAAATCTGTTGGTATTGCTTAAAAATAGCCACTTCCTGTTACGTCTTGTGGAAGAAACTCAGTGGCTTATTTTTGAAGCCATTACAAAGAAAAAAAAGTAACAAAAACAGAGAACTGAAGACTTCCTGCCCTTAAGCTTAGCAAGGCCCCTTTTAAAATCAGCCTCAGCTATTCAGAAATATAAATGTAAATACAATTGTGATTGTAGCAAGTATAGTAGTTGGTGAACATGTGTGTTTGTGTATGTGTGTGTGTAAGAAGTTCCATCAGTAAATGAAATTTGCGCCTGCCCATACTGGCAGTGGCCTCTTAAAAGTATTTCTATGGAAAGAAGAAATGATAATACTGGAATGGCCCAGCCATGTTTTTAACAAATGTATTCATCGGGTCTCTTATAATGGAATTTATGTTACATTTCAATTACACGGTGTGTGTGTGAGAGAGAGGGTGGGGGAGGGAGAGAACTGGGGGAGAGGGAGATTTTCCATAAAAGGAGTCATTTAAACTGGAAAAGGGATGTGTTACACTGAAGCAGAATTGATTTACAGACAGTGGAGGCAAAGATATGTTGAAAGAAGGATGGGATTGCAATTCCTGTTTTTAGACTCATGCAAATGAAAATATATATGTATTGGATATAACAGCCAGGTATATCATTGCATATAATGTATCATGTAAGTTACAAAGACTTCTACTCACTTCCCAACATTTTTTCATGGTTATCAGCATTCTTCAATCTTGTAAATGTTTTATGTCTAAGCTAAAAGTTTTGGTTTCTCTGGGAAAACGTTTTTGATAGGGATACTGGCCTAATTTCACATAGCTGAGCTCCGTGTTTTAATTTTGTGGAAAGATATATTTGGATTAGGGATTTTTAAATTGACCCCCAAATTTTCTTTCTGAAGCCAACTCATGTTTCTCCTCAAGGAGCCTTTTATTTTGTGGAAAGCTAAGGGAGTTTGTGTTTTGGTAGCCTTTTCCATTGGAAAAAGATGTATTTTCCCTGTAAATATTTATTCATTTGATTCATACCCCACCTTTATTTTGTACAACTTAAGACATCCTACATAAAGCTTCCTCCTATTTTCCCTACATCTACAATACAAGCCTGTGAGATGATTTAGGCTGAAAGAGAATGACTGCCCCAAAGTCACCCAGCTGGTATCTGTGTCTAAGGGAGGACTAGAACTTGTGATCTCCCATTTCTAGTCCAGGACTTTAACCTTCCACCAAACTGGCTATATAAATATGCTGAGTACTGAAGAAGCCCAAGATCTGCAGCAGAGTTGGATATTCTTGGGCATTTCTTGAGAGCTGTCAAGGACCCAGGAGGACTCAACCCTGGATCAATTAGGCCACACAATTGTCCTTCCCGCATTTTTTTAGCATCTCATCATGTCTGTCACTGTATGTACTGTCCCAGAGTAGCTATGACCCAGCTGAATGGGTGTGATATCAAGGAAAGCATGGCCTGGAGGTAATTGCCACTGTCTTGAACAATTTGGTATTGGGATAGTCCATGTAGGTTCTGGAGAGGCTTTTTATTCACTACACCTTATTCCCATCCGTAGCATATTCAGATTAGGAGATGGACTGACTTTATAAAGAAGGCAATGCCTGATAAGGATTTTTTTTATGAATATGACCTGAGCAACCTTCCCTTTATTTTTCAGTCACTGAGGGCCACAGAAGGTACAACAGGAATGTGAAATTTTCAATTCTCTGTCTTTTTAATTTTTGGAAGGCAGTGGGGGAGGATTAATTAAAATAGGCAGATAACTGTTTGTTTGAACATTATCAGATCGGCATCCCGCATTTTGTTCAGAAGCTCAATGAGGTTTATATAAATAATCCCTGTTTTATTGTTCATATTTGCTGAAAAGTCAGAAACTCATACTGCAATGACATCAAGGGTTCATTTGAAACTCTTCGTAGGTTCAGATTTGTAGAAAATGACTGAGCTGAGGTAAGTAAGAGGCCAAGTGCAGTTTATCAGGCCCAACCCATAGAAACTTGGAGTCATTCCGGTCAGACAAAAATAGTATTAACTGGCTCACAGGATGCTTATAGTGTATTCAGCATAAATACTGTTTCTGAGAAATGTTCACTATATTTTGTTCACTATTAGTGGAATATAGATTATTAATAGTTAATCTCCTCTGAAAAGTTGCTCTCCCTTGGAATTTTTATTCTGTATCAGTAGACAATATTGTTTGGTTTGACTATTTTCAAAAGATTATCTGTTCTCTCTCAGACTCATAACTGGGTAAATACCCACAGTCTTCACCGGGTGTTTAAGAGTAGATATACAATCACCCTCACCTACTCAGCAGCTAAAAGGAAGGATTTTTTAAATGCATTCATACCCTGTTGAATTTTGAACCATGAAGCAAGGTATAAGGATAAATGCTTGGCATTTATTCTAATGAGAGCAAACAAACATAAAAACACAGAAGCCCCAGGTCAATCAGGACTAACATGTTCCACTCCATTTGTTTTATGGCACTTTCTCTGATTGTTTTGCAACCTAAAGTTCAGTTGGTGTGCAGCCATGTAGCTTAGCAACTTGCAACAAACACAGTGAAACTTCCCCAAATGATTTTCATACCTATACCTAACTGAGAATAGATGAGAAATGGCAACTAGAAGCTTTGAAGAAGGGAAAGGAAAGGAAAGAGGCATCTTTCAGTGTTTAAAAAGAGTTAAATTCATGAGTTGAGCAGCCCCTCTCAACCAATAAGTTTCCCTTCATGCTAATCTTCAAAAGCACCCATTTTTGAAGTTTATTAAATTTATACCCTATCTTCCCCCCAGGTATTCAATGTGGCATATAGTCCAATCTATCAAAAGTAGTATCATAAAATAGATTAGGATAAAGGTACAGGTAAAAGCTTCTTCTTTCCAGTCCTGTCTGACTCTAGGGGAGGGGTGCTTATCTCCATTTTTTTAGCCTAGGGAACCAGGGTTATCCAAGACTCTTCCAAGACCATGTGGCCAGCATGACTATACACCAAGGCCCATGGAACACCATTAACTTCCCACCAAAATGGTATCTATTTATCACTTGCATTTGTATGCTTTCTAATTGCTAGGTGAGCAGGAACTGGAGCAGGTAACAGGAACTCACCCCATCATGCAGCACTTGGGTCTTGAACCTGGGCTGTCGACTCTCCAGCCAACAAGCCCAAGTCTTAACTGTTGAGCCATCACACCCCTAGAATAGGAATACAAGTCAAAATAGGCAAGAAAATGATAAAGCTTGCCTCCAGAAGTTGTTGATACTCCATCACTGGATGTTTTGAAGAAGGCATTGGACAGTCATTTGTCTGGAATGGTATGAGGCCTGCTTCAGCAGAAGGCTGGATTAGAAAACCTCCAAGGTCCCTTCAAACTATGTTATTCTGTATAGTAAAAGACAGGCAGAAAAAAAATTCACCCAAACTTCCCCTGATAGTATAAGGATCTTACCTTTTCTTTATTTTGTGTGCCAGCCCTTTAGAAAAGGGTCTGGCTAATGATGAAATATGGCAGCACAGTGAAAGGAAGTGGAAGAAACAAGATAGAAGACACCAAGATTTGTGCAAAAAACAGGCAGGAAGAAGTTCGTAAAAGCAGAGGTGGTATTCAGCAGGTTCTGACCAGTTCTGGAGAACCGGTAGCAGAAATTTTGAGTAGTTTGGAGAACTGGCAAATACCACCTCTGACTGGCCCCGCCCCCATCTACTCTCTGCCTCCCAAGTCCCAGCTGATCGTTTGGGTCTTCTTTTGTTGTCCTGCATAGGAGAACGGAGCTGGAAAGCGGGATAGTGGAGTGGGGACGGAATGGGGATTTTACAGTATCCTTCCTCTGCCATGCCCACCAAGCCATGCCCATCAAGGCATGCCCACAGAACCAGTAGTAAAAAAATGTTAATCCCACCACTGCGTAAAAGGGCTGAAAGTTCAAGAACAAAACAGAGACATGGGAGGCCACAGCATTCCCTGACCTGAACAGCAAGTAGGCACCTACATGAAGAGCTACCAGCACTTGTAGTAACACCTGTGGCCTTGTAAACCACTTTAGAGACTCTTCAGGGGAAGAGTCTTCTAGAGCAGGGGAAAGTGTAAAACAGGAAGCCTCAGGAAATCTGAAATGCCAGATGCCTGTTGTTGACAAAGTGAAGATCTCAAAAGAAGGAAGTCCCGAGCAAAGTTAGACATCAACTTTCAAGAAAGTTAAATATCCAATAATAGCTGCAATCTTCAAGGAACAAGCAATGTCCTGAGTCTCCACCAAGTACCAAGTGAGTGTTTGGACAAAGTGGGTCGCAGATATACTCCAGATGGATGAGTGGATGGGTTTATTTTATTTATTCATCACATTCTTTTATGACCCATCTAACCTAAGTGACTTTGGGCAACTTACAATAAAATATTTATACACAAATTTATACTGCACAATGTGCTTTTTTTTTAAAGTAAAGATGGCAGCAATGGTGCAATCAAACTTTTTCTGTTTTTCAGGTACATCCCACATGTAAATGCCCCTATGTATGGATTTATTGATTTATGGGAAAAAATAACAATAGTGTTATTCAGCACATCATATAATAGTAAGTAGATAGTAGACTATAGAAAATTTAAGTCATGTAGAATTGAATTAAGGACTTAAATAGAATCTGTAAACATAATTCCTGGGAGTAAGTGCCCAAATCTATGACTATTCACTTATTTAATTCAAGTGTAAGGCTTTCTGACTTCACAAACATTCTCGGTAGTTTACAACTGAAAAAGAATGGAAAAAAATTATCAAAGAAAAGGAATACAATTGACCAGAAGATCAACATGGAGCACAAAAAACCCTCAAAAGATCCAAAACGAAAGGGTCTCAAGCACCATCTTATTCCAAGGTCTATGAGAACAACCATGTTATTAATTGTTTATGAAATGTCAATAAGATGAAAGCAGTAGGGATCTCTGTAAGAACGGCAACCTAGAATGGAGGATTCATCACCAAAAATAAAATGCATTTTGGGGTTGAAGTTTCCTTTGTAACAAATCCTTCTGAAGAGAATTGTTCAACCTCTTATCTGGTTTTGATAAGACCAAATATTGCCATATTTGGTCTTATCAAAACCAGATAAGAGGTTGACACCCCCTCTCCTCTGTTTTTTATTTCTTTATCCCTTCCTCTTATTTCTTTTTTCACAACAACAGTAGATTGGAAATAGATTGGGCTGAGAGAAAGTAAGTGGTTCAAAGTCATTGAGTGGGCTCCCTAGAATTTAAATCCAGTACCTTATCTATCACACCACACTTGTGCATCTCCATCACTCCCGCCCATACCTTTTTTCTTCTTCTTTGTCAAATAGAAAGCAACTTTTTCATTCACTCTTCACTATTTGAAGAGAGAGAGAGAGAAGTCATTTTCCTGTTGAATAATTATAGTAGTCTTCTGAAGAAACAACAAGAAGTCGTGTGTTTGATTTAAAAAATCCTAAAATGTTATTTCTGAGAATTCTGACCACAGAATTCTGACTTATAGAAAAATACCTCTTTCTTGTTTTAGTGCCTTCCTAGCAGTATGACACACCATACAGGAGAACTTTTAAATGCCCCATGGTTGACTCTTCTTCTATTAGTGTAAGGATTCCAAATCCATTTGAATCTGGGGGTGAGCAAACTATTTTTAAGGGAGAGTGAAAATAAGGGAGAGTGAAAAGGGCCTTGGTGGTGCAGACTGTTAATAGCCTAGCACTTAGTTCCAGCTGCCTGTAATTATTGCAGGCTCGAATCCCACCAGGCTCAAGGTTGACTCAGCCTTCCATCCTCTCGGGGTAGGTAAATTGAGGACCCAAGATTGTTGGGGGCAATAAGCTGACTTTGTAAAAATGCTGCTTAGTAATAAGCAGGCATATACAATGGAATGAAAGCTATTGCTGAGCGCATTGGGTTGCGCTCCAAAAAATTGTAAGCCGCCCTGAGTCTCCAGAGAAGGGCGGGATATAAATATGAATTAAAAAAAATATTGAGAAGTTTTTCAGTGAATTATAACTGTCTGCTATCCAATAATTTCTCTTGGTCTGTCATGGTGAGTGTTACATTGCCATAATGTACAAGTTTTCTGTTGGAACATCTATAGGAGACCACAGGTGCCACTGCTCTTCTCAAAATGCTGAAGGCAGCTCTATCCTGCATCACAAGCTCTGCTTCTTTCCTATGTGCATGCAGCTGCACAATATACATTAATACAACACAATGTAGGTTTCACATTTGACCTTCCTTGATCCCACTACAAATAGTTTTATTTTAGGTGCTGGTTCCAGGAATGCAAAACTTTAAAAAAGAGAAACAAATTCAAGAAGAAAGTTTAATGATGATCTAAAGAAGGCTTAACAGCAATATAGAACTTCCACCTTTAGAATCTATCAATAAAAGTTTGATAATTTTAATATATTTCACTGGAGGCTGAGAAGATGCTAGCGATGGACAACAAGGGAAGCAATGCATTTAGTATGCTTGGCAGGTAATGATGACAAATTATTATGATTGGTCACAGATGTTTAAACTGGATGTTTGGCATTGTTATCCACCTATCCAGTTCTTTCCAAGGACCCAAGATAGGCAGATGTTGTTTAATGGTGTTAAATGCTGCAGGATAATAGCTGTTCCAAGTAATGCTGTCTTTTGCGGTTAACTAATGGTGATTTTGTCAATGCTAATGGTGCTCTAGTTGTTTTGGGATTGCATCAAGTGGCATATTGTATTACTATTGGTACTTTTGGTATTACTATTGACAAGGAATTGAATGTCTTCTTGTGATCAATCTATTCTAAGCCATATTCAGGTTGGTCTTCTTTCTCTTACAGTTTTTTCAAAATCACCTCATCAATTGGGAGCTGATCTTTTGTTTGGGCAGTTATTTCAGTGGTTTCCTTTCAGTTCAGGTGGCAGAAGCTTGTTTTCAACTAGATGCTGTTGCACTGCATTTAATTAGCAATTTGAAAGTTGTTGGTAAGCAGGTAATTGACTTGTAATTGCCTGGTGCTGTCCCTTTTGCTGGAACTTTATTGTCAAATAGCTTTTGCCAGATGTTAACCAATCTTCCCCTCCTTACTGAATGCTATTAAACTGCTTTACAACAAGTCAGATGTTTCAACCAAAAACCATGCAGTTCATCTTCACCCAGCATTGACCCAGAACTGTACTGTTTATTCTTTGTCAAATGTTTTCTCATTCATTGATGGATTAGGAATGATTCTGCCTATAGTTCTAATTCTACTGAAATTTAAGATTTTGACTAATGTGTGCAATTTGAGCTTTCTGTCTGCTGATCTTAGCTATAGGTGTTGTTTGCTGCTTTATTATCTCCAGTGATTCCTTGATCTTCCTTGTTTCTAGGTGATATTTCTTCATCAAGTACTCTTTGGTCTTGTTCTTCAACTTACCGGTATTTTCTTTCATCTTTTCTAGCTTGTTTGCATCTAATCTTAACAGGCTGATCTTATTTTCCATCCAGAACTTCTATTTTGGTGGCACACAGTTTGGCTATTTTTCTTGTTGGTTTGCATCCCAGTCATTCAGGTTTACCTGCAGCTGTGGTGTCCATTAGTTGTTGTTTTTTTCCTATATAGTCAGCTGATGCTTATATTTGATATTACTGTATTGGCATATTTTAATACAGGTAGCTCTATACTTACAACAGTTCGTTTAGTGAGCATTCAAAGTTACAACAGTGCTGACATGATCATTTTTCACACTTATGACCATTGCAGCATCCATATTGTTAAGTTTGCATGAAGAGTCAGATGCGAAGAGCTTCAGTGAAGAGTTTATTAAGTGACTACAGCTCAAATGGACCCCACTTGGCTGGGCTACGGCTGCTTCTTATAGCCAGCAGCTATAGTTGCCAGCCAATCAGAGTGCAGGGTTTTCCCACACTATTTAAACCAATCCCATTTGACATTTTTCAAGAACAATTCAAACTAAACCAATAACATTCAAACCTACATACATAACACATATGGTCACATGATCAAAATGTAGACTCTTGCCAACTGACTCATATTTATGACAGTTGTAGTGTCCAGGGGTCATGTGATCACCTTTTGTAACCTTCTGTGAAGCAAAGTCAGCAGGGAAACCAGTAACTACTATGTTATTTAACAACTGCAGTGATTCACTTAATAACTGTGGCAAGAAAGGTCATAAAATAGGGCTAAACTCATTTAATAAATGTCTCACCTAGCAATAGAAATGTTGGGTTCAATTGTGGTCATAAGTCAAGGACTAGTATTAGAGCTAGCTGTTTCTTTGTAGGCTTTAATGTTTTTACATTCTTCTAGAGGCTCAGTTATTCTTTTTTGTCTTGCTTAGAAGGCTTTATTCTTTCTGAGAAGAAGGCAGAGGTGAGAGTGCCTGGCGTGGGAATGAAAATGATTCAATAGCTATGCTTGCTTCCTTTATCACTGCCCAAGGAGTTTGCCACTACAGTCAAAGCTATTCTGGCAAGGCTTTGATTTCTTGCAGTTCCTCCAATTCTACTTCAGTGAATACTTTATTTCTTATTATAAATTGAAATTGATCTGCTAGCCTCTGTTCCAGTGGTGGGATTCAATTTTTTTTTACTACCCATTCTGTGGGCATGGCTTGGTGGGCGTGGCAGGGGAAGGATACTGTAAAATCTCCAGTCAGAGGTGGTATTTGCCGGTTCTATGAACTACTCAAAATTTCAGTTCTCCAGAACTGGTCAGAACCTGCTGAATACCACCTCTGCTCTGTTCTGTTCTTGTCCAGGAACTCCAACACCTAGCACAGTCCTTGTTGACAAGGGTGATGACCAATCCTGTAAAAATTTCTGTAAATTGTGTCTCATCATATTGTTTATGGGAAAGGCACTCTTCATTTGGCTTCTCTGGTGAGACTTGTTCAGTATGGTTGAAACTCTGGCATACAGTAGTTCTCATCTTCCTCAGAGCGCACAAGCCCATTATTATTATTATTATTATTATTATTATTATTATTATTATTATTTTGGATTGTCACACAGTCAGCTAGATATTCAGATAGGATTTGGCATTTTTGTCCACTTAACGAGACCTTCACAAAGGCCTTATTATTATCAATATTGCATTAAATCAAAATAAATGCAGAACTTTGTAGCATGGTCCCTGTAAGTAGAAAAAAATTCATAGCTGTAACTAAGGGCTGCAATGATGGAAAATAGTGGGACCAGAAAGCCACTTAGGATGACAACTTGTTTTGACCTTCATTTTTTGTTGAATGTTACAAACAGAATAGTGAATTATGAATCATTAGAAAAGTAAAATTCAAAGTTATCAGGTTTTTGATTTCCTAAAGAACTGCTTTAAAAAAATTACTTCGATCTGATGTAACCGAAAATGACATCTGGTGCTTCAAGATGTTATCACAGAAGTGACATAAATTATATGGCATCCATCAGCTGAGTTATGACATCCTGAAACCATTTGCCATTTGGTGCCATTTCTTTCGCCACTTGCTCCCCTCCTGCTGCAGATGCCTATGAAGAAAGGGAGAAGGAACGAAACACAATGGGAGAAAAACAAAAACAGCAGGTGTAATAACCCATAGTTCACAAGTCATGCAGAGTCCCCAGCAAAATTTCAATGATCTTGGAAGTATCTACCACAGGGGGTCCCCAAATTTGGCAACTTTAAGACTTGTGCTCAGCTCGCTGGCTGAGGAATTCTGGGAGTTGAGGTCCACAAGTCTTGCCAAGTTTGGAGGTCTCTGCTGTACCATATCCCTTATCACTTCTCTGAATTTCCTTACTAACTTGCATTGACAAAACCAGAAGAGAGGTCTTTTTCTTGAAATCTCTGCAGTTCAGAACCTACAGCATGCTCAGTTTCACTGGCTAAAACTCTTGAGTACAGACAGTCTTTGGCTTACAATTTGAAAATTTGAGCCAAATTTTCTGTTGCTAAGCAAGATAGTTGTTAGTGTTAGCTTTGCCCCATTTTCCATTTTGCTGGGGACTCTGCATGACTTGTGAACTATGGGTTATTACACCTGCTGTTCTTTGTTTTCTCTCCCATTGTGTTTCGTTCTTGCCACAGTTGTTAAGTGAATCCCTGCAGTTGTTAGGTTAGTAACACAGTTGTTAAGTGAACCTTTAGACCATGTGTAAGCATAGCACTTCTCATGAGGTATTCAACCCTCTTTTTAAAAAATTCCCACATGAGTCTTTTAAAAGAGCACGTCTGCTTTAAAAATTGCATCAACTTTAATGAATCATTTCCCCTGCTAGTATCTTCCCATTTATCTATATTTCACATTTTTTCTAATTGCCTAACCCAAATGAGAGGGGTTGAAGGAGAAATAGGCAAAGCAGCAGTGCCAAGATTGGTGGCTGATTGGAGAAGTTACTGAAAAAAAAACCCCTTGTGGTTATCATCTTGAAGTATTTCTACACATGTGGTAAATTCAGAAGGCTTAATATGATGATGGCTGCATACTATCAAGGTAAAGTGTTGCTTCTCTTTTGCAGAAAAAAATATTTTATTTTATTTCTGAAGCTCCAATGGAACAGTGAACTGGATGGCAAATGGAGGCCTGTTTTATTATTATATTATTTGTTGTGATATGTTCGTTTATTCCTGGCTGCTATTTTTGTGGTTTAAAAATGTGTTCTATTTTTTTTAATATTGTTATTTGTGTGATGGGTGGCCACATGCATTTAATACATTAATGAATAATTAAATCGTGTTACTATCTCTCTATTGAAAATACAGTACAAAAATTATCACTGGCTATAATGTTTCCAACATTCCCATTTTCATTTCTACTAATCTTATCTACTAATTTTGGTAAGATTTCAACAATGCTATTTGTCTTTAAGCAGTCATACCATGAAGTATGGTCATGGTGGTTTTTTAACTGGTTTTACAAAATGTCATATGCTCCTTTAGTTTTGTTTTTTAATTGTATCTGCTAAGTTATGTATTTAAATTCATTAATTTCTGGATACAGTGGTCTTCCCATGAGGTAGTAGGTCCTTGGACTTGTTTCAAAAGTCCAAGTCTGGGATTTGTTTGAGCACATTTTTTTTCGAACAAATTACCTTTGGTAATACTAGATTTTAGCACATAGTTTGTTTCTCACATAATTCCACTCCAAGCCTTCTGCGCTCATTTTCTTAATTGAAGCATTCTTACTTTTGCACCACTGGGGGTTATGATATCCATTGTATCTACTAGGTGTTTTTTGCAGAAAATATTTAAATTGTGCCTACTTATTTGTGGTTTGGATATTCCCAATGTCTAAATGACCCAAAAGGACACTTTCTGTTTCTTCCTCTTGCAAATGCCACTAATGACTAACTCTAGATGAGACAACTGACTAAAATGTTCTAAGTTTATTCATGTGTTAAGAGAATGGAAAGAACCATATACGTATGGTGAAATGTCAGGTTTTTTTAAGCAGATGGACAACCCAGCTATCAGAACCTGAGACATTAATAGCCTGATCCTCTATGAATTCAAATTACTGTACACAGTTTTAAAAGAACATTACTACCCATTCTTTGGGTAGTGAATTCCTTCTGTAGCAACCTCCTTCTGCAGATAATGAGAAGGAGGTTACTATTTTATCTATTCCATTTTAGTGAAGGAGAAAAAAATCATGATACGTCATGTGATGACAATGTGACGATGCAAATTTGACACCCCTAATCTATCCCATGTTTATTGCATCACCTAATTTGGTATCGTGCAAAAAAGAAAAAAATTGTTCAGCACCTACATTTGTCTTTCTTACTCAATGAAAAGCCCCAAATGTTCTCACTTTTTATAGAGATTTTTTTCAACTTGCTAATAATTTTGATTTTTAAAACATGAAGTTTTAGACTTTGAAAAATACTTTTGGGATTTAGTTAACCATTCTTTTGTTGAAGGAATCAGACAACCTTTCCAGGAAGAAGCATACCTTTGCATCAGTTATAATGCAAAAAGCTAATTCACTATACGTAGAGGAGATGTATATTCAGTGATATCATATATTGAAATGGGAATTCAACTTTTGTTTCATTCTAGAATGAATCATTTTTCCAGAATTGTTGAACTTTATGCATTGCCCAGAGTTGATCTATGAGAGACACGGGTGGTTTCTAAATATGATGGATAGATACCAGAGATAGATAGATAGATAGATAGATAGATAGATAGATAGATAGATAATCAAATATGCAAAAATGATCAGACTTGCTTATCTTTCCAGCAATTTTTTGAAAATGAATTCTCTATTTTAGCAATCAGAAGTGGAAACATATACCAAAGATAAAATATCATGCAGCAATTTTATTTAAGTATAATGCTCAGAGTGAATTTAATATTCGTCTTCTATTGGATTTATCCATGGTATCTCTATTACTGCATTCCAATTCTGCACTGAGCTGGCAATCTATAATTTGTTTGGATTCTAAGTCACACTTCACCAACAGTTTATAAGTAAGGCCCAACAAATGTTACGAGTTGCATGTTATCAAATGTTCCGATTCAATCAATAATTTCATTTGTCCTATTCTGCATCTTCTAGTTCTCTACAGGATTAATTTGAGATGTGATGACTGAAATAAATGAGAGTATTCCAAATGTAGTCCATCTGTCAGTTTTATTTTAAAGATGGATAGAAAATAGGCCTACATATACAATACTGTGCAGATTGTCCTTGGTCAAATAGCAATAGCACTTAGATACCACTTCATAGTGCTTTACAGGCCTCTCTAAGCAGTTTACAGGGTCAGCATATTGCCCCCTGCAATCTGAGTCCTCATTTTACCAACCTCAGAAGGATGGAAGACTGAGTCCACCTTGAGCTGGTCAAGATCAAACTCCTGGAGCGAGCAGTGAGTTAGCGTGCAGTACTGCATTCTAACCACTGCATTCTAACCACTGTGTTACCATGGCTCTAATTCAAGCATGGAGTATGTTAATTGGATAATTCCTGTGATAGCCACAATAAATTCACTCTACTGTAGTCCTGATTAATTTTGCATTTTTAAACAATCCTGTATATTTGGATAAAGCAACTTATTTACTAATAGCTAATAGCCCACTTAAAGCTAGAGGACAACTCTAAGAGGTAAATAATTTGATTCACAAATGGGCATTTTCCTTATGTTTCAAGGATTTGCTCAAATTTACTCACAAGCTGGATGTTGGCCTTGTTGCAAGTCCCAGGCAATATCTGGGGAGAAGTTTTGTGTAGGAACAGTTGAATCTGTTTAATCTGATGAAATGGTTAGGGCCCTTTCAGTGCAGTCACCTGCTCATTGGCTCCATCTCCTGCTGGTTTATTAAGAAAGCCAAAAGGATGTATTGTGAATGAGTTTTAGCAATGTGAAAGTCTTGTTTGGGTGAGGGAGTGGTTTCTTAATATCTTACCTCTGAAGCAACAACTTCAGAGGACCTGAGATGAAGCAGATTATCTGGATTCCTTTCAGTCAGGATTCGGACCTGGGTATTCTTCTAAATTGAAGAAATTGACTCAGGGGATTGGAGAAGGGAGGCACAGTATTATGCTGGTTGCATCCTGCATCCTGGGGTCGATTCCAGTTGGTGGTAATTGGAGAGAAAAGAACCTACCCTGGCCCCCCAATGTGTGGGGAGCTCTCTCCAGTCCTATTCAACATCTGTATGAGACATCTGGGTAAGCTCTTCCATTGCCATGGGATGAAGTATCATGTGATATCATGATGATACCCAATTATACATCTCTCACCCTGGCAAATTAAGCAATGCTATGGACATCTTATCCCAGTGCCTGGAGGCTACAAGGGTCTGGATGAGGAACAACAGGCTTCAACCAAATGTTGGCAAGATTGAGTGACTTTGGGTTTGGGGGTCTGCCAGATCTAAAACAATCCCATCTTCAGTGTTGGATGGTTTTGCACTGTCCTAGACAAGCCCTGTGTACAATCTGTGGAGTTCTCCTAGACTTACATGTCCTACTCAAAGACCAGTGGCAATCATAGGTAGAAGGACCTTTGCTCAAATTCATGTTATATACCACTGGCCCTGTTCCTAGATCAAATCGCTTTACTCAGATCACTCATGCCCTAGTCATGAGTTAGTTTTAGCTGGCAAAGAATGCAGCAGCATGAGTAGCTTTGTGTGTTTCTAGAAGAACACATTAAACATCTGTTCTGCAAGCTGCATTGGTTACCAGCCACCAATTCAAGGTGCTGGTTTGTACCTTGAAAAGTCCTAGATGACATGGGATCAAGTTATTTGAGGGATTGCCTCTCCCCAACTACATCTACGTCCCATAAGGTCCAGTAGAGAAAGCATGCTGCAAGACTAGGCTAGAGGCTCCAAGAGATTGGTAAAATATTGAGATTGCTCCATTCTTTTTAACACCTGGTCTTCATCCAATATTTATTTTTCTCTTTTAGCTTTATGCTTTTACATTTTTAGAGCTTTTAAAATAATATTTATTGTTTTGAAAATATTCATTGTTTTTTGGTTTTGTTATACACCAGCCAGAGTCACTTGTTTCCGAAATGGGAAGCTACATTAATATGACAAATAAATAAATCAACCGGCCAGTTTTGTCTAATGGTTAAGACACCAGGTTAGAAAGTGGGAGACTGTGAGTTCTAATCTCTCCTTAGCTATGAAAGCCAGCTTGGTGATCTTGGGCTAAGCACTTTCTCAGCCCAATGACCTCACAGGGTTGTTGTTGTTGTTGTGGAGAAAATAGATGGAGGAAGGTGTGTTGGTTATGTTTGCCAACTTATTTGTAAAAATAATAAAGGTGGGATACAAATAAATAAACAAATAAGGCTTACTCCAGTACTATAAGATATATTACAATATTTTTCTATTACTCCACACAATAGTAAGATATTTCATATTGGTTGCAGTAGAATAGGCTTCTTCTACTCTATTTAGACTATGATATCCCTCATTGAACTTAGCCAGATTATGGGCATCAGCAGGGTGCCAGGCTGGGTATATGATTTGAAAGCTGCCTTTCTGAAACTGAGACATTAAGGGCCTCATGTGTTGCAATAGTTTTTGCTTCCTCAACTTCTCTGCTAGTTTTGCAAGAGGCCTGAACAATCCTGTGTAAACTCCACCCCTTTCACTTCCTTTTGCCTTTCATATTTCCTATCACACTATTGTAAAAGATAGCAATATCAGTTCAAAGCAAAGAAAATGAAACTTTCTTCAACTTGATGCCCTTTAGCTCCCTGAATCTATACATGCAGCATATTTGGAGAACATAAGATTGGGGAAGTCCCAGTGGCCGTAAGAATTTTTATGTTTTAGGAGTCTGCTCCAACGTATATATTCAGTTGTATATTATCTTCATTGAAACTTAGTGCATTGGAAAAGTGGCCTCTGCTTCATGTTCTGTGGCTTTCCAGTTGCTGCTGAATTGTAGTTTCCAGTGGGTACACTGGCCATGGTAGCTGAGATTCATCAACATCTGGAGGGCTACAGGTTCAGAACACCTGGAGCAGTCTATGAAACCTTAGGTCCAAATACTATGACTCTTTAAGACATCAGGAGGATTCCTTATTGAAGTTGCTACAATAAGACTAGTTGGGATTAATTTTAGTCAAGGGTTTTCAAATTTTTCTACCTCCAAGGAAAGTACCTCTATGCTGTTTACATTATGCACTGATTGGTCTCAAAAGGTACCTTTGCATATTTGGCAGAGGGTAGTGCACTGCAAACAGCTGTAATTCATCAAAAGCCTTCAGCTTTTGATGCCTGACTTCTGATTTCAGCCCTTCCACACACCTCATGCAAGGTTGTTTCTGAGAGAATGATTGTTGAGAAATTCCAAAGGTACTTTTTCAAGAGGCAACTGGACTTTCTGGTTTTTCTTTGAAGACATTTCGCTTCTCATTCAAGAAGCTTCTTCAGACGTTTCACTTCTCATCCAAGAAGAAGAAGCTTCTTGGATGAGAAGCAAAACATCTTCAAAGAAAAACCAGACAGTCCAGTTGCCTCTTGAAAAAGCACCTTTGGGACAACCATGACCTGGATGACTGAGAATCTCCATAGGCATTGTTGAGAAATGATCTCCAAATCTTGATCTAGGTTCCATGGCAGGATGTGTAATGAGTGGATTACTTATGTCCTCCAGCTCAATTCCAAAGAGATGCAGTTTCCTTGATTTCAAGTACTCATCTTCACCCCCAATGTTTAAAATAAATATCCTACAATCTGCAAAGCTTGACTTAATTGCTTTTGTCCTTTTATCCTCACCTCAAACAAAAATAAGAGCTGGGGTGGAAATTGATCCTTGTTCATTGGTGTAGTTGCTGATGGAGTCATGATGAAATCTGCCCATTGATCATTTTAGGCCAGAGAAGAAACACTCCCTTTCAACCTATGTGCTCCATGGCCATTTTGACTAGAGTTACCAAAAAAAAAGACACCTGGTTCTATAACAGGAAAAGAGATACCAATAACGTCTTCTAAATTAGTTTCTTAGGTTGAAACAAGATGAGCAGGTGCTTAGAACTTTGAGGTTAATAGCTTATCAAGTTGGCCATCTAACAAGTGGCTGGTGTGGAAATGCTTTGCACCAGCATCTTGTCAGCAAGACTATATTTGGACACAAGGTCTAATCCTTTTCTGAAAGAGTGCTAAGCCTGTACCAAAAAATTATCCCAGCTGTCAGGCTGCAGGCAGAGAGGAGCACAGGGTGAATTAAGAGGGAACTGTCAGTAGTAAGCAAGATCCATCTCCTACTTGTGCTGCAACAATGCTGGCTTCTGGGAGGAGGAAGAAATCCAAGGGAATTTCCAGTTGCTTTTTTTGATTTGTTTCACATCATTAAAGTGTTAAAGCCTTTAACTTTCTGGCTCCTCATTGAGGCAGAAGGGGGCTGGGCAATTGGGGCAGCATATGTTAAGGCTCAAGGAGTGTAGGAGATACTTTAATCCAACCATTTCAGTTGTGTGCTTACAGTCCTGAATTAGAAGAAAGGGTACATTTGCCTCAAGAGTTGCAAGTACTGATGTTCCTAAAGGGATATGCTTTTCCACCTTGGCCACTTCAAGATGAGTAGACTTGACTAGAGAATTCTGGGAGTTGGATCCACCCATCTTAAAGTAGCTAACTTGGAGAAGTTGGGTAATAACATAGTTCCTACAGAAGATAAAAATGATAATAATGACGTTGATACATGACAGGAACTTCAATTGAAGTTTTTAGACATACACAACTTACACATCCTGCTATAAACCCAGTGACAATTCCAAACAAATCAGGTTTCCTTCTTGAGGGAAAGATCTCTAAAGAACCCTGATACTTTCCAATGATTTATCTGTTTATTAGATTTTTATCCCACCTTTATTACTTTATAAGTAACTCAAAGTGTTGAACTTTCATAAAAATCCTTCCTCTTCCGCTTTTTCCCCATACCAACAACCCTGTTGGTGGGTTGGGCTGAGAGAGAGTGACTGGCCCAAAGTCACCCAGTTAGCTTTCATGCCTAAAACAGGACTAGAGCTCCCAGTCACCTGGTTTCTAGTCAGCAGAGGCAGAACAACTCTTAGTAAACATCATATACGATTATCCTGCATCACTTCCTAGAATTACAGAATATACTCTAGATCAGGGGTGTCAAATTCATGGCCCACGGACCAGATGCATTACACGCTGGCCACACCCATACCCGGTTTAGTGAAGGGGAAAAGTCGTGATATGTCACATGACAACACCATGACAACATGAGTTTGACACACCTGTTCTAGATGGATCTTTCTGGGAAGTGAATTCTTTATCTGGGGAACTATTATTGAGAACTCCTGCTCTCAATTAACTATATGCCAGGACTCAATAAACCAGCATACACAGGAAGTAAAGTTTCTTTTGGTATTATGGTCAAAGCTTTTGAAGGTCATTGCCAGCATCTTGAACTGAGTCTAGAAGTGAATTATAGGCCTGTGAAGATGATGCAATATTGGTTTAATATAGTCATAATGCTCAATCCCAGTCAGTACCCAAGTTTCTACAAGTAGCATCAAATTGGAACTTCCAACTTGTCTTTATTGTGGTATCCATAATATATTGAAGTGATCTATACAAAAGATTGCCTGGATGAATGAAGCTAAGGTGTTTTCACATTGTTAATGTCATAGTTGACAAATCAGCCTAAATTTAAAAAACTATTCCATGCCATCAGGAACATCTGTGCTTGTGCAGAAATAGTGGCTTTTAGGAATGAATTTGAAAGTAGGTTAGATTACCCAACCAAACCTATTGTCAACTCATAAAACATTCCTATGCCTGTTTTCAGTAGTTGCCATAAAAAGGAGGGGGAAGGAAGGAAATCTGGAATAGCAGCTGAAAGCGAAAGTACATTCCAACACTTACCTTTAAAAGATTGTAACTAAAATACCAGAGTTTTTGCCCACGAATATATTTAATTGGAGAACGTGAATGATGACACCCAGCCTGTGAACATGCTCAATTGGTGAATCTGGTTTATGAGACACCCAGGGGGGAGGGGGGAAACAGTGTCACAGGTGACTATAAATTACATATGCCAGAGTTGGCTTCATACAGGGCCATGCCAGTATGTTGCCTCTAATGAATCCTTTGAAGTTTTTTGAAGTTTGGCTTAAGAATCATGATTTAATTAGAGCAATTGATGGAATCCTGACACCTATTTTGCTTTTAGATTAACAGGGGCTCCAAATGAAGGAAGCATTTGTGGAATGACCTCATGGGTATCAGCAGAATGTGCAATTCCACAGACCTGCCATTCAAAGAAAGCCGTGAGCTCCTGATTGTAGTATACAGCTTTATTTTTGCCATAGGCCTACCAGCTAATTGCCTAACTGCTTTTGTGACACTCGTGCAAATTTACAAAAAAAATATCACAGCCATCTACCTGTTTGGCCTGTCCCTGTGTAACATTATGTACCTGAGCACCCTTCCCCTCTGGATCATCTACGTGAAAAATGGCCATCATTGGAACATGGGGACAGCGTCATGCCTGGTGACTGGATATATCTTTTTCTGCAACATCTACATCAGCATTCTTCTCTTGTGCTGCATTTCTATCGATCACTACAAGGCTGTGGTACGTGCACTGGAAAGCAGAGGGAAATGTTTCAGGTCCCAGAGGACTGCTACTATGGTCACAGTCGCCTTCTTTGGCACCATTGCTGCGATCTATTGCCCTGTGTTTTTCAACAAAAATATCCAGGAAAAAAGCACAGCAACTTGCTTTGAAACTCCTCTCAATGTCAATTTGGCCCTTTACAATATCAGCCGGTTCTTCTTGGGATTTCTCATTCCTTTGGGAGTTCTTCTTTTCACAAACTACAGGATTTTTCAAAGTATTAAGACCAGCTGCAGCCTCAATCCAGACCAGAAAGCTAAAGTGAGAAACGTGGCAATTGCCATCATTTCTGTATTTGTACTGTGCTTTGCTCCCTACCATTTTGTGCTCCTTGTGAGAGCCATTATCTTCTTTCAGTATCCAGATAAGGTATGCACATTTGAGAAAAACATTTATACTACTTCTGTGATCTTTCTGTGTTTTTCCACTGCCAAGAGCATTGCAGATCCATTTATCTATGTGCTGGCTGGTGAAAATGTCAGGCGTGAGATGTGTCGCACATGTAGAAGGTGTGGAATTCATTCGTCAGATGAATCCCAGTGACATCAAAAACACACAAGTTAGGAAATAAAGAAGACAATATTACTGCCCTTCACTATTGAAAGTTTGTGTGGCTTCTTTAAAAGATCTGAATGGAAAGTGGATAACATTTTCAAATGCACTGAAACATTCCCTTTCTCTGGTAATCACCATCTGTTTCAGAGAATTCTGATCTTCATACATTGAATTTAGTCGATGGGCCTTCACAATAAAGTCCCAATGTTGTGATAAGTCCATGCAATGCTGAAGACATAATGATGCATTGATGAAAGATTATATGGTATCATAGGGAAGCTGCTAATATAGTTTTGGGTCATTTATCAATTCTTTGCTAATTTGGAAAGGACTAAAATGGGGGGAAAAGTGCAAGCCATAAACAAATGCAAAGTGAATAAGCAATGCTACCTCTCTGGGATACTTTCTAGGGCAGGGGTGGCAAACTGGAGTCACGCAGAGGCCACACCCACCCCAGCTCTACAAAGATAAAAATGTTGCAATATGTCACATTACGGCCATGTGACATGGCGAGTTTGACACCTGTGTTCTAGGGTGCTGGATTGTTTTTAACTGCTGATGTAATGGTCAGAAAGTCTTTGAATACGACAAGTTATTCTTGAATAAATTTCCCAAGTCTTTATTGTATTTCCTTATCGTTCACACAAACACAATGTTGAATTTATGCAGTCCAGATATCTATGAGGTTATATGGCCGCCGATAGCACAAATTGTATATGTTCAAAGAAAATATATATTTGTATCTAAAGTTGAGTTTCTGACTTCTGAAATATACAAGGGAATTCAACTCTATGTTGGAAGAGCCCTTAGATTATCTAGTTCAACTCTTTGCCCAATGCAGGATCTGCTAGAACATCGTTGATCATCCAGCCTCCACTTAAAGATCTCCTAATGAAGAAGAACTCATCACTTGAAGTGGCAGTTTGTTCCACTTGCTGACAGTACAGTTGGGAAATTTCTCTTAATTCTAACGTGGCTGAAATGTTCCCTTATAGTTTTAACCCACTGGTTCTGATCCTACATTCTAAGGCAATGAATTTATTTATTATTTATTTATTTATTTTATTGGACTTGTATGCCACCCCCTCTCCGCAAGGACTCGGGGCGGCTCACAATAAAAACACCACAACAATAAATATATAAAAAAACAATTAAATTTAACAAGCCCAAACAATAAAATAGTTAAAAAATACATTAAAATACATTAACCCCCCCCCCCAAGGAGGTCAGTCCAGCCCAGCCTGTTCAAACAGCCAAGTCTTCAGACCACGGCGGAAGGAGCAGAGATCAGGGGCCAAACGGAGCTCCAAAGGAAATTGATTCCACAAGGTGGGGGCCGCAACAGAGTAGGCCCTCCCCCGAGGTACCGCCAGCCGACATTGTCTAGCCAACAGCACCCCGAGGAGTCCCCATCTGTGTGCACGCACAGGGCGATCGGTATTTGATGTTGGCAGGAGACGCTCCCGCAAGTACCCCGGACCCAAATCGTAAAGGACTTTGAATGTTAAAACCAATACCTTGAATCTCACCCGGAGGGCAACCGGCAACCAATGCAGCTCGCGCAGGAGGGGTATAACGTGGGAGTATCGGGAAACTCCCATCACAACCTGCGCAGCCGCATTCTGCACCAGCTGAAACCTCCGGATGGTATACAAGGGCAGTCCTAGATAGAGAGCATTGCAGTAGTCAAGTCAGGACGTCACAAGTGCATGTGTGATCATGTGAAGGGCATCTCGGTCCAGATATGGGCGCAACTGGAGAACCAGTCGGACCTGGGCAAAAGCTCCCTGGTCACGGCCCTCACCTGCTCCTCCAAACTGAGCCATGAATCCAGGAGGACCCCCAGGTTCCGAGCCCTATCCACAGGGGGCAACACCTCTCCCCCTATGACCAAAGATGGAATCGATTGACTGGACTGAGATGCCTGTACGCACAACCACTCAGTCTTGGCCGGATTGAGCTGTAGTCCGTTCCTGCCCATCCAGATTCGTACCGCATCCAGACACCGGGTCATCATTTATTATTAATTTTATTGATTACCCATCTTACCGCAGAGCAACTCTGGGTGGTTTACAATATTTAAAAAAAAATTTACAAGGGGCCAAGCCAGGCTGGCTGGCTGGAGCTTAAATCAACCCCAAACTTCTCTTGTGCTTCCTGCAAAAGACTTTGGCTAAGCCAGCTTTGCTTAACCTTGGCAGCCCCCAGATACAATAATGAATAGATCTACTTCTGTGTGACTATTGTTCCTATAATTCAAGACTGTTAACATATTTCCCCTTAGACATCTTTTCTGTAGGTTTAGACATTCTCAGAACATTGCCTTGGCACAGTGCTTAAAATGCATTACTGCAGGCAAACTCTGCCCACAGCCTAGAATTAAATCCTGACGAGGCTCAAGTTTGACTCAGCTTTCCATCCTTCTGAGATTGGTAAAATGAGGACCCAGATTATTGGGGACAATATGCAAATAATGTTTATATTGTAAGCCACCAGAGAATTCTGTAAAACACTATGGGGAAGTATGTATTTATTTTTATTTATTTATTTATTAATGGGACTTGTATGCCGCCCCATCTCCGAAGACTCGGGGCGGCTCACAATTAAAACAATGACAACAATAAATAATTAAAAAAGAATTAAACTAAACAAGCCCCAAGGAATAAAATTACAAAAATACAAAAATAAGAACCACCCCACCCAAAGGGTCACAGCCCGGATTGGTTAAACAACCGGGTATGCCTAAATATTATTGCTATTGAATCATTCTTAATAGATCTTGATTTCCAGAACCTTCATCATTATGATAACCTTTTCCTGAATTTACTCCAATTTTTCACTGACCATTTTGAACTAGGATGCCCCAAAATGGATGCAATAATAGATATGAGGTCCAACTAGGGCAGAGAACAATGGAACGATTACTGTAATTTCCACAATCTGGTTTCTATTCCCCTAAGATAGCACTTGCTTTTTTAAACAGCTGCACGACCCATCTAGTTCATGTTTACTGATGGCCCACAAGGATATCTAGATCCTTTTCATAGATAGTACTGCCAAGATGCATATTATATATGCTTTACACTTTTCTTATTCAGATGTAGAATATTATGTTTCACTCTCTTACATTCTACTTTATTTCAGCTTGGTGCTCAAGACTCTACTGGCCTTGTTGACTCTTCTCTCTTTCATCCAAAATATCAGCCCAGCTAGATATATCATCTGCAAGATTAATAAGTGGTCCTTCAATTCCTCATCCAAGTCAATGGCACATGGCTGAGAGCTGTGGAAGTCTCCTCAATTCTTTCCCTCAAGCTGAAGTGAAAACATTAGCAAGCACCAGTGGTGGGATTCAAAATTTTTACTACCAGTTCCATGGGCATGGCAGGGGAAGGACACTGTAAAATCTCCAGTCAGAGGTGGTATTTGCCGGTTCTCTGAACTACTCAAAATTTCTGCTACCAGTTCTCCAGAACAGATCAGAACCTGCTGAATACCACCTCTGGCAAGCACCCTTTCAAGTGGTCATTCACCAGCTGTGAATCCATCTAGCAGTGATCTCATCTAGTCCCTATTTTACCACTTAATTAACGGGACTAGAATGAGATAGTCTGTCAATGGTTTCTTGGTATCCCAATATACTATGTCTCCAGTGCTTCCTCAAAATTCTAAATGAATGATTCTTTCAAAGAAGTTAATTTGGCATAATCTGGCCCCTGTTATTTATAGTATGCCTCATCAAGTGTTCATAAAGATTATTAAGAGTGAGTCTGTGTTCATTTCTACTAGTTCCTTCGATACACTGAGGTGTAATCCAACTGGAGACCTGAATTCATTGAAATTAACTACTTTTTTCTTCTTACCCTCTTCCTTATCTTACCTCAAGCCATGGTGCTCAATTTAAGAAAACTAGTCACAAATGTATAAATCAGCCCTCTATAATGCAATATCTTTCCCCAGACCAACTTCCCAACATACGCAAAGGAGTGTCAGGTTGGGAATTTTTGGGCCTGGATTCTATTTTCATATATTCTGTTCAATCACTATGGGAAAAAAGTCAAGATGTCTTTTTTTCCAGGCTTCCTTCAATGTATAGTTTCCTATGCTCCTGCAAAATCTGTTTTAGAGACTTTGAGAGTTGCAAGAAGAATCATGCAAAATGCCAGGTCTGCCTTCCTTCATTCTGTCAGCATCTCTGGTGACTCAAAATTGAAACCCAAACCATTTATGGTAACCACACTTTAATCCTATGCTTATTTCTAAGGTTGCAAAAGTACATATACAAATTCAGCTAGAATAGCCACTGGTCCAGTTGCACACAGAAAGTGTCATGGCATTTGAACCCAGCTCTTTCTTCCCTAATACTGTATCACATAGTAACTGTATAAAACTCTGCTTTGGAATTAATTCATGAACTTCTAGTAGCTAAGGCATAAATGGCAATGATGACCTACTGCTCTCTAATAAGTATGATGCTTTGATTTTTTTTTCCACGCAGAAAATTTCCTTTACTATTAATCACTTTGATAGATTGTTCTCTTAATGTTCATTGAAACCACAGTTCTCTAAAATATTATTCCAGCTGCCTGGGTGCTAATCCTGAACTATAATATTGTTCATGTGCTGAAAAGAAAATATATCTTTTTTTTTACAATATCTATTTCAACTGCAATGTGTAAATGTGGTCACCAGATGGCACCCAAAGCTATCTTATTTCACTAACAGTGCCTCTCATTTGTGCAAAGAAAATTAGCATGCCCCTAACTTTCTGTCTCTCTATTTAATCCTATTTCTAACCCACCAGAAAAAACTCTTGGTGGCAATATAAACAACACGGTCTCATAGTTTCCAGCCTGGAAACCATAAGACTAAACTGGCTAACAAAGTGGTGGCCGTGGGTGAGTCACAAATAATATGGGGGAAATCCTGCCTTGTATTCTTTGTAGCAGGTAAGTGCAGGGGGCAGCAGCACTCAACTGACTTTGCTTGATCTTGAAGTTAAACAAGGTTATCTTAATGATTAGACCAGATAGATTACATAAAGAAGAGCAATATGATATAACCTCAGAGAGAGCTGGAAAAGCTTCCTGTACGAGAAGCAAAAACATCTTCAAAGAAAAACCAGAAAGTCCAGTTGCCTCTTGAAAAAAAGCACCTTTGGGACAACCATGGCCTGGATGACTGGGAATCCACGTAGACACTTAGAGAGAGAGAATAAAATATATTAATATTTATATCTGCTCTGAAGCCATTTCTTTATTTCTCTTTTCTTTCTTTTCTATTTTTCTTCACTTATTGCTTTTCTTTCACTTTTTGCTTTTGCTTTTCTTTTTCTTTTTTCTTCCTTGCTTTATACTATTGTGTGTTGGTTTTCATCTTATTTAAATGTTTTAATTATATATGAAAAGTTAAACAGTCAAAATGTGTAAGAGGACCAGGAAATAGTACACGGTAACCTAGACTAAAAAACTGCAGGGGGAAAATCACAGAAAAGTAGTGGCAAACCACATATCTGTTGTTACCGGAAAATCTCTGGTGGATGTGCAAAAATGACAATTATTCAAAAGTACTTTGCATGTTGCATCAGTCCAAATGCAGCACGTCACAATGTATGCCAGTATGACAGCATATTTGTCTGCCAGTGCATAAATTGAAGGAAAACACCAGAGTTCATTTGCTGCAGGAGCCCTTGTCTGCCTTCCTAATCTTCTATCCTTTTCATTGAGAATAAATGTTTTCATATAGTGTAAGGTTTTTCCTGTTGATTTGCATCCAAATTATTTCATGCTTGGTCCTTTCACACCAACCTCTTTAACAAGCTATTATGTAGGATTCTACCGTATTGATTAATTCATTTTTGTTCTGCCTAGCATCTGGACCAAATCACTGTGCTTGCTCTGATTTACTTTTAACCTGTTTGTTTTCACTGGGGGTAGTGAAGAATAATGACTCCATTAACCTCAGCATCCACAGTTGGTGTGAAAAATAATTCCTAGTTGTCTAAATTCATGATCCTTTCCCCCCACCTAAAAGCTGAGTCTTTGTTCTGGTTTTCTCTCCTCCCTCAACTCAGGGGCTGTTTCTTTTGTTCCTACTCTAATTCCCCTTTCTTCATCTTCTGTTTCAAGTTTCCAAGCTGCCTTCCCTGGTCCTTCCCCCTTCTGCTTCTTTCCTGAAGAATTTGGTTCTGTAGAAAGCTGCAGGCCCAGAGTTACTGCTGCTGCTGCTGCTGACTTCATTTTCTTCCCCTCCCTGTTCCCCTGAAGCAAAAATTGGATTTCTTCCCCTTCCCGGACCTCCACCCCACCCGGCTTCTTCCTAATCTGGAGAAAGAGACAAAGCCAGCCTAAGGAACAACCAACACTTTTAGCAAAGGCTGTGCACAAAGGGGAGAGAAATGCAACAGCTCAAACCAAGGAAAGCAAGGAGAAAGAAAAAGGGAGATGGGGCAGCACCGGAAATATCTGGATACCATTTGTCCAACATCTCACAGAAAGACGGCTTCTTCAACTTCCTAAACCTGTTCATGTTCTGTGCTTCTGTGAAGCTCACCAAGGCTTATGCCTTTCAATAAAATATGATGGTCAGAAAAGGCACTACCAGATTCCCGATTTTTAGCCACCATACACTAACATACCGGTAGTTCTCCTACAATGGCCTATGAGACCCTGATTTTGTCTGGAAAGAAATTTTGAGCTTAAAACTAGATTGCATAAACTTGAGTTATATAAGCACACTCACATACACTGGAATAACCTGCCCACCTAGCAGCTCAAAACATGCAAATGTGACTAGATAAATAGTTACCACTTCAGTGGGAAGGTAACAGAGTTCCATGTATAGTCATTCTGGCCACATGATGACAGAAGTGTCTTTGGAGAACACTGGCCCCCTTGGCTAAGAAACTGAGATGAGCACTGCCCCCTAGAGTTGGACATGATTGGAACCTTTTACCTTTACTCTGATATCCTTTGCATGGGAATAAGTCCTTCCATTTATATAAAGAAGTTCATTGGTTTGAGAATGCCCAAGTCAAGATATATTACCGTTTGTAGCTGAGCTGGCCCCATGACAGGGAGCAGAGTCCTCACTCAGAGTCTTTCCCTAATGTTGCGTTGAAGGGCTCACTTACCCATCCTTGAGTCAGCTTAAACAATTATTGGCAGCAGCGTTTGCAGAGGGATTAAAAAGGGCAAGAATAGATGCAGCATTACAGAATAGGCACTGGTTGGGGTTGCAGGGGAAGGATAGGCAATGGGATACATACATTTCTTTTTTTTTCAAGTTTTTATTTTATAGCATATAAAGATTCCAATTTCAATTGAACAGTGTGTTGTCTGGGTACAAATATTTGTAGGATATAATAATCAAAATGTTTACAACAATATAGTATCAACAACAACAATAATAATATTTACTTAACCAATTCAACATGCCTTCCTTATATCACTGATCCTATCCATCTATTTCCCTGTATCTAGCTCCTGTTTTTTTCCAGATAGCCATTGTTAAAATAAGTCCCAAGTCAGAAAGTATCCAGTTTCCTTCTTTTCCTTGATTATAAGTGTTAGCCTATCTTTTCTGCACTATCTAATATTTTTTTTAAATCACATTTTCATATGTTGGGATCTCTTCACATTTCCACTGTTGTGCAAATACAATTCTAGCTGCAGTCAGTATATGTAAAATCAAATACACATTCCCTTTATTATATTGATCCGGCAAAATGCCCAACCAAAATATCCCTGGTTTCAAGTCAATATGCTGTTTTATCATTTTTTTTCCAGCCATGTATGGATTTTTGTCCAATATTTTTTCACTTTTTGACATGTCCACCACATATGATAATATGAACCAGGTGCCTTGTTTCCAACATTTTGCAGATGTATCCTTAAACATCTTTGCTAATCTTGATGGTGCAAAATGCCATCTATAAAACATTTTATACAGATTTTATTTGTACGCAGTAGACATTGTTAAGTTATAATTTCTATCCCATAGTTTCTGCCACTTATCTAACTCAATCGGATAGCCAAAAATTTTAGTCCATACTATCATTGTCTCTTTTCCTTCTTCATCTTCCATCTTAATACTTAATAAATAGCTATATAATTTCTTTATTATTTTTTCATCTGTCCCTGGTTCTTTGTAGAAACCATACATTTTAACATCCTTCTCATATCTAGATTGTATCTGCAAATATGACCACCATGTTATTTCAATCCCTTGATCACTCAGTTCCTGTTTGGTTTTAAGTCCCCCCTTTTCATTCATTCAGAATATCTCCATATCAATAACATTTTGGTAGATCAATGCCTCCATTGTGGAGAGCCAGACTGGTTTTTTCAGATAATGTTGTTCTTTAATTTTCTCCCATGCTGATAATAGTGCATTTCTAATATAATATCTTTGGAAATAGCTTTTTCCATACCATAAAAAAGCATGCCAACCCAGTTGGAGTTCATGTCCCTCCAAGGTCAATAGTCTTTTATTCCTCAAGCCAATCCGTTCTTTCACCCAAGTGAGTATCAAAGTCTAATAATACAATTCCCAATCTGGTAGCCCAAGACCCCCTCTATTTTTAGAATCTTGCAACATTTTCAAACTTACCCTGCTTTTTTCCCTTGCCACACAAATTTTAATATTGTTTTGTTTAATTCCTCAAAGTATTTTTTCTGATTTTATTGGTATTGTTTGAAATAAATATAATAATCTCGGCAAGATATTCATTTTTATAGTAGCTATTTTTTCCATCAATGATAATTGCAGATTTTTCCACTTCTCCAAATGTTTTAATTTGTTGTGTCAATTTATAATAATTATCTTCTTTAATTGTTACACACCTTGCCGTTAATTGAATTCCTAAGTATTTAACTTTCTTCTGTATGCTTATTTTCCTCATTAACTCTTTTTTCTGTGTATCTGTAATGTTTTTGGCTAATATTTCAGTTTTATCTTTATTTATTTTCAATCCTGCAACTTCCCCATATTCTTTATTTTTTAAAATTAATTTTAGTCCAGTTTCTTATGGATCCTCCAGAATAAAAACCAAGTCATCTGCCAATGCCTGTAACTTGTACTCTTCCTTTCTTATCCCCATACCTTTAATTTCGTTATCTTGTCTAATATTTCTATTTAACACTTCTAACGTTAATATAAATAATACATACATTTCTGTAAACTCTCTCTTCATTGCCACAGTTACAACACCTGTCCATTGTTCTTTCAGTAGTGATCTAGGATAATAAAAAATAGAAGATTACCTTGAACTGCTTCACACTATCCAAATTTAAGGGCCTTGGTGGCTCAGGCTGTTAATTGCCTGCACTTAAGTTCCAGCTGCCTACAACTGCTGTAGGCTCGAATCCCACCAGGCTCAAGGTTGACTCAGCCTTCCATCCTCTCGGAGTAGGTAAATTGAGGACCCAAGATTGTTGGGGGCAATTAGCTGACCTTGTAAAAATGCCGCTTAGTAATAAGCAGGCATATACAATGGAATGAAGGCTATTGCTGAGCACATTGGGTTGTATTCCAAAAATTGTAAGCCGCTCTGAGTCTCCGGAGAAGGGTGGCATATAAATGTAATTAATTTTTAAAAAATTGTTAAAGATAAGAATCAGCAGGTCATAGTTTAATTTTGAGGTGACAATGTAAGTGTCTGTTAGTGTTATAATTAATAATATGGAAAGGAGGGAGGGAGGGGGGGAGAGAGAGCAGTCGCTACAAAGTTTGGTCCAGAAAAAGTCAGCTTTGGTTGCCCAGAGTGCTATTTGTCCTGGACTGGCTTTCGAAGATTTTTCCTATCAACTGCTACCTGGCTTTTCTTTTCCCACCAGAATTATCACTGACTATGGCATGTAGAATTCCCTCTGAGCCATGGGTTCTCACTAACATGTATGTAAATATTTTCCAACTGCACCTATTTGATGGAGGCAGTATAATCAAAGTGAGGTCATATAGCTGCATCAAATTATCATTTAAGCCTACAGTAGACTCTTCCTGGCTTTCTGCCCTGCTGCCACCTATTGCTGCTATCCAGTCTCCCCTGGACAAATCCGTTAAATCTTACTTGTTCCTTGGCCTTGAATGTTGAAGATGCCTGCATCGTATTTTAATAATAGCCTTACTGATATCAACCTCTTTGTTTTCAGCTTTGGCAGCTTGAGACTTCACAATGTGCAGGAAAGAGACAAAAGAAACAAGAGCTGGCAGTGTCTTTAGATGCATTTATATACATAATAATATCCTTTTGATCCACAAGGGCAATATTTTGATAGCTGAAGATGCTGCGTTTCATGACAAAAGGATGAAGGCCACAGATGGCAGAATCACATCCAGCACATGCACAAAGCTGGGCTTTAAAAAAAAAGATACAGATGTTCTCTTCTCATCTGTATGCATGAAATGTGCCAAGAATATTTTGAGCTTATGTTACTATTTTTTCATATATTTCATATTTGAGAAAAGGGAAGGAAACCAAAAGTTCTGCACTGCAAACAGATGGGGGCTAGGAATCAAGGGATAGAAACCAGAGTTGAGATCATTTTATTGTATGCCACTCAGAGTTGTGTATGTGAAATGGACAGCTATATAAATTTAATAAAAACTAATAATCCCTTATACACTACAGAAATGCATAAATTTACTGGAACAGTTGGCATGTTTCTGTAATTCTCAAAAATGGCTAGCATGGTGAAAGTGGACATCTACTAGAAAACAAAAATAGTATAAATGGTCTCCAGCATCCCCTCCTGCTCCCTGAGGTCTACCATATCTGCATCCTTTAATCAAGGGTGGGATTCAAACATTTTAACAACTAGTACTGTGGGCATGGCTAGGTGGGTGCAGCTAGGTGGTCATGTGACCGGGTGGGTCAAAAGAGAGAAACTCTTGGAGCAGGGGGTTGGACTAGATGACCTCCAAGGTACCTTCCAGCCCTGGGTTGCTGTGTTGTTTCAAAGCATCATCTGAAGCCGCGTGTAGTGCCAGGGTTTGTGATCCTTCCTTATTTATTTATTTATTTATTTATTTATTTATTTTTATTTATAATATTTAGTATAAACATAGTTATGAATACATGAAATGGGATAGAAAGAAATAGGATAAATAGGTAAAACCAGTTAAACATATATGAACCTCCTCACATCATCCTATCCATGCCATTCCCCCTCCTCTCCATCCATCCGATCCTTCCTCGACCTTCCTCTTCCTCCCTCCCTTTCTTTCTCCTTTCCTTCCCTTTTCTGTTTCTTTCTCCCTTCCATCCCTTCCTTTTTCTTTCTCTCCTCCCTCCCTTTCTCCCTTCGTTCCCTTTCTCCTTTCCCTCCCTCCCTTTCTCCTTTCCCTCCCTTTCTTTCTCCCATTCCTGCCTCTTCTTTCTTTCTTTCTTTCTTTCTTTCTTTCTTTCTTTCTTTCTCTTTCTTTATTCTTTGCACCCCCTCCACCCCATTTTGGGACTGGTAAGCCTCCCTGCAGCCTCCTGGGAGCAAAATTGGGGCATGAGGGGGCTGCACTGCACCCCCCCACACACCCCGTTTTTGCTCCCAGGAAGCTGCAGGGAGGCCTCCTAGGCCCAAAACGGGGCACAGGGGCGTGCTACACCCCCCTGCACCCCGTTTTGGGCCTAACAAGCCTCCCTGGAGCCTCCTGGGAGCCAAAATGGGACTGGGGGGGATGACGACCCCCATGTACCCCATTTGAGGCCTAGCAAACCTCCCTGCACTTACCTGGGAGCCAGAACTAGGTGTGTGGGGACCCCTGGGAGCAACAGGGCGGGTGGAACAGGGCCAGCTGGTCTTCAAAACTACCGGTTCACTGAACTGGATGTAAAATTAATATCCAGTTTGTCCGAACTGGACTGAACCGGCTGAATCCCACCCTGCCTTTAATGGGTGTTCCCCTTCGTCCCTGGGAAGTGGCACACTTCTAAACAAAACCCTGGGTTGTCCCAACATCATGGTATCTATGGGTCTTTCCACTTTGGGATCTAACCAGGGTTCAGACATCTGTCTTCTATTGTGTATCCATGGTGTTCTATATTCTCCTTTTTCTTAGAGTTGCTTAGATATTTAATCTATTTAAGTAGACACAGTAGGGGTAGGATGGGAATCAATATACAGACAGAATCTCTTGTGTGAGTACAGGTAGTCCTCATTTAGCAACTGCCTTGAACAGTTTGCAGTCACAAGGGTGATAAAAAAGTAACTTTGCAACCAATGTATTCATCATTTTACAGTCAATTAGTACAGGTTTTTTTGTGTACTAATTGACCTGTGCCTGACCTATTTTTAAATTTTTCCCTTCCTCCCAGAACGGAGAGATTATTTAAACAAGCTATCTCTTCCTGAGCTGCTTTTTCCATCAGCACAGGGGAGCTCTAAAAAGTGCTAACTGCAAGTTAATATACTCAGCTCCTTTAGCTTAATTAGTTTGCTGCTTCTGCCTAACACTGACAAGACCCTAATCAGTTTCACACTAAAGGCTTTTGTTTGCCTCTGGTTTGCAGCTATGACTGTGTGCTAGGTAAAGAGCTGGCATTTGGGCATTCCTTTTGATGTCTATTCCCTGTTGTGTGCTTGCTTATATTCTTGTAATCCCTTCCTCTCCCAAAAAAAATGCAAATACAAACAATTCCCTTCTTACTGATTATCCAAGTAAGCATTCCACCAGAGTGGGGAACAGGAGTATAAAATTTGTCCTTTCACCTGATTCCTTGTGAGACAAATTTCTTTACCATCCCCCAGCTGTTTGGGGTCTTCTGACAGTGTAAAGGAAAGCTCTGAAGTAAACATACTCATGCAAATTCTTCACTTAGCTACCATTTTGCTAAATAACTGAGTTGTCTGTCCCAATTGTGGTCACTAAATGAGGACTGCCTTTATTGCTTTTGGTCAATTCAAGCATGGGGGAAAGCGGTTCACTCAGCAGTGGGGAAAGACTGTTTGATGGGTCCAGATAATGCTGGAGGCTAGTGTGCTGCTTTGCAGCATACCAGCTTCCCTTTCATGTGTTTATAAATTAAAGTTTTAATACTACAGATGGAGCATGCAGTCCTGAGAACCAATGGAGGCATCAGTGGCCAAAGGTCAAAAACCACATGGGAGAACCAAGGGAATCACAACAGGATTCAGGAGTGGGAATTGCCACCCACATAAGCAGCAATGCAAAAGCCTAAGGCAGATGTGTGGTGTTCTGAGTCCATACACGTTAAAATTGCCACAGTGGAGAAACATTGCTATAGATTCCCCTTTAGACTCTGGCATGCTGGGAGCCACTGTTTTACCAATAAAGGATAATATTTGTAGCTCAGGGTTGAAATGAGGGGCTCTTGGTGCTCTCCGAGCTTGGCTATTTTCTTGCAAACCGTTCGTTACCAAAACTAGGTAACATCAACAGTGCTATTTGCTAGGAGTGATATTACCTAGTTTGGGTAATGAAACATCTGCAAGAAAACAACCAAGCTCAGACAGCATCAAGCATCTAGCTTTTTCCGGATTTTCAGAAGAGATGCATGGACCGACTTCTGCTATCTGTATATAGCAGCTCATGTGTAATTTTCTCCCACTTAATGGTTTTACAAGGAAGCAACAAAGCATCTTTATTGAGGTGCCACAGAACGAAAAGCCGAAACAGTAGGCACGCTGACCTCAGGAGACTCGCGCCCAAGGACCCGCGCAAAAGGGCTCCGTGATGACCAAAGACCCCGTCGGCCTTTGGCAGATTTTTAAAAATTTCGCCTGTACAGAGTCGGCCGTTAACCGCGGGGAGGCGGGACTAAATGCCGTAGTAACTTGGGGCCCCAATGGTAAACCATATATAAAACAACGAGGAGGAGGAGGGGCCCAAAAGGAGAGTAAGCAGCCTTGCACTCCTCCGGTTAATAGAACATTTGATCTCAGAAGAAAGGATTTCCCTCGCTTACTACCCAATGGGAAGCTAAAGTTGTTCTGGGCGGACTCACAAGTTGCACAGATGCCTTCTCTCTCCCAATGGGAAGTCCGAGACGATGTTTAGGGCGGGGCTTTCGTTTCTTTGTGGAGTTTTACAAAAGATGGCCAGAGTAGGGAGCTGGAAGAAAGGGGGAGGGGCTTCCGCAGCCGTTGGTCCCTCCCCTTTTTCTCAGGCGCCGACATCATTGAAGCAGGAGCGGGCTCTTCGTGCGGCAGTCGGCTTTCGTCAGCGGGTAAGCGGGTAAGCGGGTACGGGAGAAACGGTCGCGATGGGAAAGGAAGGAGGGAGCCGCCAGTTTCGAAATCCGAGAGGCAAAAGGAAGAAATTAACGTGGTAGAGCTAGTCGAGGAAGAAGGACCTGCGCGGGATCACCGAGCTGTGGCTCCAAAATGGCGGCCGTGGAGATGGAGAGAGGATGAATCATTCCCTCGTTCCCGGCACCCCTTAGCAGCTTTAGCGAGTTTTCTTCTTTCCCACTTGTTTCAGTCCGCTACTTTTCCTCATGAGCTCCTCCATACGCCTCTGGCTCCCTCCTTTCTCGTCTCTTTCAATTCCTTTTATCTACTTGAAATTATCTAAATGTGGAACTACAGGTCCCATCATTCCCAACCATCGAGGTTATTAGTCACGCTCACTAGGAAATAACAAAGTTCCTACTCGTCGGAGTGTTTTAAGGAAGGCCGTCATATGTTTTCTTCTCGGCTACTTTATTTTAGGGTTACTGCCGAATTATCTTTCTTCTGATTGTCTGAGTGTGCCTGAAACTCTCAGAGAGCTTTCAGATTCTGCTTCTCCATCCCTTCCACTCCAGTTTCACAACTTTCACCATCTGGTCTCTTTTCACAGGCAACTTTCATATGCTTTCAAACAAGCAACTTTGTCACATTGTTTCTACAATTACTTCTGCCTCTTGATGGAAAAGGTTTATTTTCACCTTTTTTGTGTTGCCTAGTTACATTTTTTTATCCAGTCCCATTAAAACTTGGAAGTACTTTTTCTTGGTTGTAACTTTTTTTATCACAATAAACATTTCACACAAGGAAATGTGGTGCATGTAGTTTCAAGTGACATTCACACCAAAAAATCCTTGTGCAATATGCTTCACCTTTTTATATATATTACAAGGACAACAAGGTGGGTGTTAACAAAAAGTGGAGTTCATGGGTTTTGCTTTATTTTTCAAGAGAACATAGGATTAGGTATCCTTTGTCTCCCATCTGTGTTGAAACTGACTCATGTCTATTGGAGTTGTTTTGAGAAAATTAGCTTTTGCATCTGTTTGACATTATTTAATATTTTCAGCTCCTAAACTGTAAAGTTAGAAAGCAGGCCACAAACAATGCTTTGGATTTAACTGTCTTTCATAAAGTATAGTTAAGCTCAATGGTTTCACAGAACATGGTAGCCTAATCTATTAATCAGATAGAAATCTATCAGAATTCCTGCAGTATATGAACTGAGAGAAAAGAATGCTAGGTTTATAATGTTACATCTGAATGAGTATATCTTCACCAACATTTAATGAAGCTGTTCTAAGTAATATACTATACTGTTTTTACATTAAACAGTAAAATAAATAATCAGGAAGTAATTATGCCTATGTTAGAGCCATTGTATCTCAGTTTTATTATTGTATTTTTTTCTGTACCAACCATAATTGTTAATTAAGCTTTTCACTGCTCATCATCTTTTTAATAATAAATGCCTGTTTAAATATTTCCCTTCAGTTGTGATTTACATTGTATAATAATTTTAGGAATAAAATCATAGCCAAAAACATTGTTCTGGGATCTAGCAATAATCCTGGTAATTCTAAATAACACATTAAATTCCTTAAAATACCCCTTCTGCAATAGCTCTTAATTTAGTTTGTATTTCCTTCATGGTTTTGCTCAAAAAAGTCATTCTAGATTTTTTTTTCATCAGCTACTTTTAAATATGCTTTTTCATCTCAGTTATTTGCTAAATACTCTTTGGACCCAGTCCATAGTAACTGGTATATTTTCTAAGAGGAACTGGTAATATCAATATCCTTAAAAGTTTTAAGATTTAAATGGTTGATAAAGCTATAGTTATGACATAGTTGTGTCTTTTAGTGCTGCAGTAATATAATTTGGAAAAATGGGTAATATTTTTCAGTTCATTTAGGAGTATACAACTAATGAGTAGGGACCTAAAACATGATTCAACTGTGTATGTGTTTGTACATGTACATATAGCTGCATAGAGGATATTTTCAATTATCACTGTGAATTTCTTGCAGGAAATCTATGCAGTGTTGTGTTGGACTGAGTTTCAAACTAGAAAGTCTCTAATTAGCATCTTTCCTGAGAAGCTATTACATGGCTTTCCTATCGGCTATATTGACTTCCACTCCAAATCTGCAATTTGGGAATAATACTGACCTCTCTTATTCGGTAGTTGTAAGAATTACAAAATATATATGAAAAGTTTTGATGTAAATGCTCCATAAAGCACATGATATAACCACAACTAAAGGGAATAGTTAACATACTTTTATTCATATTATTTTGTTTATAGGAACAGCAGAAGTCCCCACAATGTATGCCAGATACTTTAATTACTGAATACACTTCTTACTGGTCTCAGGTAGGTGGTGCTAGACCACCTGCTGTATGGAATCTTCTATAAAATGGGAGAAGAGGAAGGATTGCATCAAGCACCATTATTGGTAAGTAATAAATAATGTAGGGGATTAAAGTTTTTCACTAAAATGAGTGTATAGAAGCTAAAGTAACAGGAAGAAAAATGGATTAAACAATTACTTGTTACTTTATCACTGGTGCCAGGTTTTCCTTCCTACATAGACTTGGTTCTCGGAGCATCATAAAGCAGAAAGTTTAGTTTTCATTCTGTTACTCATACTAGATCCTAGTTTTTGTTCTATGTATCACTAATAGAAACAAAGGTATATTTTTCTGTACAGTGGAAAAGACGGAGTAACAGTTCCACACCCAATGAGCAGAGGAGGTTGACAATTAAAGAGAAATGCTTAGCAATGATTGTTGGATCTCTCCCATAGGAGAAGTTGGCATTGGGATAGTTATGGGCTTACAAACTTGCATAGCACAATATGTCAAGTTCTCATTGATATAATGTATGTTTTTACTTTATATGATTAAACTTTGTATTTTTTGCACATAGAAAAGTTTGTTTCAATGTAATTTTAAAAATCCTGTCTAGTTGCTTCTCTAATCCAAAAATCTGACTTGTGTTAATTCAGAGTTCCCCAACCTTTCTGGCTTTGCGGACTGACGGGTGGGGAGAGGGGATGGTTCTGCGTGAACAACATGAATGCATCCCACTGCTCATGCAAATGGAGTGTGCATGCATACACTCGCCTGCTGCTCATACAAGTGGGGATGCGTGTGCGTGCCATTTCTGCATCCTGGTTGCAAATAGTTCACAGCTCACTAGTGGGCTGCGGCCCAGACGTTGAAGACCCCATGTTAATTTATTACCCTGATTTCCTTGTCTGTTTAGATATAATGCAAAAGGACCTTTATCTCTATATTACAAAGCTTTCTGATGTTGAGATCTGTTAGATCAACAGGCCTCAGAAAGTACAGGTAGTTCTCACTTATTCATTCAGTGCCTGTTCAAAATTATAGGGGTGCTGAGTGAATAGTGCTTATAATCAGTCCTTGAAGTTCTGCCTATTGCAGCCCCCCACCCCCGAGTCGCATGCTCATCATTTAAGACTTTCCCTGCCAGCTATCCACTAGCAAACCCAGCAGGGAAAGTCCCAAGTCATTCCAATAAGCTCCCTGCACTTGCATGGGACCCTGCTTTCCCAAGCTTCTGTGCACTTGCATTGAACCGCACCCTCCTTTCCCTCTATTCTCTACGGTACACAACCTGCATTGCCCCTCCTCATCCCCCTTCACTTGCTCATAGTCTCCATTGGGCCACCCCTCCCCCGATAGCATGAAGCGCACTCTGGTCATAAATGCAGTAAGGCTGCCAAAAGCCTAATTTTTGATCACATGATCAGAGGGGTGCTGTAACAGCCATAATTTTGGGGACTGGTCATAAATGCTATTCATTCAATGCTGTTGTAACTTTGAACAGTTGTTGAATGAATATTCGTTATGTTAGAATTATCTATAATGCTAAAACATTTTACTGTCTTCAAATATTTCTTTCTACATCATAGTCCCCCTCCTCTTAGTGATGGGGAGGAAAAAGGAGAGTTATATCTAAGTAATAACAACTCTGAGGAAGGTTGGACTTGACTAGTTGAAATATCACTGAGTGCATTTCTATGAATAAAGATGGATTTGAACCTGGTCATCCCTATCCTAGTTCAGTATTTGAACTGCACTGCTCAGAATTCTTTCCTTCTAATCAATTATTTATTCCTCTAATAGCAATTACATACGTTAATTCTTGTCTGTAACAACCTACGTCATTTTTGGTATATTGAAGGCAGTTTCTAGGACCATTCTACCTATAGGTGATATTTGCTGTGAACGTCTTAGAATTTTATATCCAATTTTTCTGGTGGGATAATGGGAAAATGCTACAAAGAACTTTGATCCAGTGAACCTCAAGAAGAGGTATATTTTTCCTTTTATAAATTCTGCTCTCATCATTGAAGTAAGACAGGTAGCTTTCTCAGAAATGACACTCATTGTAGTCCATTTATTTTTAAAAAGTATAGTGCATTAATTAAAATTCTACAGTGCATCATGCAGCATATAATATTCTGGAATGCTTATATAATAAGGGAATGTTGGAGTTGTGAACCCATGTAAACATTGCAAACATAAAAGGAAGCTTTTTACTATGTGAATGCAGTGCTCTTGCTTGAGAGAGTAGATGCTGCTTTGACATTCAAATACAGGTAGTCCTTGACTTAAGTTTGTTTGGTGACAGTTCAAAGTTACAACAGCACTGAAAAAGTGATTTATGACCATTGCAGCATCCCCTTCATGTGATCAAAATTCAGACACTTGTCAGCCGACTCATATTAATGACATTGCAGGGTCCTTGGGTCATATGACCTTCTGGCAAGCACACTCAATGGGGCAGCCCAGATTCACTTAACAACTATAGTGGTTCATTTCACAACTGTGGCAAGAAAGGTCCTAAAATGGGGCAAAACTCACTTAACTGTCTCCCTTAGCAACAGAAATGTGCTCAATTGTGGTCATAAATCAAGGACTTTTTGCATTTGGTACTATTCTATGAGAGTACTAAGGTGAAATCCTGAGTAAGATCCTGTCTTGATGGAAATCAGCTGTCATGGGGAAAGTTGATCACACATCTTTAGGCTAAAAAAATGCACAAGGAAGATGGGGTCATCAGTATCTTAAGTTTTGAAGATTCAGAATGGAGTTCTATGCAAGAATAAGAATCTGCATGAATGAATTCATAAATTACAACTTTTTTTTGAGCCAGGGCTGACTCCTGGCATCTGCCTGGACAAGTCCCTGCAAGGTTTTTTTGGCAAGATTTTGGAAGTGGTTTGCCATTGCTGTTGCCTTCTTTCTATGACTGACAGAAGGACTGGCCCAAAGTTACCCATCTGGCTTCATATCTAAGGCAGAATTAGAACTTGGGAGTCTCCCAATTTCAAGCCTGGTGCCTTAACCACTACACCAAACTGGCTATCACTCAAAAACTACTATTACTGTAAGTAACAATTGCTTGAAAAAGATAGTGTTGGGATGGGAAGTAAAAGAGACTGGAAAAGAGGGTTTGTTTATGGAGGAAAGAAAGAAATTGAGCAGAATGGCAGACAAAATGAAATTACCCTGCACCTCCACATTCCATCAATCAGAATTGCACTATTCAATGGTAAGAATTGAAGAACCTCTTATGAATAATTGGAAGTAGATATATGGTTTCAGATTTTCTTTTTCTGGCAGCTTTTTATGGCTAGGGCAGAAGTGGGGAATGATGGCCCCTTTATGACTTGGGGACTTAGCATGGCTGGCTCAGGAATTCTGAAAGTTAAGGTCCACAAGTCATAAAAGGGCCATCATTCCCCACCCCTGAGCTAAGGCAATATAGCCTTTTACCCAGGAGTGTCAAACTGGATTTCTTTGAGGGTCTGTTCAGCATTGTATTTCTCCTCCATGGGTCAGCTGGGGGACAGGGGAGGTAAGACGGACATCACCTGCAGCACTCTGCAGGCCCCCGTGCCCCATTTTGGCTGGCAGGGTACTGCAGGATGCTGTCCAAGCCGAAAATGGGGAAGTCCTTTGCTATTTCCAGGCTAGCCTCACACGCCAGATTTAAACACCCTGCGGGCTGGATCCGGCCTGCGGGCCTTGAGTTTGACACCCCTGGTCTTACCTATATACTATTGCTAACTAAGATAAAATATGCCTCTCTGTAGACATTCTACTTTCAGAGTAAAGGTGTGTATCTATTAATTGAATATCCAAACTCCTTTCATTTTAACTTTATTGATTTTCAAATACAGAAAGTTAAAAGATAAAGACAAGAAAGAAAATGTTTTAAAAAGAAAAAAGATCAAGAAAGTTAAAGGTGCAAGAAAGAAAATAGCAAAAGAATTATTTCTGATTTTGTTTAGTATGGTTATGAATAAAAATATATCAAACTCTTTAAAATTAACATTTGTTGACAATATTTCTACAATCACATTAGATATATGTATATGTCACATGATTTGTCAAAACATTAACTATGATACAGCCTTTACAGATGTGTATTAACTTGATTCCTTTAATAAAATTCATATCTTTCAGAACTTTAAACAAAAATTGCCAATTCAAATTGTCAAAAGCATTCTTAGTATCTAAAATGATTAGTACAGTTTCTTTCACTATGTTAAATAGCTTTCATTTAATATGCAAATTTTTTTTAGAAGTTAGTTAACTATATTTTTCTGTTTTCACTAGGACACAATGTTTGTACGTGGACTGAAGAGGAAATGTATTGATGGTGAAGATGATATTGAAGGAAGTTTTACTGGCTTTAAAGCTATTCCTTCGTATAACCTTCAGCGCCAGTCACTGCTAGACATGTCTTTGGTAAAACTTCAACTCTGCCATATGCTTGTTGAACCTAATCTGTATCGTTCAGTGCTTATAGCCAACACAGTACGGCAGATCCAAGAAGAAATGACTCAAGATGGAAGTTGGCAGATGATAAGTCCTCAGAGTACAGGACCAGCCTCTCTCGACCGTCTTGTTTCAACAGATATTCTCTGTCGTTCTTCCAAAGAGCAAACTGAAGAAAAGCTTGCTCAAGAATACAATGGTTTCTCTAAGAATTTTGAGGACACACAATCACAAGAGAATGTAGACATCTTAAGGCCCGCTGTACTACAAGCATCCAGAAGCTTGCAGGGAAACATATGGGAGATGGATAGCATTCCAGAAAATAGAGTAAACTTCCATAAGTCGTCATTAGATCAAATATTTGAAACCTTAGAAACTAAAACTTCTGATGCTGTTGAAGATCTTTTTTCAGAAGTTGATAGTTCTTATTACAATCTTGATACTGTATTAACAGGAATGATGGGCAATACAAAAATGGGACACTGTGATGTTCTTGAAACCTTTCCTCAAGGAGCCACAAATTCTAATTCTAACTGTAAGTCTGATCTTAATGAGCTTGATCATTTTGTAGAGATTCTGGTTGAATCTTGAAACTAAGAAAAATCCTTTGAAGCTAGATTGTAAACAATAAAACTTGAGATATTTTGTTCCCTTAAAGCTGGATGTGATCTTCCCTTACACTTGCCCCCAATTCACATCATTTTGCAAAATTGAGTTAATTTATAAAATTAACCCATAATTTGTAGTATTCAGTCTTGTAAGCATATATTTTAGTGGACACAGTTCAGATAATCAAAAGCACACATTTAAATTGTCAAGAGCCCAAGCTTTTTAAAAATTAATTTAAATCTACAACTCATTCTATACCACAAATTACTTTGGAACTCCCTAATTTTCAGCAGCACACTGGCATGTCAAAAGATCTCTAGCTGTAATCATGTACTCAGTATTCTGACGATGCATTTTTTCTATTTCTGAGGCCTAACATTAAGGGGCAAATTAGTATATCAGGATTCTTCTTTCTTGCCTATTTCATAACTGCAGGGTGCAACTGTTAAAGACACTCCAGTCCTTAAAATACCACAAATGAAGTCAAGTGCTTCCTGCAGCCTACCAGAATCTTGAGATTGTACCACTGAAATTCAGAAGCAAAATGATCAAATTGAGTATGTTATTTCCCAGAAGTATTTTATTCTTAACCACCCCAGAGAAAGAGGCAGAACTGAAGATTTTAGTGCATTGCTTCTAATGATATCACCTTACACAAGGGACTAAGTTGCAGTTTCTAGCCCAACAAAAATTACTCATCCCTGGCTTAAATTAAGAAACTTTCAACTACCCATGGCATCAATGCCTGCTGTTTTGTTTTATGAAATTAATTTGGTATAAAGACGAAATGCTTGCTTTTTCCTCCTTAGTTTCACAAAAATACTTACTACTATGTTCTGTAAGTTTATTTACTACATGAGCTCTTGAAAAATTGTAAAGCAGCAATTTCTCATTTTCTTAGTCTTTTCTGTTTTTCTTTTTAAAATTGTTTTTTAAGTATCAATGTTCAGAATATTATAGCTATTTTCTGAAGATATATTTTTGCTATGAATTCTGTCTCAAAACTGCTTATTTAATATCTTGAAATATTTGCAGTTGTATTTCTTGTTTTGAAAAAGGGACTTTTCTCCCTTATAACTGACTTTCCCTGCATAGTGCAGTACAGTAGAAATGTGTAATTGTAACTACAAGCTGAGCTGTTATCAGCATTCAGCCTTGAAGTAGAGTATTAGAGATCAAGTTATTCTTGAAACCTAAACATCTGAAGACGACCTTCCAATAGGCTTCAGGAACTCTTGATGCATGTAAACTTCAATTCAAGCCATCTTTTTGTTATCTTCAAGCATAAATTATATGAGTTTTATTTATAAATATTTATATAACTATGTCATCAAACAAATTATTGGCTGAAGTTTACCATTTACTTTTATATTTAGGGGAAAACACCCCTTTATTGCACTAATTACTAACCAACTGTTACAGAGGCCTTTGAGTTCTCCAAACTTAAATTGTTTTATTTGCCAGTCTATAAATATGCATTCCTGTGAGTCCTTTTAAACATCTCTCAGCAAATTATTTAAAAGAAACATGCATTCACATGCATGTAATTATCTACTAAAATCCTAGTGCATACCATTTACAATAAATTGCCCAATTTTTTTCCTTATTAACTGGCGATATAGGTAAAACAATTGCAAGGTGAGAAAAAAGTACTAAATTATTTTGAGAAAGATAAACATTTGCTTCAATATCAATATAACTATTATCACAGGCAGTTTTAGCTATTTTGCATTTGTTTCCTGTGTTTAAAATTGGATTGGTTGCTTGTTTAAAATAAATTCTTTGAAAATGATTTATCTGGTGATGCTGAGATCAAATATAGATTTCAAAATATTGGACACATTTTCTCCCAGCATAAGGTCATAGATGCAGTATATCTTTATGTAAAGGAAGTTAACCATAACTTTTTAAACCAGTAAGGTTCATTATGCACAATTAAAGCAACTGCTCTATGCATAAAGATCCATGTCTTCTGTGTACATCATTAAATGTCTTTGTCTTGGTTTATATATTAGAACTTAAGACCATTTTGCATGATTATCCCTTCCTGAGATTTAATGGGGCAGCTTATAAGAAAGTAGCTTCATGACTGTGGCCTTAATAATTTAAGTGCTTTTGAAACAGCTGTATGTTTTTTAATCTTGGCAAGTACTGTCTAATTTTGTAATTCAGTTTTGTGCCAGACCACACAATTTGTAAGGAGATCTTTCTTAAACATTTGAAAGTGACTAATATCTTTTTATATTAAAGTTGAATATGAAATGACTATTCTGATATTAGTAATTTTTGTATACTAATTTTTGTCTTATGAGAACAGAACTGATGAAATTGCTTTCTGAGTAGTAGCTTAATGAAGTGTTTTAAAGTAGAAAATATTTATTGTAAGTATTCATGTTTTTTTTAGAGTAAAATGTATTTATCCAAACAGGATTTAGAACAGGGGTGTCAAACTCACAACAACACATTGTCACATGACATATCACAACTTCTTCCCCCTTCGCTAAACTGGGTATAGGCGTGACCAGCGTGTGACACATCTGGCCCGTGAGTTTGACACACCTGATTTAGAGAAAATCTATTGGAACCTTTAAAGAACATAACATTACAAGATTTTATATCTTCACCCTATTTTGTTCTGTAAAATATTCACAGGCTATGGATCTTTCCATATCAAAATCCATACTAAACAGAAAAATTGTAACTAGATAATACAGGCTGTCCAGTTTGAAAACTGGACAGCCTGAAGCTATAGACTAGTCCTGCATTACATCAGTCCCAAAGAGGTAATAAATCACATTCCTAATGGTAATACCACTGTAGAAAAGGACATAAATGGCTACAAAACCAGTTACTGTACAGTCCAAACAATATTTTCTATACAGAAAGGAACTACAGGTAGTTCTTAATTACCAAAATTGGGACCAGCAACACAGGCATAAAACAAAAAATTAATGATGACAATAAGCTCCAGTTGTGGTCATTAAGCGAATTGTGTAGTCATAAAGTGTGACATCATGTGATCATGACTTGCGACTTCAAGTCACCTTCTCGGATTTTGCTGGCAGAAGTCAGAGAAAAGGTTGCAAATGTGGATCATGTGACCGTGGGATGTTGCAGTCGTAATTACATGCCAAATGCCAGGTACATGACTAAAAACATTACTAAAAATTTTTAGACCATGTATGTTTTAACTGGTTTAGGAAAGTTTAAGGAACAAGGTGTTACTGCTAATGAACACTGGGAAATTGTGAAAGCCAAAGCTGCCCAAAAGAAGCCAGTATGTGCTTCATTGGCTATAAAAAGTTTTTTAGGTTGACCATCTCATTGCAAAATTCATATGCCTAACTGGGAACTACTTATTACTGTTTCAGTTCCCTTTTTAGGGCTAACCTCAGGCTGTACTATGATCAGGTGAGTGAGGCTTCTATTACTTGCTTTTTTCTGATTGCAGGAAGTTTCCTCTGAAGTTTGGGAGGGTCAGTTTGGGTCTGGTAGCCAAAGAAAGCAGTAGGTGATTTGGCCCCAGTTATGTCCAAAATAGTGAAGGCAATTTATTTTCTTTATTACAGGAAGTACTTAAGATCACTACAGTTACTACAGCCATTGAATGGATGTTTTATAGTCTGTAAAGCACTCCTTGGCATTGTATATGGTTGCGCCCCCACCCACCCCCACACATTTGACTGCATATCAAGTGGGTCAGCTTTATGATTCATTGCAACTTTCTATGGTCACCTAGTCACAATTCATGTTTTTGCCAGTTTCCAGAAAATAAGTGTTCATTCAAATGAATGTGTTTACTTAATGACTGCAGCATTCGCCTAATGACATGATAGCTTCTATCTCTTAGGATCACCTACCAACAGTAATGGAACAAACAGTCAATAAATTCTACATTTCCCAATGAGGGGTGCCTTGATGCTCTCTGAGCTTGTTTGTTTTCTTTCAGATGTTTCATTACCCAAACTAGGTAACATCAGTGCTTGTTTAGCACTGGTGGATGTTACAGTTTGGGTAATGAATCGTCTGCAAGAAAACAAGCTCAGAGAGCACCAAGGACCCCTCATGTCAATCCTGAGCTACAAATATCCTTTATTAGCACATTTCCCTATCTTATACTTCCGTTGTGGTGCTTTTTGTTATTCTACCATTGGAAGCAATGGAGGGTGCTGGCTTTGCTTTCTGTTACCCATCTTTCCAACACTGAAGTCCCCCAAGCTGCTAGAGGGAAAAGAAAAATTCCCTTACAGTCTTCCTTTGGGATATAACTGAAGCTTGAGAAAAAATGAGAAAAGCTGCATAATGAAAGAAGGTTCAATCTACACAAACCATTTTTACTACCTTGAAGCAAATAAAGTGCAGTATCGCCTATCCATGAGTGTTTCTCCAAAATTGTCTTTGTAATACTTTTTTACAGGAAAAAAATAGATCAACTGAGAACTAGTAGGAAATGCAAGATAATTGTAACCAAGACTGCAGCTCTTAATATGCTAAGGGCCTTGTTTCTTGGCTTTACTGCTAACTGGTTAATTATCTCAGTTGCTATATAATTCTATTTTGGATGTTTTTGTTGTTTTAAAACATTGTTTTGTTTTTATAATTGTAGAACTATAAGCTGCTCAGAATCATTGGTTGAGATGGGTGACTATAGAAGTTGAATAAATAAATAATAATTGAAAATGAAATTAGTTCTCCAGAAGAGAAAGTTATCATATACTGAACTCCACCTCTCTAGTTTATTAACTCATAAACACTGAGCAGTTTCATACAATACCAACTGATTAAACCCTTTCTCTTTTAAACTGTACACAGCAACATTCTATGATCAGGCCTCTCTGACCTTTTTATTGAAAAAACAGTAGATGACAAAAAATTGTGGGGCTCTTGGATAATTAAGCCTTCGAGATACTATTGGGATTACATTTTCACTATCCTTGTTCCACTGGTCACACATGATAGAGCTGAAATAGTTTCCTCTTAATGTATTTAAGGTCACTATGACTGAAAACTATAGGAGTTGAATTCCAGTAGATTTTGGAGGGCACACCAAAATATGTCAACAGGTATCTATCATTTCCCCGCTCAAAAATTAAAAATGTTAAGAAAGTAGTCCTTCCATCTATCAATAAATCCAAACTTAAACAAAGGAACTGCTCCATTTCAAAATGCTAACAGCCCTTCCCCTACAAACTATTTTCCCTTAAAATTAAACCATTGTTAAGAAAGTCCATAAAAATGCAAACTAGGCAGTGGAGCTGCTCTATTTCAAAATGCCCACAACCCCTCCCCTACAAAAGTACCTTGGACCTTGGTTACATAACTTTGTGACACAACTAGATTCTTAGTTCAAGTCAGCAAAATGAGTGGTAAAATTTGTCCCAAATTGTGCCACCTCCAATCATAGGAGAGACTACAAGATTTTTCCTTATCTGTGCCTTTGGGTATGGGGTATATATACAGCATTGCAATAAGTACTTTAAAAAAGGAATGCATGACAGAACATTTCATAACTTGACATAATACTATATAGGAAAACTTGTTTTTGTTGATTGTATGAAATTGAAAATTAAAGTTTGTTTATTTATTTATTTATTTATTATTTGCACTTGTATGCCGCCCCATCTCCGAAGACTCGGGGCGGCTCACAATTAAAACATGAAACAATAAACACTTAAAAAACTATTAAATTTAAATTACAAGTCCAAATATAATATAAAAACTAAAAACCATTAAAACTATCCCTCACCCAGGGGGAGGGTCACAGTTCATGACAGTGTGGGTATACGTATACATATATGCATACACATATACATACATACAAAAAAGGTTATCTTGAACATTTTCCTACAAGTATATAAAACTATGAAGGCTGTTGCTTAGCAATGATTTACTCTGAATCATAGCATTGTTTAATTATTCACTGAATTGCCTTCTACAAATGATTTCAAAAGTGCACACACAAGTTTTGCTTGCCATAGCCAATTGTGCCAAGATATTCTGATGGTGCAAGTTTTTTAAGGGGATGCAAGTGCAATATAGTTATATAAATGGCACAGTACTTATCTTGGAAAGTGGGAGGGGTATTGCATATTTGTATAATACTTATGAAATACACATTTTCTATTCTGCAAAGCTGGACAATAGCTTTACAGAATAGCACTTTGCTTTAAAAAGTGAAGGATCTCAATCTTTTTTTAAATGAATTTTATTAGATTTTTGAAAACAAAAAAATATCAGGAACTTATATTTAGAATGAAAAAAGGAAAAAAAAGCAAAGACAAGTGCAGAAAAACAAGAAAAGAAAAAGGGAGATTATAAAAAAATGAGAGGTCCTTGGTGTTCTCTGAACATAGTAGTTTTGCAGATTTTCATTACCCAAACTAGGTAACATCATCAGTCCTAGGACCAAGCTCCAAGATCACTAAGAACCCCTCATTTCAATCCTGAGCTATAAATATTCTCCTTTACTGATTATAACGAAATGACTTTCCATTTTTGTTTATAGCAGTTATAAGTATAAATATACATTAGCCTATTATTCTATAGTTATATCATTGCTTATATTTTATAATACTTTGGTTTTAATGAAAACCATATATCATAACTTTATTTTTTTATTTCCTGCAAAAAGTCAATAAATGGCTTCAGATTATCATTAAACTAAGACAATGTCTTATTTCTAAAGTAGTCGATTTGGCCATCTTAGAAAGTTCCATCATTTCACCATCCATTCCTACATTGCAAGTAAAGTCAAATCCTTCCACCTTGTGCATATAATAGTCTTGCTGCAATTATTATATATAATACCAAAATTGCATGATTTTCCCCCCTGCTTATCTATCCATCAATCCCAAAAGAAAAGTTTGTTTTCAATTGTATATGAATCTTTAAAACCTTCTGTATTAGTAAATGTAACTGAGCCCAAAATTTTCTGATTTTACATATCCAACTAAGACTACTGTTGGTTACATTTCCAGCATAAGTTTGAAGAATCTTTATACATTAAAATGGTTTTTCCACTGATATATACCAAGTAATACATCATTTTATAAAAATTTTCTTTATTGTAAATTTTTATCCTTCCAACCACTATTTTCTCACTGATCTATTTATATACTATTTGTGTAATCCACATTTTAGACTTTTAATCATTACAAACTTTCATTTCTTCTTCTGTTTCATACTTTAGCAAAAGATTTATACATTTTAACAATTATATGTTAACCATTTGTACACAATTCCATTTCAAATTCAGCCTTAATTACTCAGAACCAAAAGTTTGGTAGCTATTTTAAATCTTTCTGTTAACTTTAGACAAGAAAACTATTGGCATGTAAATCCTTCTACTACTAACACTTCTCTTGTTTTTATTCTACATTCTTGACAAAATTCTAACATGTCTTAGGAAGTCAACCATTTATCTTTAGTAATCATTTGTCTTTTGTAAAATATACACTTACCTTGGTTTTATCCAGTGGTGGGATTCAAAAATTTTTTACTACTGGTTCTGTGGGTGTGGTTTAGTGGGTGTGGCTTGGCTTGGTGGGCAAGGCTTGGCATGGCAGGCGTGGCAGGGGAAGGATACTGCAAATTCTCCATTCCCACCCCACTCCTGGGGGAAGGTTACTGCAAAATCCCCATTCCCTCTCCACCCCATTAACCTGATTTCCACCTCCTTTCTCCTGTGTAGAACAACAAAAGAAGACCCAGCCAATCAGCTGGGACTCAGGACGCAGAGAACAGATGGGGGCAGGGCCAGTCAGAGGTGGTATTCAGCAGGTTCTGACCAGTTCTGGAGAACTGGTAAGCGGAAATTTTGAGTAGTTTGGAGAACTGGCAAATACCACCTCTGACATGGCACAAAAGTCATTCAATAAGACAGAATTCACTGGCTTCATGAAACTAAACCATAAACCGTATTCTACAAATGACTGCAGCTGATTTCCCACAATCTTTTAATCCAAACTCATACAAGTGCCATGTGGTGTACAGATTTAAACTTTTAGCAGAAATAAACAGTAAAGTTTTACTGGGCTGCATTTTCTGCTGAATAGAGTGAGGCAAGAAGAGACGGCTGTAGTTTTCTACATATAGTAAATGATACAGCGCTTGATATGCTATTTTATTGTGTCTAGAAATGAATGCAATGGCACACTAATTTCATATCATTGCAAGGACAAGTACACGGGCATATTAAGTCATCAGGAGCTGAGCTCATCTCAAAGGATATTGTTTTCACAGCAGAATTTATATACAGATTTCTTCTCAAAACATAAATATAGCAAAAGCATACTAATTTCTATTTTTCTGCCCAAAAAAGCTTAGCAGTCCTGACTTATGATGCAGGCCAGCAAACTGCCTTTGAAAAATTACGGTACTTCTGTCATATAAACATTAAGATTACAAAGCACATACTAGATAATGCTGAGGGTCCTACATCCACTGCAACTTTTTTTACTTTGGTTCAGGATGTCGACTAGATGATTGATTGATTAACTGATTGTTTTTACATTAAATATGGGTATTTGGCTTATTGTGATGTGAATATAAACATTCATGGAATAGGGAAGAGTTGTAAAAAGAAAAGAAGACAAGACAGCAGGCTCAGTAGCACTATCAAAACTCTGGCTCGTTAACAATGTTGTTGCAAATAGGCAGGCTTCAACTGTGCTACTGTACTGTGATTGCTATCTTACCTTTTTTACCTCCAGTGCCTATGATTATTATCAAATAGGGTTTTGCAATTTCAAAAAGGATTTAGAAGAAATGCTTTGCACTAATGTGACCATAGCATCACTACTACCAATTAGAACAGCCATATGTTTTTCAGTTTCCATGCAAGCTTTAAAAAAGGTATCTGTTTTGATGAGTGTCATTAAAGTAAATTTTTAAGCACCATTTGCTTTTAGCCTTGTTCAGAAACCTGAGAATAGGTTGGAGCTGCTTTAATGAATACAGAAAGGTGCAATGCTCAATGCTTTGTTTGAAGTGCTTCTTCCAAATCATTTCTGCACAGCCCTGATATCTCTGTCCACAAAGCCCAACTTGAGTAACAGGTAGTCCTCATTTAGCTATTGCCTTGTACAGGGACCTTTTGCAGATACAAACAAAACATAACTTTGTGACCAATTTTCACATTTATGACTTTCATAGGCCTGTAAAGCTGAAGGAAGGTCAGAAGGAGAGTTGCGTTTTCGCTTAGTGACAGCTTTGTTTAATGACCAAGTTTGCCCTGGTTGCTAAACAAATATCTGTATTTTTAACATTTCCCCCCAATAGTTCTAAAAATCAGCTAGGTTGGGGGAAAAACACCTAGATCTTCAACATCATAACTGCATTCATAGAATGAAGGAGGTTGAAAGGATGTTAGAGGTCACCTACTGTAATTAGTTCTGTTTTCTGTAGGTTAAGTTTACCCTGAACTTTTAACTGTTCCTCCCAGCACTTGGTTTGCAAACCCTTCACTATCTTGGCAACCTAGTCTGAATTGGCTCCAATTTCTCACTGTTCCTTTTGAAGTGTAGTATCCAGAACTGAACAGATAACTCTAAATGGCCCAGTGGCATTCCATTTGATGTTTCCTTCCAATGCAGTCATAAAATTGTAACATAAAAACATAAGCAATTCCCTGCTTTATTGGACCCACACTAGTCCAGCAGTTCTCATTGTGGCCAACCAACTGCATAGGAAAACCTGCTGGTTTACCAGCAGTCATGCTGCAATTTAGGCTAGTAAGGGTAGATCATTTATTCATCTCTGAGCCTATCTAACAGTATAATCAAGTCTATATTTTTTATCATTGTATGAAGGATGAAGCACTTTGATGAAAGCTTTATTGAGGTATAGGTATACTATCATAGGAGAAAATTAGATGTTGAATAGGACAAGCCAAGTGTCCCCCCCTTAAGTTACTTTTCCAAACAATAGACGATGTCACCTTAACATTTAGAAGGCCAAGCAATGTTGATTAAGCTGAGAAAAGATACTAGAAGCAAAGGTTCTGGGAAGCAAGGCCACTATAAGATAAACCCATAAAATTATCTCTTTAGAAAGAACTGCACTACTAAAATACTGTTTCTTGTCTCAATACACCAGTTTTTTTAATTCCAAGGTTACCACATAGATACCACTGTATTCCTGATTTTGCAAACCATATGCATCTGTCACATGTAATGTGATTAACCCTGTGGTATTAGTAAATAATATGTATTCTAATTTGCATAATTATATGATGGAGTTTTGCATTCAAACCCCTTTTAAATTTGCTTTTTCTGCCTCTAGTACCATAATAAACAATTTGTGTTTTGACCAAAATGTGTATTGGTCTCCATTATAAACAATTCTTGACTGAAATTGTTGAAAGTTCTCCTTCAAATTGGTGTTACAAGTTTTGGCAATACATCTGTGGCAAGTTATTAGACATGTGGTCATTGAGGTATGGATTGTTGTGGGCAATCAGTAGAGATAGACAGCCCCAATTATTGATCCTTCCCTAAATGTTTTTATCTACATGAAAGTCTTGACCATGGGAAACATTGAGTCAAGATTTATATTGAGTACAGGTACAGTAAGCAGGATCAGGCTTTTCAACAGGGAACATCCTAAATGCAAGGGGTATTACCTGATTCTTGATTACTGACTCCAATATTTCAGGTCCTAGAGTATAGTAGGTCATATCCCAGCTACAGATCTTGCCAGTGAAATTTCATCTGAACTTATACAATATATTTTTGGCTCTTGGGCCATTAAATCTCTACAAAAATGGCAATCTATACAAAATCTACCAAGGAGTTCTGGTTCCCTCAACAACACCTCTGATCTCAGAATTTTCCAACATCTGTGTTTCCATTTGGAAAGTGTGCATCCAAGTGCATAGTCTAGTATGCTCCTTTTATCCATCAAGACAATTAGCATCTGTAAGTCCTCTTGACTTCTGCACAAAGAAGTTACCTTCTCAGTCACTAAATCTTAAGCACAGGAACCCTTCTAAGTTTGCAGAACACCCAAAAGGAATGTTACATTGATCACCAGGAAAAAATACGTAAGTAGCTTCAACCTCATTAGAAATTTTCAGAGGCCCAAAGCCAGATCTTATTCCCTGCAATACAGTTCTTGCTCATGAACACTGTACTTGGAATTACATACAATATACTACTTTTAGCCTCTATCTAGTTTAAAAATAAATTCCATCCCCTCTTCTGGAAGGTGATAGTGGAAGTTGTGTATAACCTCATATAGTACATGCAGGTACAAGGTAAACTTTGTATCTGTTTATGTCTGAAAGCTTAAGGGAAAATAGAGTTTATATACCATTCTAATAGATTCCAAAAAGAACGGGCTTTGTTATTTGCTGATAACTGTCTGTACTTTTTCAGAACAGCATCTTACCCATCACTGTGTGGATGCCACTGTAGCAAAGAACCTGTTAACTGTTTTTTTATTGTTTTTTGCTAAATGGGGTTTGCTTCTCTCATAAGATTCTAGCATGGGTGCTTATTTCAGCAGTCAGATGCCATATTTACAAAAGTATGATTATAAAATTACAGATCCACATCCCAAATCCACAAAATTCTGTCTGTATATAGAAGTAGAACAAAGACATTAAAATTCAGTTGGCCAAAAATACTGCAAATACTGGTTTCTCATGGCCAGATGTCATCCCACATATGGAAATTTTCATAGGCAAAACTATTCCTAACAGAAAACATGATCTTTCTCCTTTTGAAATTGTGAATGGTTGACCAATGCTAGGAAAAACCAGCTCCAATTGGCTTATTTCAAAAGAAAACTTTGCTAGTCTGGATGAAGATCTAGTAAAGCACTTTCTGTCCCTTACTAAATTATTTCTATTTCCACCATGGTGAAACTGGCATCCTCATCTCCTAACTTAGCAGTATTCTCCTGCATGAAAACCGGGGAAACAATTGTCTGTCATCACAGGGGACAGGACCGCACTATAAAATGTTTGGATAATTCACATTGCTCTGAAATGCAAGGATTAAACTAGTTGGACATACACATCCCATTGCTGGAAAGTAACTCCTTTGGAGGATCTGCTTTCTAACAAGTACTTTACTACCACTCCTCCAAAAGTAAAGTGAAGAAAAACCAGTTGAAATACGATCAGGTTAACAATCATCATTATTGGACAATATGAACTTGGAGCAGTGTACTCTGAAAGCCTCCAGCATTATACCGTTTCTGCCCTGAAATTCGTTCACATCTACTTATATTAAATTATTGTTGGCTGAAATTCTTTCACATATACTTGTACTAAACAAATGTTGGCTTTGTACTCTTCTTGATCATTTGCAATTGGCAGGAGATACATTTGGGAGTAAAATAATCAACAATCCTTGCTTATCAATAGCCTTCTACAGCAACATTTGAAGTTATAATGGTGCTAAAGAAATAGGTTTGTGACCAATCCGTGCATTTATGACCACTGCAGCATCCTGTTACCTGATCACTATTTGCATGCTTCATAACCAGCTTGTAATGAGCAGAGTTTATACAGAAGGCAGAAATAAAATCATATATGATCATGATTTTGCACTTAGCAAACACTAAGTGTTTAGCAAACTCTAACCCTATCCCTAGCTCTTAACAACTCTGACCCCTAACCCTAAGTTGTAAGTCTACCAGTCATGTGATTTTGTGCTTAGCAACAGAGTTGTTGGTCCTAATTGTTGTTAATCAAGGACTAACTGTATGCATTATGAAACAATGGAAATGTTAAATGGAAGCCATCTATTATCAGTACTTGAAAAGCTTTTGTATCACAGAATTTTCAGGATATGAATCACTAATGTTAATCTGCATTTCTTAACCCTTTTTTCTTTTCCTGATTGTGTGTATTTAACAGAAACAAATTTAACAGAAACAAATGGGGTGGTAAAACAACATGTGGGAACATTCTTAATATCTGAATATTTCTTGATATCTTAACATTCTGTTTGAGAGAAGGGACTATGGGTCTAAGAAAACCTTTTGTTTTGGAAGAAACAAAGATTTCCCGCAAGTACCACACAAGATTTCTCTCTGACTTTACTCAACTAAATGAAACCTAAAAAAAGCTGGAGATGAAACCCTTTATATATGAAACCTTTAGGCAAATATAAAAAGGGTTGATTAATAAAAATGATTTACATTAACATGTGAATGTTTTATGTGGTGGATGCATATATGGGGCAGTTTTTATGTAGTAACAGTGTAGAACTAAAAAAAAGCTATGATTATTGACAAGAGTATTTTAGTACATAGTTCCTTTCTAAAGAATTGTTTTTGGGGCTCAATGACTGAGATACTCCAGGACTGCCGCCTTAGCTCAAAGGCAGCGTCCCCACTGTTCCTTCCTGGTGAACTCGTGTAAAAGGCGGCTTCACAAGAGGGAGTTTAAAGTGCCACGAGAAAAACCCTGGATAAATGGGGATTATTTGCCTACACGGCTGTACGGTATTCCTAAACGTGGTTATTAGGGAGGAGCTCCCACCAAAATGAGTAAGGCCTGTCTCTAAATAAACGCGTCCACATCCGGCTACCGAAAGGCCTCACTTGCCCTTTTTCCACCATCGAAAAACCGCTCCCGTCCTCCCTGAGGGAGGCGAAGACCTTCTGGAAGAAGCCGCGGCTGAGCAAGGGGGGGTGGGGAAAGGAGGGAGGAAGAAGTAGCGGGTGAATATTTCATTGGATGGCCGCCCAAGTCTAGCCCCGCCCTCTTTTAACTCAGAACTGCTCTCCGAGACGAAGCCGACCCCGCGAACAGAAAGCCAGTAAAAATCGGTTGCTGGGCAAGGTGGGGCGTGGCTGACCAATAGCGAGGAGCGCTCGAGAAGGACGAGGAAGAGTGGGCGCGCACACACGCCCCTCCTTCCTCTGAGACCAGGGCTATTCCTGCACGGGGGAGGAGTAACGGCTCTTGTTGTCGCCGAACTCTGGCGGGGAGGGGGTGGGGCTCATTTGCTGCTGCCACCGCCCTCTCCTCCTCCTCTCCCCCCGCCTCCTCTCCTCCTTCCTCATCTCAGCACGCAAGCCTTTGGCCATCCCAGCCCCTCTAAGGGATCCCGGCTGGCTGGGTTGGGAGCCCGCGCCGCGCCGCCCAGCCGAGGGAGAGGGGATCCCGTGTGTCCCTCGACTCTCTCTGGAGCCCTAGCAGGTATAAATAAGCGAGACGCTGGCTGGCTGGCTGAACTCGGGTCTGGATCGCGGGAACGATGGACACGGGGACAGGCGTCCGGGAAGGTGCTCCGGGAAGCCAAGTGCGGGCTGGTGGCGGTAGTGAAGGGCGAGGAAAGACTGGGCTGAGCTAAATTGAGAGGTGGAGGTCAGGAGTTACAACTAAAAGAGATTTGGATTTCGGGTATCTCGGGGAGTTGGTAAGGAAATAGAGGCTGGCGAATGTGGCGGGGGAAACTTATGATTGGGGGTATCTCGGCCAGAAAAACTAAAGAATTGGGGGCCTGGGAGGGGCACCTTACAAACGACGATGTGAATCGTCTGGGAGAAGCTTGCTTGGGTAAGGAAATAACTACGTTGAGCAAGTCGTCGTCATTCCCTCCCCCCCCTCCAATATACACAGGCACCGTGAGCCGGGGTAATTTCCTCCCCCCCCAATAAACAGATATTTTTCAGATATTTGGAATTATAATTGCTCTCTTTTTGGTTGCGATAATAGGGGTTACAGATCACATTTGGAGGGCTCAGGTTTGGGGAAGGAACTAGAGTTATATAAGGAAGACTGGGAGAGAATGATGGATAAGATTGCAAGATGATGGTGGGTATCAGACTGAGATTCACAAAAGCTGCCAACAAGAGGAAATTAAGGTTTGGGAAGGGAGGGGTGTCAAAGAGTCTGCTGCTGAAAAGCAGAGAAAAAGCCAAGTAGAATTAGTGGGAGGAATTGAGGAGCCCACTGAAGAGATGGCAAGGAAGAAACTGCTGGTGCTCTATAGTCTGGGTGGTATTTGAATGCGAGAAACAATTTTGTGGTAGGCTTGTGGGGCTGAATGAAGGCTTTAGGAAAAGTGGGTGGGGCGTGAACCGAGTAGATTTATTTGACTGAAAGCAGTAGAGAATCAGCTGCTGTTTGTTTCTGAAGAGTGGTGCTTTGGTTTAGCTAGTTAGGGTCCTGTACGAAAGATATATAGATAATATATGTTACTTTTGAGGCTGTTCTTTAATAAGTGTTAGGAATGCAATATGAAGTGGGGGGATGGAAGCTGAATCCAGCAATGGGGGAGGGGTACTTTACAAATGTTCTGTTACAATGTTTGGAGAGGTGTATCTTGGCAAAGAGATTGAGTTTAGATAGTATATTTTCAGGAAACACACTTTTTTCTGGGTAGGAGTATAAAGGATAAAACATTGGGATTGTAGAATAGGCTTAGAGTATTGATATCTAGATATGTTTTTGGAAACATTTATATAAAGTAGCTGAATAAGATCCCATGTAAGTTGAAGTTTGATTAAAGACAGGGAAAAAGTTAATGCCAGGAAATAAATTTAGAGCTGCATAAAAGGTGTGGGGTCTCTTTCAATGTTAGCTTTAACCAGAGAGCTATAATTGTGGTATTCTCTGATGATCTCCATCCAAGTATTAACCTGACCACACCTGGTGTAACTTCCAAACATAAGCAAGGTTGGCCAACTGAGAATAAAGTTGTATTCAGGTGATTTGAAATAGGATGAATGATAAAATACTAATGTTCCTATTATTCTTATTTTGTATTTTGGAGGTGGCTGCTTTAAATTCTGCTTTTGACAGAAAAGTAAAATTTAAAATAATACGTAAAATTTAAAGTAATATGCAAAATATGCAAAAAGTTTCTATCCATTTGAGTATTTAGGAATACTTAATATTTCTGTTGCTCTGAAGAAGTGATCACAAAAATGGGAATTCTGGGATGCTTTTTTGGTTATGGATGTTCACAGTTCATGAGATCTGTATCTCAAAGTGAAGTAGTAAAAGTATGTAAAAACTATGTAAACTCTATGTATGTATGTAAAAAAAACAAGTATATAAAAACATTAAAATCTAGTTAATACTGCATATTTGAAGATAAGAGAATTGCATTTAATATAGAAGCTCAATACTGTAAGATACATTAAATTTGGGTAGGGCTTATTAAAATAAATTGTGGGAGGATTAGGCACAATAGAAACTGGATGACTAAAGCAGATGTGGAAATTATTTGAGACTAGAACATTGGGGGCATATGAATGAAAAAAACATTGAAGTGCTCTTCAAGAATGGTCAGATCAGAGTTAAACAATATCAATAGGAAAAAGTGCTTAGGTTAGGATTAGGGTTAGGATAAAGAAATTCATCTTTTGCTGGAAACTATCTTGTGATTAACTTTAAGGTGGACCTAGCTGTGGAATAAAACTATAATTGGATGCAGGATTTGGTAAGATGCTTGCTATCAGCAGAAATTTTAAGGATAAATGTTTTCATTTAAAAAATGAGGCAGTTTGAATAAGGTTGCAAATTGGTTGGTATGGAGATGTAGCTTTATCCTTAGGAGCAGAATTGTAATGAGATTGTTTCATTTTAAATAGTTGTCAGTTTGGAGTGGACTTTTTCATCATCCAGAAAATAACAGTCCGGTAAATCTTGATACTGGGGAGGTACATGCAACAGCTTCCAGGAACTTCTGTCTAGTTTCATTTTGAATACACTGCCCCTTGTGTCTTAACTCTTATAGAAAATGAAATGCAGAAAGAAGAGAATTTCTCACTGCTTTGGTTCCTTATTTCAACAGTTAGAAACAGTTCATTAATGCTGAGTTTAAAACAATGCATTAAGGGCAGTACTGCTTTAGGTTTATGTTAATTTCTATAAATTCTAAAGTTTTCTACAATAAGCAGTACTGTGATCTGAAATAAATCATATTCTTTGTCTATTTGGTAGTAAGTATTACTGGCAATTTCTAATAGCAATTAATTACACATTTCTGTCCTGTAGTATTTGTTTTACTTATAGGTATTCTACTTGATAAAACATTAGATTCCAAATTAAAGATTCTAAAAAAGTACAGCAAAGAATAATAAAATCTGAAAGCATGGCTATGTAACTCTCATAGCATCTTATGCAGTACAGAATTTTGAAGACATTGCTTTGTCTGGGTCTTCCTGTATTTTTGGAAGGAGGATCCATGTATAGGGAATAAATCAGTGCTACATTTTTTATTTTGGCTTCAGTGTGGTTTTGTAGAGTGGTATGCATGATGCCTATGTGTGAGATTTTATACACTTAAAAGCATATCAAGAGAATCTGAGACTTTTCCACTGTGCTATTAAGGCTTTTTTCAGTTGCAACCCTCCTTACATGTAATGAACAGCAGTGGTGGTAGTTATCTAGTAAGGAACATTGATATATTATTATTTCCTATACTGTATAGCTATCAATTATTAAATACATTTATTTTCACAGTGCTACAAATATCTACAAGGCAGTAAATATGAATTAGAATATTCTTATTAGCCACAATTTATTTTTAGGATTAATCTTTGTAAAATACTTTCACATAACAAAATCTTTAATTTTTCTTCAAAATTGCATCATTAGACTGAAAAGGACTGTTGACTTATCAGAACTGTGTTTACACAACTATTTTGGACAAACTGCACCGTACCTGAATTACTCTGGCTGAAACTATTTTTATTTTTAAGTTTAAGGCTTCATATTTTTTCAAAATGCATTTTGAGATTACTTAATGATTTCACAGGGTTGCTGCCTGCAGGCTTTCTTAGAAGTTGTAATAGATAGAAGTAGAATTTTAATCTGCTATTCTTCTATTTTTCATAACCTTCATACAGACCTCCAATCCATCAGCCATTCCACCACTGCTAGCTTCTTTTAGATAGTATGACTCAGGAAAAGGTAGCAAAATCTCTTTGTACCAGTAAAGAACTATTTGTAACTCAGGGTTAAAATGAGGGGTGCTTGGTACTCTCTGAGCTTGGTAGAACAATTAATTAGTGGAACAACTTGCCTCCAGAAGTTGTGAATGCTCCAATACTGGAAGCTTCTAAAAAGATGTCGGATAACCATTCGTCTGAAGTGGTATAGGGTTTCCTACCTAGGCAGGGGGTTGGACTAGAAGACCTCCAAGGTCCCTTCCAACTCTGTTATTCTATTCTATTCTTGCAGACATTTCATTAACCAAACTAGGTAACATCATCAGTGCTAGACTAGCACTATTGATGTTACCTAGTTTGGGTATTAAAATGTCTGCAACAAAACAACCAAGCTCAGAGAGCACCAAGGATCCCTCAAATCTTTATGGAAAAGGAACATCTTCTGCATGACTTTAAAGTAGGCTGTAAGAACAAGTACAAAGTAGTAGTTTCTCCATTTTAACATAATAGTACCAAAATATTTCACCATTCAAATTGACAAGTAAACTGTTCTATTAGCTAACAAATTCAGGCAGAGAAAAAGTTATGAGCAAGACTGGAAAATAGAGCTGTTATAATCCCAAACCTTGGTGGCTCAGGCTGTTAATTGCCTGCACTTAAGTTCCAGCTGCCTACAACTGCTGTAGGCTCGAATCCCACCAGGCTCAAGGTTGACTCAGCCTTCCATCCTCTCGGGGTAGGTAAATTGAGGACCCAAGATTGTTGGGGGCAATAAGCTGACTTTGTAAAAATGCTGCTTAGTAATAAGCAGGCATATACAATGGAAGGAAGGCTATTGCTGAGCACACTGGGTTGTATCCCAAAAATTGTAAGCCGCCCTGAGTCTTCGGAGAAGGGCGGCATATAACTGTAATTTAAAAAATAAAATAAAATAAACCAATTAGCTTTGTACTGTTAAATGTAGTGATACTGAATATAGTTGGCTATTTTTAATTTCTCATTAAAGCTTTAGTTCATTTACATATTAAAGCAACTAGTATTGATTTTGAAAACTTAAGAAAATATAAAGTTATAAAGAACAAAAAGCAAAGTCTCCAGTCCTCTCCTGCTGCTGTACTTTGGTTGATAGTGGCTCTAAGCCACTATAGGTAGTTCTTGATTTACAAACACAGTTGGGACCGAAGGTTGTAAAATCAGGTGTGATGTGGTTTTACGACTTGGTTGCTGCTGTCATTAAGCAAATCCAGCTTCCTCTCATTTATTTGCTTGTTGGCAGCTCCCTAGGAATGTGATAAATTGTGATCACATGACCCCGAGACATTGCAACTGTGGTAAATACATGCTGGTTGCCAAGCACCCACATTTTGATCATATGACTGCAGGGACACTGTGACAGTTATAAGTGTGAGGAGGACTGGTCAAATGTCACGTATTTCAGCACATTGTAACTTCAAATGGTTGTTAAATGTCCGATCATAGGTCAAAGGCTACCTATAAGCTACGTGAATAGGTATGTTCTTGATTTGAGCTTATTCTTCCTTATTAATTTGCCTTTCAAAATGAATGAGATCCTAAAATCTAAGAGAACTAAATTGTGGGAATGAGAACAGATTCAGCAGATGCTACAAGCAGAATCCCAAAGGTGTTCACTTAAGTGTAATTCCCATTTTTTTCAGTGAGACTCTATTCCTAATGAGTATATTTAGGATTGCAGTTTAAAAATCTGTTTACAAATCTATATAGTTTTTTATTAAAACTTTTAAACATCTTAACAATTATAAAGTAAGGGGCAGAAGAAAAATAGTAAAGTAATAAAAGTATAAGAAAAGAAAAAATAGAAAAGAAAGAAAATGCAACGTGGCTTACAATATTCTTCACATCAGTTGTAAGTATAAATATATTTTGAACTCTGTGTCTAAAGTTACATTTAGAGTTAAAAGTTATATTGCTTTTTCTATAATCTATCCTGTCTAATCTTCAACACTGTGTATCACAAGTTTACTTTTTTATGCAAAAAGTCACCAATCTTGATGACAATCTATAGATGTCTTTTCTATAATCAAAAGAAGTCAATGTATCTTGCAGCAAAATCTGTCAGTTTACCAACCATTCCTCCATAGTGGGTAGTGTCGAATCTTTCCATCTCTGTGCATACAGTAATCTCAACACTGTAAACATATATTAAAATAATCTTCCATGGAGTTTTTCTAATGGTTTACCAGTGTACAAATCTTGCAATTGCTCCCATTCAATGTTTATGTTAAAATCTTTATAGATAAAGCATTTCGTAAACTGACAACCAAATCAATATTGGTTATCCAGTTCAAATTAACTGTCAGTTTACTTTCAACAGAAAAAGTTACATTGGTGAAAGTACTTGTAAAATCATATATAAATTAATGTGTTAAAATCAAGTACTCCTGTAATCTATGAATGTTTTCATGCTATCTGTCCACTAATATACAGTAACTAATCATTTATATTACAGTGTATCTTAAACTAAAATTATATAAAAATCTCTTTTGTTAACAAGGAATATACTGGATAGAATAATTGTTCAAAACTGACAATGCAGGAGTAGTACATATGTTCGTTTTATACCTCAATGTGTATGGTAGAGATAATGCCAGGACGGTTGCACTGTGCCCAATATTTTAATATGTATTTAATAAAATTCAATTTAAAAAATTGAATCATAATATAATATAAATCATAATACAGCCAAAAATTCATAGATGCTACCCATCTTGCTGTCTGGAGCAACTCTGGATTTAACTGACAAATGGCCATTTGGGGATAATAGTGCATGAATATACATATGATATAGTTCTGAATTACATTTTGTCCTTTGAATTTGATAGTGTACGGACCAAATAACTGGACCAAGTGATTGTTAATATACCTTACCAGGATATGATAAGGGGCAGCCCCATATATTTCTATATGGGGCTGCCCCTGCATCTCATACGGAGACTTCAGCTGGTGCAAAATGCAGCCGCGCGGGTAGTGATGGGAGCGTCCTGATTCTCCCATATTATACCCCTCCTGCGCGACCTGCATTGGTTGCCGGTTGCCCTCCATGTGAGATGCAAGGTTTTGGTAACAACGTATAAAGCCCTGTATAGCTTGGGTCCTGGGTACTTGCAAGAACGTCTCCTTCCGCTGACAAACACCAATTGCCCTGTGCGCTCCCACAGACGGGGCCTCCTGGGGATACCATCAGCTAAACAGTGTAGGATGGCAGCCCCTAGGGGTAGGGCCTTCTCTGTGGGGGCACTCACCCTCTGGAGCCAACTACCCCTTGAGTTGCACTTGGCCCCTGATCTCCACTCCTTCCGCCACGACCTCAAAACATGGCTATTTTTGCAATCCGGCCTGGACTGACAGGGGATCGGGGGTTTTAATTTGATTGTTTATTTGGCATAATTTAATATCTTTTTAATTTCTTTTAACTTTTGTACTTTCTGTCTTTTATGTACGCTGCCCTGAGTCCTTCGGGAGAGGGCGGCTTATAAGTCCAAATAAAACAAAAACAAACAAAACAAGGATCATTTTGGATCATAATGTAATTCTAACTTGTAATTTTAACTTTGTGTTGTCATACATACCATGTTTCCCTATGGTATGTTTCCCCCAAAATAAGACCCATTCAGTTTTTTTTGTTCCAAAAGACACATTAGGGCTGATTTTGGGAGAAACATAATATCAGAGTGATCAGCCTACCCCCTGGCATGTGCACAAGAGACAGCGAGTGTGCGGGGGCTGATGGTGTCCAGCAGCAGCTGCAGCCCACTGACCCCTCTGTTGGTACACTCTGGAGTTGTGCAGCCTGTGCAGTGCAGGTGAGTTGATTACTTGTCTGAGCAGCAGGCAGAGGCACAGGGGGCACATGATCCTGACATGCCACGTGGGCCATGGGAAAGGGTGAGATTCGGTGGATCGGAGCAGGAGGGTGGCTGTGGGAGGTTCATGACCTGTGCTGTGCTGGCTGCAGCTGCTACCAAACGCTGTCATCCCATGCCCTTACCACCTCCAGTGCTGACCACACACACATGCCAGCTTATGATGACCATAACTGGGGCTTATTTTGGAGGTTGGGCTTATATTAGGAGCATGCTAAAAGATCAGGCTAGGCTTATTTTCTGGTTAGGTCTTATTTTGGGGGGAACCAAGGATATGCAGTCATAGAAAGATGAGTAGGCCAAAGAAATGTAGACATTAAACAAAATATTCTTGCATTTGTCCTTGCTTCCACCACTTCAGACACTGCCTTTTGTTTTTCTTGTAATACACATTTGAAATAAGTCAGTGTTGTTACATTGATTCATAACATTTTTTTGCACGTGCAGCACTTTTGACATCCTTTCATGTGGCCACTAAAGAGCAGCTAAACTCTTCATTTGAAACAATTCAAGGGGTGCTGACTGGAGTTTCTTCTTAACCAATCTTACTTTTAAGTGTACAGACAAGAACAATGAAAAAAATTATTCAAGTGTTTGCTGAATGCAAGATTCCTTGAAAATGAGTTAGCACTAGATTACCCTGTCCTTTATTCTTTCCAGTCCCAGATTACATGAGGAGCTGTATTTTCAAATTAACAATTTTGGAGATGGGTAATGGAGAAGATAGCACCCCACCTCCTTCCTGTGCATACTTTGCTCCCTCCCTCTTCATCCTGGTTAGTTTTAATTGAATTTTAAACTTACGTTCCTTATTGTTTTATAGTGCATTTTAACAGAATGCCTGTAAACCACTAGAGTCCCTTCTGACAAGATGGGAAACATACAAGTTTAATAAATAAAATAAACAACTTGCACATTCATATTAATAAAATATTATATAAAGATGAAAAGCTGTACTGACATTCAGTGGGAAATACTGTTTTCCTTCAGATCTTCCAATGAACCCGTGGAAGTTAAAGAGAGTGTGGGCATCTTTTTATGTACTTTCAAGCCTTCATGTGTTCAGGTGAATGTCTTAAGTGCACTGTAATTTTGTTTACATGAAACCCTCGCTTAGCTACCATAATTGGAACCCACAATTTGGTTGCTATGGCCTGAAGTTGCTAAATGGAAACTCCTATGATTGTGATGAGCTTTTGACTGCATGATCTTATTTCTCCTACTGTCGTTAAATGAAGTGCTCTTCTCTATTAACTCTGCTTGTTGCAAGCCAAGTTGCAAAGTGTTGCAGTGGTGATCATGTGACCATGGGGCATTGTGACAGATAAAAATGCAAAGATTAGTCACAAAGTTATTTTTTTAGCACCATTGTAACTTCGAATGGGTGCTGCACAAAGCAGTCAGCAAGCAAGAACTAGCTAGTTCTTTGTATGTATATGTATATTGATATTTCTTTGCTTATTGCAAACAATGAGTTAGCATTTTATTGATTTACTGACTAATTTCATTGGAAAAGAAGGCTTTGAATCTTTGTCAGTTTTCAGGGAAACTGGCATACATATAGTTCTCTTATGTAGACGTTATCAGAGGTGGGATTCAAATTCCTTAACAACCTGTTCTGTGGGCATAGCTTAATTTGTGGGTGTGGCTTGGTGGGCACGTGACTGGCTGGGCATGGCTTGGTGGTTATGTGACTGGCTGGGCGTGGCCAACTCTTAATTCATTTGCGGTGGGTGTTGCCTGTATGGGCCAGGAGGAAAGAAAGATCCAACTCCTGTGCATGTGTGTGTGTGTGTGTGAGAGGGAGAGGGGGTGGGAGGGAGGTTAGTTTTTTAAAAAGCCCAGAGGAAGGAAAAAGATGTTGTACCAAATAAATCCCAGGGTGGGGGCAAGAAAAGAAAAGGAATCCCTGCTCTGAAAAGGGAGTACCCTCCCAAGAAAATAAAGGAGTCAAAACCTTATTTACTCATACTTTAAAAAAAAATAATTTAACAGACATTAAAAAGCAATTTCAGTTTCACTTTCCCAGGTTCAAGTCTCTTTGCTTAACATATATGATATGTTAACATATACCTCTCTATGTTTTTAAACACTATGAATTCTCTATTTAACTAGATTTAAGAAAAGCACTTACATTGTCAGTGGCAATTTTCTATATCTCACAGGCAATGAATTAGTGTGGATTCTTTCTCTCCCTCCCTCCCTATCTCTCTCTTTCTCTCTCTGTCTCTTATCTCTCTTTTTTCCCTCCCCCCTCCCTCCCCCCCCTCTTTCTCTTGTCTCTCTCTTTCCCTCCTGCCCTTCCTCCCTCTCTCTCTGTCTCTCTGTCCATGCCAGGGGGGAGGGGAGGGGAGGGAAGGAACCTCTGAACTGGAGCTGGGTGGTGGGAATCTTACATCTGGAGGCTGACGAGCCACGTACTGAAGACCAGATGGCTTGCAGGGAGGTGGGGCAATCCCGCAGTCTCCCCAAAAATAATGCTTGGCGAGCATCAGAGGGGTGGCGAGGGCTTCTTGTGAGGAGGAAGAGAAGCGTGCTGGGAGGAGATATGATGGGTGTCAGAGGGGCGGTGAGGGCTTCGCAGCTCCTGAGGGGAGTCCAAGCCCAAAACAGTAGGAGGTGTGGGTTGCCTTGGCACTACCAGCTTTGGGCTATTAGTGGTCCGCGGAGGACGTGCTCGAATTAGTCCCAGGTGGGCTCAGGCAAAGACTTTTTATGGCTTTCTTTCTGCCTTGCAGAAGCAGAGATGGGGGGAGGCCCAAGAGCACGCACACAGCACCCCAGCACAGCACTCTCTTAAGGGCTGTTCCCACCCTCCACCTCACTAGTCCGGCCGGTGATCTCCCGCTCGCTTCCCTCGCAGGCCAGGCTGGCTTGGGAAGCAAGCAAGCACAGGAAAGGGTTCCAGTGCTGCGATCTCCCATGCACTCCCCTGCCTCCCCTTGCATCAGTCCACCTGCCAGTATCACCCCTCCACCAGCTTGCCCTCTCCTGCCGGCCTGTGCAATGCGGTGGCAGCAGTAGGTCACTTGGGGTAGCAATGCAGCGGCAGTGGTAAGCCTTGCTGTGGGTCACCCCCAGCAGCCCCCTTTGGCCGAGCATGGAGGGCCCCACCCCTGCTGTCAGCCTTACCTTCTCAGGCCAGGTGAAGAAGAGTGGCCGCATGGGAGGCAGCTGGGTGAATGAGTGAAGAAAGACTCACCAGACAGTGTGAAAAGGAGTGAGGGGGAGGGGAGGGGAGGGGCCAGTCAGTGGTGTGATTTGCCGATTCTGTGAACTGCGCAGAATCGTAACAACCGGTTCTACCAAACCGGTCCGAACCGGTAGAATCCCACCCCTGGTCATTAGTCAAATTCAAACTTGCTTGTTTCCTACAGTTTATATTGTGTGCTTTCAAGCCTGTTCTTGAGCCTTGACAAAGTATACTCATCTTCTTCATTTATGTTTACATTTAGAAATGAAAGTACTACTTAGGTAACTCATAGGTTTTGAGCATAATGCTCATTTTTAAGTAAACATGTAATTGATTTTTATTAATCAAATTTAATATCAGTACAAATATAATACTTAATTTTCAGATTAAATGATCAATAGTAACAATATAAAACATAGGAGGCAAATTCCTCTGTATTTGTGAGATTACTTTGACTGTACCAACTATTTCAGTTATTTTAAAGCTCAAATTATTTAGCAGTAATTACATGCTATGTGTCTTTAAACATAAAATATAACATCTCTGGCTTCTTTCAAAAACACATTAATTTCCCCTTTATTATGTTTTAAATTAAAGTGGTTGGCTCAGATAAATCAAATATATAATTCAGGTTATGGAAGTCAGAACAACTAATGGGAACTCTTAATTTCTGCATTTGCTTTTTTTCCCCCACAGTGCTCCCTGGAATATGTTCTAATTGATGCATTTTACAAAAAGGAGATAATAGCAAGAATTTCTAAAATGTATTAGTTGTTCATAAAATGTTGACATGTATTCCAAATAATGCTACTACAATTATGTAATAATTGTGTAACAATTATGTAATAATATATATAAACATGCTTCAGTTAATTAGTAAATATTTTGTCCCGGGAGACAATTGTTCAAGAAAAATTTAAAATGTTTTGACAGATCAAGTCAGTTTAAAAGCTTACATTTTACTGTAATTTGAAAACCTTGGCTTATCCTGAGTTGCAAAACATTTGCTTATGGGATGAAGGGTGAACTTTTCTCATTCAGATTTGCTCATAGTTTGTGTATCATGATAGTAGAGTAGCAGAAATGTTTTATGAACCTGCCGTCATCACGGCATCATGGGGATTTTCTTGGGGATTCTGTACTCTGCAAGAGCTAGTATTCAATCTGAGCTTCTTGGTCAGGAGTAGCTCAGGATTTGCTCAAAATTTCATGGCTGCTTTCATGATACAAGCCTGTTCTGACTACTACACAGCCCAACTGAAGTAAGTTATACTTGCAATTTGTGTCCTATTTAGCTCTATCTAGTGCTGCTGGAAGAGTTTATCCATTATCATAGGAGAAATAACTTTTGATGAGATTAGTCTTGCCAGTGTTTTCACAAGAGTTCAAATTGAACTTTTCAGGTGCTGGAAACCTTCTAGTGAAGTTACTGTGTCCATGGAGATAAGAGAACCCAAAAAGGTTCCTTTCCTATCATGGGAGGCAATTAATGGTAGGAATAAGTTTCACTTCCTACAAAACATGCACAAATGTTCATAAATGTGTTGCACCAGAGCATATTGACTTTAAATATATTCATTAATTTATTTTTAATGTTCTTACCAATGTATTTTTTTTCATCAATAGTTGATTTGCAATTTTTATCCACTTCTTGTTTGGGGCAAGTCTTCAAATTTTGGGAACAGAAAAGGTTCCTTAGGTATGACTCATGGCACAACATGTCTTATCCTTTTGACTGCTTATATTAGCTAAGGTGGGAATTGGCCTTTTTGTTAAGGCATATAAGTAATGCTTTCTTGCTGATGGACCTGTACTCTCCTGCATAAAGCAGAGAGTAATAAGAGATTATCTGTTTCCAAATTCCTTTTTTTTCTTCATTTGAAACATTAGTCATCTTGGTTTTGGTCTCAATTCTGGTTCTCTTTTCCCCAGTCACTATTTAGAACAGGAGTCCCCAAACCCTGGGCCTCAGTCCATTCAGAACTGGGCTGCGGAAGCAGTGGGTGAATGTTCACAGGCACGTGTAGCTCTGCTTACTCGAGCAGCAGATGAGTGTGTGTACGCAGCTACATTTTTTTTAATTACATTTATATGCTGCCCTTCTCCGGAGACTCAGGGCGGCTTACAGTTTTTGGGATACAACCCAGTGTGCTCAGCAATAGCCTTCATTCCATTGTATATGCCTGCTTATTACTAAGCAGCATTTTTACAAAGTCAGCTAATTGCCCCCAACAATCTTGGGTCCTCAATTTACCTACCCCGAGAGGATGGAAGGCTGAGTCAACCTTGAGCCTGGTGGGATTCGAGCCTACAGCAGTTGTAGACAGCTGGATCTTAAGTGCAGGCAATTAACATTTGTGCAAGTGGCAGGCGCATGTGCCTGCTGCTCACGCAAATGGAGTGCACACATGTGTAATCATTCCCTGTCCCTCCACCTTGCTGGCCCACAAAGCTGGAAAGGTTGGGGATTGTTGATTTAGAGCGTGATCTGTTTTTCCAAATCCAGGCCACCAATTGTAGCAAGATAAAGCTGAAAAGTTCACAAGGATCAACATTTCTGACAGCTGTCCTGTGCTAGCAGTTGTACATTTTTCCTTTCATAGCTGACTGAATTGTAGCTTGCCATAATATAAACCATACATAAAAGTTTCAGGACACTTCAAAATTTATTTTTCAAACCAAAGGATATTTTTTTAGTTAATTCGTTTCAAGTGGCTAAACTTCAGAATGGATCATTTCATAAGTAACATAATTAAGAATTTTAAGTATCCTAATCAACCAATTGCAGACTGAAGCAAGAATGGTAGTGGGTCATATGGTGATGCACTGATGTGACATGTCACCGTAAGGATTGTGCTTGTTAAAGGAAAGGTTAAAAAATAGCTTTTTTGACTGCTTGTATTCCCATTTTTTGTTTCTTGCCAAAACAGAAGGGTATTGCACCATAGTTGTTTGGTTTGCTGCTAAATTTTGGCATCATGGTTTATAGAGCCAGGAAAAAAAGATTTTAGGAGCTACAAATGGCCCTTTACAACACAAGTTGTTCCACCACCTTTTTATTAAAGGGTGAATGAAACATGTATTAGTAGAGCTCAGGGGCACATATATAATTGTATGCAAACATTTTAGTCTCTCCTATTTGTAGTTTGGGATTCATATAAACATAGAATAGTACAGTAGATGAAAGATGCAATGTATAGCTTAAAGTATAATTAAAGTGTTGAATAATGTTTAATTTCCACATCAGTTAAACAGAGTAAGCTATTATAAATCTCTCTTGTGATATTATTGTAATACTATGTTTAATACCATTTGAAATTCTCTTAAAAATTTCTGATGACTTATCCATTCATTCAAATTAGAGGCCACCCAGCTCTGGACATCTTATGGCAATATAAGCAAGGGACACTTTAAAACAATGAAAATGAATTTAATGCATGTCTGGAAAAAAGATAGCTATTTAATTCAACAACTTTAAACAAGAGCTCAACGTTACTGTACTCCCAAGCATGGGGGAATAGTCAGGTTTTCAATGTCATCAAGGTGGAAACCCTGGGTGAGGATGCAGATCCAGAGAGGAGGTGCTATAACAGAGAAGGCACACTTCCTAGGTCCCAATAGATGGCATTGTTTGAGTGAAGGGATCTGAAAGGCAAGATAGACAGTACTTCAGATAGTAGTCAGACCATGTGCGATGAAGGGCTTTATAGGTGGTAACCATTTGCTCGAATTGTACCTCATTTGGTGGTTTCCTACAGATTATAAATAGAAGGGGCAAGAGCATCAGGCCCTGAGGCAGCCCGATGTGAAAGGCTTTTGTGTTTGGCCTCTCCTCCCTGTCAGAACCAACTGGAATCATCCCCAGAGAAAGGAGAAACCCCCTTTCTCCCTCCCTCTTTAAATCTTCACATTTAGTTAAGTAGGATACCATAATTAATGCAACGGAAGGATCACAGAGAGCTAGAAAGAATGTGTGTGTGCGCATGTGTACACACACACACACATCCTGACTACCTACCATTCCCAGAAATCACCAACAGGCATGATCAACACTATCTCTGTACTATGCCCTGATCTAAAACCTGACTCAAAGGGATCCACATGATCCACTTTTTCCAGAGTCCTCTGGATCCCTCCTCAACAACTTTTCCTTAAAAAGGTTAAGACTGGACAGAAATTGAACTACATGTCGCCTCTCAGAGAGAGCCAGTACAACATAGGAAAGATATGGATAAAAGTCATAGGTTTAAATTCATCCCAGGTACACTCGCAGTATTGTGCCCTAGTAGTTTTCAGACTTAGCATTTCTTAGTGGTCTCCCATCTTAAGTTTCTGAGCTCTGATTAGGAAGGTGCAGTTACCTGTAAGAGTATATCCCTTTAAACAACTTAAACTACTGTATCTTTAAGTAGTGATCATGTAAGAGTTTTGGTATATGGTAAATTAAACATTAGTCTTGCTGCCTAATTGGTTTTTGCAGACCACATTAAAATGGGCCTGGGGATTCCAAATTTACAGAAATTTAATTGTTAAATTAACGTGTGAATTATGTAAATGTGAACCCAACAAATATATGTCTTCCTGAAACCTAACCTTGTGGAATTTATTGATTTAATTGTGCCTTAGTCTTATCTCCTAGCAACTACATGGGCAAGTCTATGCAGTTCTTCATTTTTGGAAATATTTTTCCTTCGTTTCTTCTTCCTAGGGTTGAGAGCAAATAATTGATCCCAAATCACCCAGTTGCTTCCCTGTTTAAAGCAAGACTAGAAATCCGCAATGCTTTTAGCAATTGCACCACACTGGCTCTCATCTTTGTTGTTTCCTTTATCTAGATTCCTACTGAGGGAGGTGGTATTCTACCTTCATCACTGGACTGCTATCTTTAGGCCTTGAAACCTGTATGTTATTTTACTTCCAATCTGTTAGAAGCTTGATTGATAATCCGTGCTTACGTTTGTTAGTTCATACCATTTTTCCTGTCAGTTAGTTACTTAGATTATAACTATGAAACAAATAGCACTTAACTTTTTTCAGTGTAAACAGGAACAGGGTGAGTAATTGGACAGTTTTGAAAACTACCCCAAAACTGAAAGTTTATTTGAAAAAAATTGGGAGTGGTGATATTCAGAAACAATCTGAAACGGCAGCTAATTGTGATGCACAAAGAACCAGGTCCAAAGGTGAAGAGTTCAAATTTACTGATTTATTGCTCAAGCCTTGCATAGGAATTTTCTCAGCTGATGGTTTTCCCCCTGGGTAAAGCTAAGACTAAACGGATTCCTTGTTTGACTCCTTCCCTTGGCTCTGCTAGTCTCCTACATCACCCCTTCCTCAAAACAGCCCTCCCCTTCTTCCGTGGCCTCTCCCTCATCTGAGTTCTCACAGGAACTTGGGAGGGGAGGAAGCAAAGCCATTTCAAAGAAGACCTCCTCCCCCTCATCTAAAGAATACTTTGAAGCAGGTGATGCTAGCTGTAAAACATCTAGATGACTAGCAGATTTCTCCTCCTTTCCCTTGGGAAGTGAAGGCCAGAACTGGATGGTTGGACTGTCCAGGGTCCCACTGGGGGCATGCACTCAGTCTGGTTAACCTTTGCTTACAGATTCTTTGGGCAATGCAAGGCAGAGAGCTGGGAGTTTGGAAGTTTGTGGCTTTTCAGAGAAGTATTGGTGGAATTGCTGCACCAAGTCAGGGACATGGACATACCTGGCATATTCTCATCCACATTTGGATTCTGGGTACCCCTTCCACTGAATCAAATACTGTGTGCTTTTGCCACTTTGCCTAGAGTCCAGAATTTCATCTATTTCATATTCTTCCTCCCCTTCCATAATTATTGGCAGTGGCGTTGGGTGCGATGAGCATAAGATTCTAGGAGGTTTTTGTTTGATGAGCAGCAAATGGTGGAAAACTGGGTGGACTTTCATGGCAATTTCAAATGAAAGGCCACAGGATTGATCTGCTGGAGGACCGTAAATGCCCTCTGAACTTGATATCCAGCTTCTTAGAAAGTCTAGAAGAAACAAAGAATTTGGTAAAGAGCCACACTTTCTCTCCTTCAGCAATTGGTAGCCCTTTATATCAATGGGAATCTGCAGTCTTCTTGTCAGACTGTTTGTCTATTCCGGCTGCTGCTTCAGTGGGGCTTAGGTAGCCAGCTTTTCCTGCAAAACAATTCACTGCCCCTGGGATGGTACCTCCTCCCTTGAAACCGCTGATAAAACCCTTGGGTGTCTACCATGCTGAGCTTGAAAGGGAATCATAGTAATCAATGTGTGCAGAGCATTATTGTAGGAAAATTCTTCTAGGGAAAGCAATGAAGGCCAGTTACCTTCAATGCAGGTAGAATAACCTCTTAAGTATTGCTGGAGCATCTGGTTAGTTTTCTCAGCCTTACCATTCATGACGGAGTGATTGAGGACAAGCTAACCTGGAGATTCAAAAGTTGTAACAATGCCTTCCAGAACATGGAAGTAATTGACTGTCCCAGTCTAATACCAGTATGGAAACCATGTGATCGAAAAAGAATTGAGATGTTTCTTTGATAGCGAGCAAACATTTGGAAGGCATGAAATGAGCCATTTTGGTAAAAAAAATTCCACTATAACTAGTATAGATATATAGCCATGAACCAGAGATCTATACTAGTTGTATTGGAACTTTTTACCAAAATGGCTCATTCTTATAACTCAATAAAATGTTAAACTGGAAAGAAATTGTATGCTAAAGATGGGATGAGGTGGGGTTGGGAGCGGTTGTAAGAGGCCTTCTGGCTTCTGGTGATGGTAACTGTAATTATAATCCTATGCATCTGGCTCAGAGAAAGGCTATTAGAATTTCTTTCCTGTCCCTCATTGAGAAGTTATGGCAGGATTGCTACGCCAACTCATTCCCATTTTCTTCAGTCCAGCCCAATGGAATATTGAAAATCAATTATTTGAATGGGCTCAAGACTGCCAGCAAGGTAATTCAAGTTGGTGTAGGGGAAGAAGCCAACAACAACAGAAAGATCAGGTACAGAAATGGGCTAGGTAAAAAAAAAATTCAAGGGGAAAAAAATCTACATTACCGTATATCCATCCATGTTGGAAAAACAATTTGATTGTGGACTGGAATGTTGCCCACTCCTCCATTCTAAGGCCTCCTTTCTTCTCAGGCACATGATCCAGAATGGAGCTCCTATTAAAGGGCTGGTAAGAGTTCCAGAAACTGTATTTTGTATTTAGCTTCTGCCTTGTTTCTTCTTTTTTACTTCAACAGAGATGTTTTTTATATGCCAGGAGTTGCTTAAAGCCCTTTTCTGGATCCTATTTAGTTATAATCATGAGGAAAACATTACTGTTTTGAAAAATATTTCTGTTTAACTGTATTTGTTGCTTCAACTTCAATGTCTATTAAAGCCTTTAACCAAGCTGCAGATTTAAAATAAAATATATAAGAAAAGCTAGAACAAGTAATAATGTAGCTCAAACTATTTTTTTTGGTATGCATCAAGACTCAAAGTCTGCCTTCTAAATTGGACAGAGAGGGGCCTAGACAATGAGCATGATCAATATTAAAAGTATTCATTGAGGAGTCTAACTTCTCTTCCCTAACTATTTTAATCCAAATAAGAGGAATTGATTATTGATACTTTATCTTTTTGGTAAAGTAGAGGGGAAGAAGAGGAATTCTCAAATCTTTTTATATTAGCTTTGAAATCAGAACTTGTAAAAGAGGTTATTATGATCTTGCATCCTAGGTGCTTTATGAAAATTAATCGTATGTGTTTTTATTAGCACAGTATGGAGGCTTTTTTCTCTACTTGTCAGAGGAAGAACAAAGAGACTAACTTTTCAGGGACATAGGTTTGTAGGATTTCAGTTGCTCTTGCCTACATGTTGCTAAATACTAGATCCTGGCCAAAATTCCTGTTTTTTTAAATTGAAGTTTTCATAACGGTTTTTTTTCTGGTATTAATAATCTAAAATTCCTTCAATTCTATTCCATCTTCCCCAAATTACGGGCTAGACCAAGTCAGATGCCTTCCCTTGTCCAAGATTAATTAGTCTACATGAAGAAGATGCAGCATATTAATGTTTTAGATCTATCCCAAATTATGTATCGGGGGGGAAGCCTTCTGAAAAAGTATATGAACCCACATCTAAAGTCATAATAAATGAAGGAATAGAAAATGAACGGATAAAAATAAATATTATAAAGTCAGAAATGCTCATTGGTTCATTTTTTTCTTTCAGGTTCATGTTGGGAAAAGGTTTGAAACGCAAGTTGAGTGATTATGAAGAGAACATGGCTGGTGTGTCAAGTGCCTTTGATTCCAGTCGAAACCTGCCATACCCACTCAAGCGTCAGTTGGTGCTCAATGTTTGCCTTGCCAAGTTACAAACATATAAGATGCTGGTGGAACCAAATTTACATCGTTCTGTCCTTATAGCCAATACTGTCAGACAAATCCAAGAAGAGATGAGGCAAGAAACTAGCCAACAGTCTGTTAACATGTGGGGTGGTTTAAGTACTACCCCTTCCAATTATTTAGGTTTTGATTTCTTTGGAATGCCTTCACACTTTTTGCCTGGTATTATTCAACCGGAATCATATGGTTATGAACCACGGTCTATGGAAAGTCCAATTGAAAATAGCTTGTTGATGGTTTCAGATAATGACATGTCATCAGCCATTTCCTCTATTCTAAAAGATTTGGACTTCATGGAAGATGTGAGTCCACCTTCTTACTTGGCTGGATCTGGAGATGATCAATTGAAGACTTCTGAAATGTCAGTTCTTAAGTTAGAAGAAGATAGACAAGACTTGAAAGGAGTTGAATGTGCATTTGGTTCCTTTGAAATTTCAAATTCAACTAGTTACTTGAAGGACTTGGCTATTGATGACATATTTGAAGATATTGACACTTCAATGTATGATTCAGATTTTGATTGCCCCTCACCAACTCCTCCAAGAACTCTGTCTGTGGCAACAACAGAAGAAACATTGAAGACATTCCCTTCTTGTAATTCTTCCTCGGCAAACAACATCCCAATATGCAGAAGTGATATCACTGATTTAGACCATATTATGGAAATTCTTGTAGGGTCCTGACACCTTTGCTAGCCCAAAGATGTGTTTTTCTAAGCTGCCATACAATGCTGGTTTGAAGATAAGTCCCAGAGGAGAGTGAACTTCAAAATGTTATGCCAGAAAGGCAGCTACAGACATTTTTCTTTAATGGTTCTGAAAACCTCCCTAAAATTCCTATAAACCAAAAAAAAAGTGGCAGCCTGTCATATAAAATGAAGTATTTATTAAATCAATTGTGCAATCTTTTTAACTCTTTTAGGCTATACATGAGGAGTATTTCTCGTGTGTTTCTAACTTTTTAATGTGCAATTTTTAATCTGTGTGAAGGATTTGCAGAACAATGATTTTCATAAGGGGAAACATCATCTGAAGTCTAAAGATTTATTTTTAGTACTAAATTACATTCTTTATTGGCATTCACTGAAGTTGTATACATGGATTTGCAAGCCTCAGTACAGTATATTTTTAAAGTATTTAAGGAACTACAGATCTCTTCCCCTTTATTGAAGATTCTAGATACTTGGCAGCAAAATCTCTTGCATTTTGTAAAACGTTTAAAATTATTTATTTTTGTAAATTTTATAGTCTTTTTACATTTTATTACAATATTCTAGATCGGAGATGAATTTCTGGTTGGATGTGGCTGGCACTACCTCTGTTAGCAGAAATGCTTTAATTCTTTGCTTTGTCTAACACTGCAGATCTTTTAGTTTTCTTGGATATTTCTGGTGGTAGAAGCAAAACAGCAATTTGCTGATTGGTTAAATTTTATGGTATTTAACTGTAATTTATATGTATATTGTCCCAATTTTAGAACTTTGTCAGTATTACGTGCATCAATTTGGAGGTAATATGGCTTTTTACAATTTAGTATTTTCTGTATAGTTAGAGCTATTTTAATTCTCTGAAACAGAATTTTAGATTTTATGTGCAATATATCACTTAAGCAGGCCATTTTTGCACATGCTGTATTATAAGGAAATACATACAATCTAGATGATGGAAATTTATAATAGTGTGTTATCGGAGGTATACCATGCTTGTACGAGATTTATAAGAGTTGAATATGGCTTGCCTAAGCACTGCTCTGATTTTGTGCATCTCTTTTTCTCAAAATGGAACTTTAGTTGTCCAAAATGCTTGGAATGGATTGTACCTTCTTAGTGGCAGTTTTTAATCTTGGTTTGGCCAAATAAAGGTCTAATTGAGTAGAAGTCCAGCCAATCATGCTGCCATTTGAGAGTTAGTAGTCTGCTTATATAAGAATTATACTTCAAATTAAAGAAATTGGTTTTTTGCCACATCACAAGATAGGTTTGACATTTGCACATAATATGCTGAAGTGTTCAGTTCATTGTGTACAAAGCATGTCCTAGTCCAGCTCTGGTGCTACTTGGCAGGCTGTCTCAATGCTGGCACCATTTGGGGACAGTTCTGCATTGCCAAAATGTTGACATTCCAACCACAAACCTGTACTGTTCCATGATCATAGAAGCAGCATCTGCTCCCTTCTTATTGAAGACACATGGCCACTCTATGTTCTAACATTGCATCCTTGAGTCCAGTTAAGTTTGAAAATGATACAATAAACCACTTATTGAGCAAGCAACACAACAGATGTAGATAAGTTTTAAAAATGGAGGGAAGAACAGAGAAAAACATTGCCATTTTATCCACTACCAGATAGACTTTTATGTGTGTGTCTATCCTCCTACTCCTCATTGCTTCCAATTAAGCTAGCAAATTTAACTTGGAAGTTTGCTATATTGAAAGCAAAACATCCACACTTGGTTGCATATTCATAACAGCTGACGGTTTTTGTTTAACAAGACAGCAGAAAAAGATGCCTACCTTTGAGAACACTAATATTTGTAAGTAAGTTTTCTAGGAGGATGGGAGATACGTTTTAAAAATGAACTATAGAATACACATTGGCTAATTTTCAGCTGAATTGCAGTAGAAGCCATTTATAGTACAGCCATTTTCTGATGGTAAATTCTTGGCACGGAGATTATCTTGGACACCATAAAATAATATATTGGGGCTAACCCTCCATTGAGCATCTCATAACAGTAGCTGTACCAATATCACCTTTCATTTCTATCTCCCATTTTTTGTGGTGTTGGTACCAATCCACTACTCAACTTGAAGTGCAATGAGATTCGAGTCATCTGATGTAGTTGCTGCGTTATATGTAGCATTGCATTTAAGGAATGAAAAGGTGCTTCTCTGAAGTTGAATGCCCAGTACCATTGTAAGAGAAGTAGAGTCAAATATTTATGGTGCGATACTAATAACCAGCTGCAGAAATGCCAGGAAGGGTTTCTGATTAGTCTTAGACTGAGGGACTATTTGGGCCTCAAAGATTGCAATTTAGAGTAAAAACTAGACTATTGACAAAGCAACTACTGTAATGTTAGACTGTGGTTGATGCATTCATAAGAGTAGTGATCATCAGGATGCAACTGGCTGTTGTTCACTATCCTGTATCAATCTTGTTTTTCTATTTCTCTTCATTCTTTCCATTTCACCGTACAAAAGGAATCCTCAAACATTAGTGGAGCATTAAGATTTTGCCTTATGTTTAATCTTCAGCAAGCATCAAATGCAGTCTTTTGTTGAAAACCCATTCTTTTAATTAGTACCGGTTCTTTACCTTGCACCCAACATGAGTCATGATGAAGCTGGATTCTACAACTAATGCTAAGTCAATCCAATTTTATTTACTTAATGCATACTTTGGCAATAGAAATGTATTTATATACATAAAAGATTTGCAGTTACATCTAAATCATAGCAGGCCCTTTTGCAAAATGTTTTCTATCTTTTATGTAAAAAGGATTAGATAAAAAGAATGTATACAGTTTGTACATAATGCTTCTTTGTATATAGAAAATTAATCTAAAAATGGGAAGGGCCCTCTGCACTGTGATAAAGCAGACTAGTGGCTACAATATTTTTTAAAATACCCTTATTAAATATTCAGATCTAACTGATTGTCATCTACAGTTCTTAAGCTTAAAGATACAACGATCAAATATCTAAACTGCACAAGCAATGTACCAGTGGCAGAAACATGTAGATTGGCTGCCAACTGTTGATTAGGCATCTCAAAAGGAGTTCTGATTTGAAATAAGGATTAGGTCTCACATACAAGCTTTCCTGGAAAGTAAAGATGTTCATTCTTCTCTAATCATGATTTCATAACCTTCTCATCTTCAAAATACATCCCAGAGTGGTTTCCAATCTTACCTGAAAACATTGGCAGAAATAATTCTTGAGCATCAAACAGCAATGCCCATAAGCATTGTGTTTTTCACTTTTTCAGGACATAAAGACCTCTGGTCAACTTCTAGCTTCAAAAAAGGAAAGAGGCCCCACTTAATTTGAAAGTTGTGTTTCTTTTATGAAATGGGTAGTCCTCGGGTTACAGCACAAATAAACCTGGAATTTCCATCACTAAAGCAGCCAAAGTTTAATCTTACATGACTGCATTGCTTAGCAATGGCAATCCTGGCAGCCATTGTAACCCAGAACCATGCAGTTTGTTATGTGGTAAAAGCTGGGAATCGCAGGCAAAGAGTGTAGGGAGATGCTGTGGGCAGGGATAGTAGAGTTTCCCCATCCCTGTGGATTTTCCTTTCCTTCAACTTTGCTTGTGGAAGCCAGCAGGGAAGGTCCCAAATTATGATCATGTGGTTGCAGCTTCCTACAACATAGGAGCTGAGCCTCCAGGAGTTCAGGGGTGGCATTCAACCGGTGTTACTACTGGTTCAGTGATTACGTTTTGCTGTGCACGTGTGTAATAAACCATAAGCTGTGCTGCCCGGACAGGCACTGCGCACGGGTGGCCTGCATTTGAATAGTCACTTTTTTACTGCTTTTTCAACCTCAGCTGTGCTGCACAAAGCAGCTGAGATTGAAAAAGCAGGAAATAAAGGACAGGTAAGAGCCCGGGTAGGCGGGTGCGCCAAACAGCAGCAGATACAGAACCGGTTCAGTGTCTGCTGCTCTTCAGAGCTACCAGTTCTATAGAGCCGGGCAGAACCGGTAGTATCCCACCCCTGCAGGAGTTGATCACATAACTCTAAGGATGCTGTGAAGACCACAACTTTGCACACTGGTCTTAAGTCCCCCTCTTTAGCACATAATTTTAATTCACCACCTAGGAGCTTGCATTAGAGCAAGAAAAATCTTTAAGAAGAGTAGGATGTTATCTTAAGCAACAAACTAGCAGCAAGAACGTGCAGTGGCTGTTAGAGAGGTTGACTGACCTTCTTAGGACAAATGATTTCCTTTAACGTGTCAAACATGTTCATGGTAGAACTTACTTCAAGTTGTGCAAGATAAAATTTGTTACTTTATTTGATAATAGTTGACATGAGTTTATATTCATTCCAACTATCAGTTGTACACAAATTTTATGTACAAGTTGTGAACAGTAAGCTTATGCTAGACTACATGCAGAAATTCCTTATCTAAGCCCCAGGTTTCCAGTTAAAGGAGTCACATAAGTTCCCTATTTGGGTGCTAAGGAATGGGTTGTTTTAAATCTGAGCTAGTACAAAGCCACTTGGGGAGATCGGCTCATTTATTTAAAAGGGTCATATGTCTGCCTGTCTTAGTGCACAAATCTGGGTTCCTCACAATAATAAAATTGCAAACTAAAAATAACTGTTGCCTTGAGCATCTCCTAGCACTTAAGACTTATATGCCACTCCTCAGTGCTTTGCCAGCATATTGTCCCCAACAATATGTTACCGACATCGGAAGGGTAGAAGGCTGAGACAACCTTGAGTCAGTCAAGATTGAACTCCTGGCAGGGGGCAGAATTAGTCTGCAATACTGCATTCTAACCACTGCACCACCAGGGCTCCCAATACTGTGGTTTTCCCAACAGCCATCCATAAGGTCCCAACATTGGACCATAATGCTTGGGTAAAGACCCAAGTCTTGATGGCCTTCCAGAAGGCTAAAAGGGTGGGAGCCTGCCTGCCACAAGGGAGGACCATATGTGGGAAACTGTTCTACATCCCTCAACTGTAAATGGCGGCATTTTGGAGAAGCCCACTCTACCCAGTAGGATGGGCATACAGGGCTTTATAATGGAAGCTAGTGCAGCTCATGCAATGGTGTAACATGAGCAAACCTAAGGATGCCCTACACTACTTGTGTTCTGCATTCTGGGCCAGATGTAGATTCCGGGCAACCTTCAAGGGCAGTCCTGTATAGAGCACACTGCAGCACTCCAAGAAGTGCTCAAATCTTGAACTGTGAGGTGGGTGGCATTATAAATGTAATAAAGTGATCAAGAAGTGATTGTGAACTAGGCCTCTGCATCCCAAAAAAGGATGCAATTGACACACAAGACAAATCTCTGCAAATCACCAGACATATCACCAGAGGGGCCACCCAAAGCCACCCTGTTTTGTAAACATAATAAAGGTGGGATACAAATAAATAATCTTATCAGGGTTGAGTTGAAGTCAGTTCTTCCACATTCAAAACCTCATAGCCTCTAGGCACTTGGTTAGCACTTCCAACAGCATCACCAGGCTAGCCCAGGGTGGAAATATATAATGGGATGTCATCAACATACTGATGATATTGCACCCCATGTATGGGTAACCTCATTCATTCAGAAGTTTAATGTAAATGTTAAAGAGGAGAAATGTGAGACCAGAGTCCTGAGCATCCCTCAGTGCAGGGCATAATGCATGACCTCTCCCTGTCACCACCACTGACTGGAAATGATTGTGAAGGAAGGAGGGAAACCACTGCAAAACAGTGTGTTTCACTCCCAACACCCATAACTTTGGATAACAAGATGGGCAGCATATAAATTTAATTAATTAATCTGGTCTAGAAAGTTACTGTACCCCAATTGATGTTATCGGAAGCTGCTGAGAGACCCAGGAGAGGTAGGTCAGTTGCCTCACCAAGCCCAAAGGTACCATCTTCAAATGCAGCAAATGCCACCTTACTATACATCAGTCTGGATCTCAATTGAACTCGGGGTCCAAATAATTGGTTCCATCTAGGGCCCTTTGAAATGGGAGTGCCAACTCACATGCACATGTAATCAAGAGGATTTCTGTGCTTGTATCAGAGACAACTTGTACGAATGGCTCAGATTGTGATGGTTCCAGGGTTACACACAGAGAAGTCAATAGAGATTTGTTAGTTTTGTCAACTTTAGATTTATTAATGTTACAAGCCCTCAGTAGTAGAAACATCTCTGCTTAACTCTGACGCAGCTGTTTAGTACTCAACCAGGGTTGAAGAACCCATTCAATATTGCAATCATTTCCAAAGTGACTGATGGTAAGGGACACTCAAGAGTTGTAACTCAGGAATGTCTACAGCAGCACAGTTCTCACCGTTGTTTTACACAAAGGCAGCTGCAAATTTAACTGAGCTGTTGTTCTAAAAATGAACGGTAGTACACAAAAGAGTGCTCAATAGGTTTTACTCCATTAACTGAGAAGAACCTGGGCAGACTGTAAACACAGTAGAGGATAGATTAGGCTGCATCCAGATAGCATTTGTCCTGGCAAGTCAGAAGCCACACGAGTCTTTGCTAGTAGTAAGCCAATAGGTATGGATTAAAAGGCTTTATAAAATTTATCAGAAACTCTGAAATATAAATTGCAAACATTTTAAAACGAAAGAAATTACTCTAAAACAAGGGAAAGTTATAGTACTTGATGGTTCATGATAGTAGAAACTAAGCACATGACTTCACATACATTAATGGCCATACTGAAAAATCTACTTTCGTAACCATTTCTCAATTTTGAAATGACCTGGATATTAAAGTAAGAGAGATGCTGAAGTATCTAGCTGCAGCAGCAAGATGTACAAGTACAAACCAATTTGAATGCAAGGGATGCCAGACTTGGATACCAGTCTTCTCTGTACCAAAATCAGCAGACTAATATTAAATGGCTCCCTAAAGTTTCATAAAAAGTATCTAAACTACTGTTTCAATGAGTGCTAGTTTAAAAAGCCAGGCTTCCAAGATGAAACATAGGAAATATAGCTGTATAGAAATGAGGACAGCAGCTACACAGGATTGCTTGAGAAAGAACATAGCAAAAAGTGAATGCTGCAGTGCTAACAGAAGCAATTCATTTCAATGTGCACACATGTTCATAAATGGGTTTCATCCATTGAGTTTGCCTGCTACTCAACTATGTTAAAACAAGAATAACAAAATAGGTATTTGCTTTCAATGATATACAACAGGACAGTTGAGCAATGCAAATCAAACATTCCCAGACTTCTTTCTTCACAAGTATGTCACAAGAAGGACTTCTCTTGTACAGCCTTAAGTGTATTATGCCTATTTTAGCGTGTACATTACAGCTAGTCAATCTCATAACAACACAAAAATTATTATGGAAGGATCTTCAGGACACAAAAAGGTTCAGGAGCCACTGCGCGCCTTTCTACAGCAAGAGGAGAGATAAAGCTGTAAGGATAGATATAAAAATTATTGGAAAAAAAGGGAAATCGAATGCAAACTTAAGAGAGTAGACAATGTGCGGTTACACAAATTAGTACATCTCCGGGCCAGGATAGTTGGTAGGAATTACTAGTGGAGTTGCAGCTGATTTTTAAAAAATCAAATAAAACCAAGGCAGGAACATACACTATGTTTTCTAGGTATCATATCTGTCCAAAAAAGTTTGGAGGAAGAGTAATTGGGCACACAGATAGTACAACACATGTTTCTAATACAGGCGCAATTAAAATAGTTTTAAAAATGTCAGCAAAAGAGCAAGAGTGACCACACACATTTGCCATCTCTGAAACATACTTTTAGATTGTTCATTTAATGATTTATCTATTAGTGACATCATGAACAAACTATACCCATATCTATAAAATAAAATACATGGATGAAGCACACTTTCCCCCCAAAGACATTTCTTTTTAAAATTTGTTTTAAAAAGTGATACAATGGCAAACATTTCCATTAGCAAACATTACTGCTAAACATTTTCATCCTTAAACTTTGTGCAGTAAAAAACCTCTTTTTTTGTGAAACTGTTATATATTGCATATTTGCACTGGATGGAGTCTTCTTCAGGAACAAGTTGTAAGTAAACAGATGATTCTGTCTTGGCTCAGGAGATACAGAAAGCTGTGCAAAACAAAAGAAAGTAACTGAGTACTATTGAACTATTACACACCAGCATATGCTATATATTTGACATAGATCTACTGCTAACAATAGTTTGATAAAGCATCCTAAGAGATATCCCATCCCAAGTTTTTTTTTCTGAGAATACAAGTGTACTTATTCTATATCCACTTACACCAAATTTCATTGAATAATTGAAGGGTCCTTAAAACTGGGCTTTTGATTATTTGAAACACACTAATTGCCAAATACAATAGAACAGGTGTGCGTGTGCGCGCACGCGCTCTGTTTTCTCTCAGTCAAGTGTCCACAATTATCCTTATTCTGTTGTAGTAGAATTTCCAATTGAGTTCACGAAGTGTTACAAGATACAGATAAGTGAGACAAGATAAAAGAGAATCAGATTTACATTTACAGACTCAACTATATTCTACAATTTAGATCATGAAAATGGGCCTAAAGCCCAAATCAAATCAGATATTTACCCACAGAGTTCCTAGAGAGCTTTAGTAAACTTAACTTATACAAGCAGGCTATTAGACTATAAGGATAACCAGTGAAATGCTTCCTATTGCTCCCTCTAAGAAGTGAGTGGTATGTTCTTCAGCCACCAGAATCAATATAATTTTTGGCTTGTTAAAATCAAGTCTTTATAGCACGGATAAAAGAAAAGCCAGGCATAAAAATATTTTCTATATTTTAGGCTTCCAATGTGTGTGGAGTCCTTGGTGTTCTCTCAACTTAGTGGTTTATTGCAGATGTTTCATTATCAAACATTATCAGTGAGAGTGAATGGAGTTTGCTTCCAATATATATACAATAACTTCCGCTGCAAATGTTGTTGGGAGTGTGGTTTTCTCTTTGGTAATTCCTTGATTATGGTATTCCTTGATTAAGCATCTTTCTGCTTGACTGTTTGCCTACTGTTAATCCATACTTATATGCCAACACATTTTTAAAAACAGAAGCAACATATGAACAAACAAGATTTAATAAGCTCATTTCATTCCTATTCTTACCTTAGTTTGAATTAGTGCTTTACAAGTGCTAAGGTTGAATTTGTCAATGCTGGAATCTTCATTTTCTCTGTTAGTTTTTTCCAAAATACTGCCCTTAAATTCTGGAACAGCCTAATAAACAAGAATCATCATGTAAGGAACTTTATTTAAAACTTTGACTTTATTGTATAATGCATTGTGTGAATCATCTTGATATTAGATTGATCCTATATTGGGCCTTATAAACTAGAATCTTCAAGCCGAAGCACTGCCATTGTGAATTTCACAATGTTGTAAAGCACAGGCAGGAAGTATCTGCACAATTGCAACATTGGGAAGTACAGAAAATTTCATTAGATGATAAAAAGGGGAAACCAGAGACACAATTGCATCAGTGGCAACTTAAGAGTAAAATCTCCTCTGGATCTTGGAGCATGACATTCAGTCATTTTTTATAAATAAAATTATTTCCCAAGTGATCTTCATAGAAAGGTTTTGTTTTGCTCTGCCTTATATTTTTAGGAAAATAGCAAAATTTCCAGGTTTTCTCCAAGTGCATTCCTCAAGGGAATATTACATTACAACATAAGGGCTGAATTCATATATAATTTTACATGCACAAAACACAACTACTATGTTCATATGAAATACCCAAACAAGCCTTACTTATATGTGTGTTTATGTTATTTATTGGTTGGTTTATTCCAAAGTATATAAGCCACTTCAGTGGAGACCCAGTTTGGTAGTGGCTAAATGCTGGACTACAAACCAGAAGATGGCATCTTCCCTTCCTTTACGCATGAAAGCCAACTGAATGACTCTGGGTCAGTTTCTCAGCCCAACCATGTCACAAAATTGTTGTTAAGGGAGAAAAGGAGAAACGTGAACAATATATACATACTATACACTGCCCTGAGTTGACCAAAAACAAAAGTGAGATAAAAATCTAATAATAAATAAAATTTGTAGCATATATACATCTCTAGCAGGTTAAACAACAGCAATATTCAATCATCATGCATGCTACTGAAAACAACAACTGAATGAAAAACTTCTGGTGACCTTCTACCACTGCACCACAGAGAGCATTTTAACATACTGCACCTCTGTATGGTTTGCCAATTGCACAGTGGCAGATAGGAAAGCACTCCAGAGGGTTAATGTCATTGCCCAGAAGATCATTGGTTGCCCTCTCCCCTCTTTGGAAGAACTTTATAGCTCCCGCTGCCTTAAGAAAGTTCAAAACATTCTCAAAGATCCATCTCATCCTGGGAACCCTTTTTTTGAACTATTACCATCTGGCAGACAGTACAGAATAATAAAAACAAGGACAAATAGGCTGAAAAACAGCTTCTATCCCAGGGCAGTAGCTCTTTTGAATTCTGCTGTATAGTGCAGTGTTGGTGTGGTGTCGGGAGTTTTCGATTCAGTGTGTGGAGGGTGAAGGATGTGTTTGTGTTTATTTTCATGGTCATGGTCATGATATGCACTGAAGATGGTGTTTGATTTCATTGTACGAGGTGCAATGACAATAAAGTAAACTAAACTACTGTACCATGAGAAACTATACCAGAGAATGTTTGCTGTGGTACAGCAGCATTTATGATGAGTAAATATTCCTGTTGTTTTAACCTTCTAACCACACTGTTTTAAACACACTGCAAGTAGATGATATCCACCTCATTCCCTGATAGCTTCTTAGAACAACCAGATTTTAATGCCCTTCCTAAATTCCAAAAGAACTGGAGTTGCTCTAAAACCTAGGGAGAGTGTTATTTTATGGGAGAGAGACAGCAATAGAAATTGTTTTGGGGGCTCTGATAAAACTATCTCTAGGAGTACACACTGAGCCCTCTGATTTTATTGAGTAGGCAGATAACATTGGGCACAGATAGTCCCAAAGACACCCAGCTCCTAAGCCACGTAAAGCTTTGTAGTGTCATGACTAGCTCAGGCTCTGATAAGGAAACTGACAGCAAGCAGCCAGAATTACCAGATGAACTGCCTCTTGGGCAATTGCAGGGAGAGGACTGCGCTGCCTAGTAACCAGGAGTCTCAGCTGCTGGTCTTGGAAGATGAGAAATCTGAGCTGCTACACCCTCCCCAGAGCAAGATCTTGCTGTGTGGAGAGCAAAGGCGATCTTGCTCTTTCAAATGAGCAACATCGGGGTTGCTTCTCTTTAAGAAGAGCAGCAAGCTCAAGCCCTCCATTGAGGGTTTATTAACCTAGTCTCTGTGTGCCTTTGCTTTTCGTCTTGAAATCTTGAGACTGTGACTCTGTCCCAGACTGGCTGACAACTCTGCTACCACATTTGGACCCTTGGACTTCATCGGACCACTTTTGTCTCTGCTGCTCGAGACAAATTTGCTGGACTTTGTGGGGGGAGGGATGATTTCTTGTCTGTATATGCTTGCATGCTCATTTCCTTTGCTGCTTATTTGAGAACTTGCTAGTAAAGTTTGCAAATCTCACTAGTGTCTGTGAGCCTGTGGCCCAAGACAGAAGATACAGACACAGAGATAACCACCCACCCTTTAAAAGTTATTGAAATCTCACCAGATTTCTGAAGATAGCAGTGTTACATGGACAAAGCCTTATTATCAGCTTTAAACATCTTTTGAATAACAAAGTAAGGGAGCTGGAAGACACCCTTGGAGGTCTTCTAGTCCAACACTCTGCTATACCATTTCAGACAAATGGTTCTCCAATCTCTTCTTAAAAACCTCCAGTGACAGAGCACCCACAACTTCTGAAGGCAAACTGTTCCATTGGCTGATAGTTCTCACTGTTAGGAAATTTCTCCTTAGTTCTATGTTGCTTCTCTCCTTGATTAGTTTCCATTAGTTCTTGTCTTGCCTTCTGGTGCTTTGGAAAATAAGATGACCCCCCTCTTCTTTGTGGAAGCCCGTCAAATATTGGAACACGGCTATCATGTCACCACAAGTCCTTTTTTCACTGGATTAGACATACCCAATTCCTGAAACTGTTCTTCATTGGAGGTTGCAGCTGGTGCAGAATGCGGCCACGCGGGCTGTGATGGGAGTATCCCAAAACTCCCATGTTACACCCCTCCTGCGTGACCTGCATTGGTTGCCGGTTGCCTTCCGGGTTAGTTTCAAGGTGCTAGTAACAACTTATAAAGCCCTAAATGGCTTAGGTCCAGGGTACCTGCGGGAACGCCTCCTGCCAACATCACATTCCGATTGTCCTGTTCGCTCCCACAGGAGGGGCCTCCTTGGGATACCGTCAGTCAGGCATTGTCAGCTGGCGGTCCCCAGGGCTAGGGCCTTCTCCGTGGGAGCCCCCACCCTTTGGAATCAGCTTCCCATGGATCTCCATTTGGCCCCTGATCTCCGCTCCTTCCGCCGGGACCTGAAGACCTGGCTGTTTCAACAGGCCGGCCTGGAATGACCTGGGTGGGTTTTTTTTTTAACTGTTTCTTTTAATGGTTATTCTGACTTGTTATGTTTAATCTGCTTTTATTGTAAATTTTGTGCTGTTTTAATGTTCGCGCCTGAGTCCTTAGGGAGAAGGGGCATACAAGTCATAATAATAATAATAATAATAATAATTATTATTATTATTATTATTATTATTATTATTATTATGTTTTAACCTCCAGCCCCCCAATCATCTTTGGTTTTTTTCTGCATGCTTTCCAGAATCTCCACGTGTTTTTTTTTTTATAATATGGCAACCAAGTGTGGTATTCTAAGTGTGGTCTTACTAAGGCTTTATAAAACACTATTAATACTTCACATGATTTTGATTCTATCCTTAATGTCACCTAGGATTTCATTTTTTGGCTGCTACTGCACACTGCTCATATTTAAATGACTGTCCACTAGGACTCCAAGATTGCTCTCAACGTTACTGCTATTGAGCCAGGTTTCACATAATCTGTACATGTACATTTGGTTTTTCTTGCCTAAGTGTAAAACCTTACTTTTCCCTACATTCCATATATCTCTTTCTATCGGAGGAGAGAAAGAATAGAGGATAGAAAGACTGCTATGTAAACATGAAAAAGGGGAAAATCAGTTTAAAAAAGAATAAAATTCCTTAGCTTTTAGAAGAGGGTTTTTTTTAATTTACTAACCCTCTATGTTGTTTGGAGTATCAGATCAGATCATTTTCATTTCATTTGAGTCCAAATTATGCAGTAATTTTTATACATAATTTTAGGAGAAGGAGCAGTGTATATAGAGTGCCAGAGTGTCTACAAGCAGAGGCCTAAGACCTCTGATCTTTCACTGGATACATTAGCTCTGCCACCACACAGTTCAATAAATAACACCAGCTGTCTAGACTTCAGAATTTTTAAGAGAAATACAAACTTCCCCCCAACCACCATTTTTTGAGCTCTTACTGAACTATTAACAAATTCCAGTATTCATTTTGTAAAAAAGCAAAAAGCCTGATAGAAACTTTCAAGTTTTAGTTCTGTAAAGCTATGGAAGCATACATACAGGATATTTTCTAACAAGTGTAAATGTGAAAATTCCATTGAACAGCAGCCTTACAGCATAGTATCTATTAAGATTAAACACAAATACTATGAATGTTCCAGAAAGTATCACTGAACACTACCTTTTGATTAGCATTGATTCCAAGCACAGCTAAAAGATTTTCTTGACAATGAAATTCATTTCGATGGCATCTTAAATCAGAAAGGCTATTGCACTGAGTAAGAGTTTTCCATAAATTTGCTGAGTCAAGGCTTTAAAGGAAATACAATTGAGATTAATACAAGGTAAACATCCACCATATTTCTTGCTTGCATTTCAGATCAGCTTTGTAAAGATAGCAAACATATTGCCATGCTTAATTACATATTGGGTATATGAGCTCTTACTAAACAGAAGACACATATCATGATTAATTAAATCAAAAGAGCTTCATTTTTTGACAGCAAACTCAACATTTCATTCTGTTATTTAAAAAATAATCAGACATAAAGCCCCTTTCAACAAATCCAGTTTTATAAAAGGATATAAGATTCTGAAATTCTTAGTATTACTGTCTTGGAAAAACTAAGACAAAGTAATATAAAACCAATACAAATTAATCAAATATATGGATCTATTATTTTGGGTTTGTTGCCTTGAAGCAAGAAAGTAAATATTAATGTGTGTCTGCTTCTTTGCTTACATATGGATTTATTTTAGTTTATAGTATCGTAGAAATTATTTCTGATGACATACAATCCCATTAAATCAATAATTTCTAAGATACTGTAAACTAAAATAAATTAATATGTAGGCAAAGCATCAAATGGTTTATGAATGATTACATATTAAATAGTTTATTTCAAATAATTGCCTTATCCATCACTGCAACTTAGAAAAATAAAAAAGTACTACTTCTGCTTTTAAGAAAGTGAACTGAAATGGAACATTACAAGTCTACAACTGCAAAACTCTAAGGCCTCTGTAGGAATGGAGATTGGAAGCTCTAGATTTGGAAGGAAAGTGCAAGTTCTTTGAAGATGCCTATAGCTACAGCTAGAATTTTAATATCTGAATTTTAAATTATTTTCAGAAAATATCAATGGCCAAGAATTATATCTACTTGGTGTAATCAGGGCACAGTTTAACTACTATTTTGAAAATAATTATATTCTCTTCTATGAACAGGTGACACAATTCAGATTATACTAAAGTAAATTAGGAGCAAAGTTGCCCTTATGAAGAATCAGAGAAAATGTCCTGATCAGAAGAATCTGCTAGCTGGGAATCAATCATCAATGCAAACTGGCTACCACTGATACCTGCAATAGATGCAAAGCTAACACGTAATCAAGAGAAATACTGCTTAATCTCACAAAAACAAAAAGTATGCTAATTGCTACCAACAAGTTTGATATCTGTATTAAGGTAATATATTTATTAAGCCAACTGAAACATCCCAAAAAAATCGCATGAAACTTTTCAAGCTCTTCAGCATATTTAATCAAACAAAACAGTAAATAAAAAGCATGGACAGTTATAATGCTAATACTTTATGCTAATAGTGATAATTTATATTTTAAAAGAACATAATAAAGGAAAGGCTAGCACATATTCAAACTGAACCCTCACAGCTGCAGCTATAGCTTCAGGTGCCCTCTCTCAATCTCTCTTGATTGCTAGGCAAATTTATCTCAACAGCATATGAATCCAATAAGTAACAAAAGAACCAGCCATGATTGATTTTCTCTGTTTAAAAGATAACTTAGATTATTTAAGATTCTCTGCATTACAAGTAAAATGAACAAATTATGCGAAATGGAGGTACAGAAAAAACTAAATGGTTTTTAAAAACTAGGAATGATTTTAGAATGCATACTGGATAAAAAAGGCAAATAAAGGAGACATTGTTTTATAACTAGTACAACTGAAACATTATTTTTAAAAAGTATACCCCCAACTACAGTTCATTACTGTTTACTCCTCATTCATTGGTTCCAGGAGGCTCAATGAATACCAAAAACAATGAGTACCAAACACATTTTCCTCATAAAGAGTAATGTAGTGAGTCACTAGGCAGCTGACACTGACAAGTTCTAGCTTGTGCATCAAGTACCAAACAAACAATGAGTACCAGGACAAAAGTTTCACATCAAAATGTATTGAGTACCAAATTCAATGAGTTTCAAAGCCGTTGAGTACCGCAGCACAAGTGTACTGATGAGACTGCCTTATTTGTTAGCTGTTGTTAAGTCTGAAAACATTACACTTCCTATATTTGTCTGCAGCTGAATGTTATAGTTTTAAAAGCAAAATATCAGCTACTTTTTATGTGTCTTCATCTCAGTAATCTTAGGAAGCATCTTAGGTACAATCTGAAATCACAAGACCAAACAGAGACTCATCTGAGTATTGGCAACTTCCTCCCATCTTCCTTCTCTATATGTTGCTTGCCAAAGAGTTCTGGGGTTTTGAAACCTGTTTGTTTTATGACTTCTGAGTCAATCTAATAAAAATATTGCCATTTTATCAAGACAGTATTGACCATTCATTCATTGGCCAGAAAAGGAGTATTTGTAGAGAGCATTCCTCATCCCTTATTATAAGACACAATGCTCTACTCCTATTGAGTGTCACCTGAAAACTAGAAAGTTGGAGGACAACACACTTCAAACTTATATATCAGCTAAGGAGCTGGGTGACTTTGAGGCAGTCATTCCTTTGGCCCAATCCATCTCACAGGGTTGTTGTTATGGGGAAAATAGGAAGAGGAAGGTTGTTAGGCTATTGTGCAATGCCTTATTTGTAAAAAAATAAAGACAGGATACAAATAAATAAAGACCACCAGTTGTTCTCCAGCAAGAATACAAAGAATACAAGTGAAGAAGGATTGGCTCAACCAGTAATATATTCAGATAACTCTTTACTTTATTCTGGCTTGTGTGACTTTTCTATTTAGTTTTTAAGACAAACAGACCCTTACTTCATTATTTAAGCAGCTTTGAGAATGAAATGTCTGAAAATTGGGTTAAAATAACAGCAAATAAACAAACACCATCTTCCAGTTTTTAAATGAATTTAAAATGTCCTGATTTTAAATTCTTGTTCTAATACTACATTTACTGGCATCTTCAGAAGACTAATCTTCTATAAATGCATGTATTACCAATGACAAACAAATCTTACCAAGCTTGTTTCTCTGTACATTCAGGAATGTTTGCATCTTGTCTTTCTGGGTGAAGCACTTGCTTCAATGTACTTATTTTACCGAAGCATTGTGGTACTGGGATTTCAGGAAAACTCTGTTTAACAGTATCTTCAGAACTAACGACAACCTAAGGAAGTATATAGTACAAGAATGCAGCAGCATGTGGATTTATACAGAGGCAAAACAAAGTTTAATTACGTTTAAAACCTAGAGATTATTCCTACTTCTCCATAGGAAATTTTCTTCTGCAAATCTGCAACAGCTAACTTTAGACTCCTTTCAAAGATTTAAAAATCACGTGGATTCCCAATTAACTATTCAGGAGAGAGAGAAAATCCTGAAAAATCTAATGTACCATGGGGCTAACAATCCAGCATTAACGTAAGTTTTTCATTCTTCAGCAAAATGTAGGATGCTATAGAAATAATGTAATCACATTCTCATCTAATGACCCGCTTTACAAAATAACCCTCTGTATCTGGTGCTGTATTTTTGCTGTTATTTTTCAGCAAAAATTCTTATATGTAAGCAATTATTTTTATCATAGAACCACAGCCAATAATCAAGCTCAACTTGACATACTTACATTCTTGGTATTTTATTAAGGTATACATTAGTACTGTACAATTAATGGTTTCACTGCTAGGATTTTGGCATCATTTTTCTTTTTCACCTTCTCCCCTTTTCTTCATTTGCCACCAAACTATGTAATTTTTATATTTCTATGTTTTATTCCACTAGGCTTTGTTTCTACTATAGTTTTAATAAGAAAAGACTTCTCATTTCCCCTTATTATACTCAAGGACATCTTGAATTTTAGAAAAAGACAAACATACTTTCAAATGTCAAATTCAGTATAAGTAGGTGTAATGCACAATGAAGCTAAAAAGCCTAATTTCACATATACACAGAGGAAAGCCTAATTCTCTGGAAACAGGTCTTAGAATTATAGAGGAAAGCGTCATAAAGATTTTGACTAAGAATGTAGCTGAGAAGTTAACAAATTCCACACCAGGGAACCTTCAGCAAGGGATGGCCTAATGATAGCCTTGCACACAGGTGCTATTCTTGCAATCCTGTAGGGGGATCCATTTGAAGGAGACTGCTTTTTTCCTTCAAAATAGAAGCTTCCAAGGGACTGTGAGAAGAGCACCTGTTTGCAGAATAGCACGAGGCTGCCTCTGTAGGAAAGCTAAGCTTCACATCAGATCGGCTGGAACACTGACAGGCGTCTCTCTCAAAAGGGTGCCATTGAGCCTTGGAGCTGGTTGAGGAACAGGCTGACTCCTGCAAGTCCTGAGTGGCTGGGTGGGAAGCAAGCCCAAGGCCTGCAGGGATCCCAAGGGGTGGGAAGTGGAGTACAGGCTATCTCCAGGGGGTGGAGGCAGGTGAGCTGGCTTAGTGCAAGCCAGGGGTCCTCAAATGTGGCAACTTTTAAGACTTGTGGACTTTAACTCCCAAATTCTCCAGCCAGCTATGCTGGCTGGAGAATTCTGGGAGTTGAAGTCCACAAGTCTTAAAGTTGCCAAGTTTGGGGACCTCTGTGCAAGGCCTTCCCAATGCTGAGGACCCTATACTCTGCATAACAGCGGCCTTGGGGAGAGCAGGGGTAAAGGTGTTCACTTAATGACCCTCATGACTAGCAGACATAATGAGCACACTACATTATAGCCCTAATTCAAGGACTACCTCCATACATATGAGCTTACGTATATTTTCCAAATTAATGAAGAACCATGATTTATCACACTTAGCTCGGTTGGGCTATACTAGCTATGCAGAAAAGTAAAATTAAAAAAACAGATAATGCTTAAATGCATCGTGAACTAATATGCTGTCTTAGTGCTGTGACAAATACTTAATGTCTGTATTATAAAAAATAAAGAGTAGTTATTGCACAGAGTGAAACGTGAGAAAAAAGGGAGCCTGCTCAGAAAATTGATTGGTCTTATCAATATTTACCTTCATTGTAGTTTTAGCAACCGTTTCTTTTTCATATCCAACAGCTTTGGAAAGAACTTGTCTGAATGAGGTAGTGGAATGAGTGTCATTGATATCCATACCATTTGTATGTGACACCTTTTCATTTATCTTCTCCAAAGGTTCTGGAATGTAACTTAAGTTCACCAGTTTGACCTCACTGAAACCTTCAAAATCACCCCAAGTATTGCTGGATTCCACTGTGTTGATATCCTGAGGAATCTCCAGTGATCCTTCAACAATTGTTCCATCATCATCATTCTTCCTGTGAACGTTTTCCTGAACCAGTTCCATTTCTAGGGATGCATCCAGATTTCCATTTTGGTTTAAATAATGGCTTCCAGTTCTACAGCTGTACTCACTTGGTGAGATGGCATATTTCTCTGTAGAGAGAACTTTTAAACATGACTGGTTTTCGCCTTCCACACTACTACTCATTTGCAGTAAATTCTGCCCTTGCATTTTAGCTGTTGTAGCAAGGAGGAGTCACTTATTAACATCAATACAAATGTTATTGGGACACAATAAAGCCATTAACCTTAGGAAGATACAGTGAAATACTTCATTGTATCTTGAATAGTTTGCAATAATGTCGCTAAGCAAACCAGCATGTCTTTGGTGTCTCCTAAGCCATCAACAATGCCTGTTTTCAGTCTTGCATCAAATCCAGATTTCAGCCTGCAAAAGAAGAGTTATAAATGAAGACCCCTGATAATAAGGTGAGTAAGGTTCACAAAAGATAAGCTCTCAGGCAAGAGAAATGTTCATGCTTTATCAAATAAATTCCAATGTGCTTAAAAGCTTTGTTTTTAAAGCCTTAACCTACAGCAGCCCAGGTCTATGTAACTTGCTTTGCAAGTAGTCCTTGTCTTACCACAACTGGGACTAGAATTTTCATTAAGTGATAAAATCATTAAGTGGGTCATGTCCAATTTTACAAGTTTTTTGCCATGATTGTTAAGCAAATCATGTTGTTTGCATGTTTGAAGTCCTCTGGGAAGGTCTTAAATGGCAATAACATGACCAAGGGATGCTGTAGCCAACAAAAATAACACCATAAATACATGACAGTTGCCAAGTACCCAAATTCTGAACACATAACTGTGGGAATGCTGCAACGGTCATAAATGTGAGGACTAATTGCAAGTCACTTTTTTCAGCACTGTTCTAACTTCAAATAGTCATTATACAAATGGCCATATGTCTAGGATTATATATGTCCAGGATATTTTTGTATAGATGTTTTTGCAAGGCTTGGGACAAATAAATGTGCTATAAAACATTGTCACTTCTGTTTTTAAACATCAGTTTAAATACCCAGAGTATTTTTTTCTTGCACAGGAAAAATATGCTAAAATTAACAATGAAATACTTTTATAATAATTTAATAGATTATATTTAATCTATTATATTTAGTGTTTAGATAACACTAAAATTTTTGAGTTATCTTTTGCAATTAATGTATTCATATAGGTTTTTTTAAAAAGACAAGAAAGAAAACTTTTACCTGCTGAATTAGTCAAATGATTCTTTGCACATCATTGCACTTTATTGAAAAATAACTTACAGTTTGATAAGAAATATCACACATAAAAACGAGCTACTGTGCATATTGCAAAGAACCAAATTTGTTTCAAATGCATGCTTGACCTCTTGCCCAGCAGTCCCTAAATCACTTTTTAAAATATCTCAGGTGATTTAAAACATTTTGACATTCTTCGTGCATAGTAATAATTTATCCATTTGAAAAATATCCCAAATATATGATATACAGAACCTGCCTCAAACAGAACACAATGTTCAATAAAATCAGAATTTAAATTGTAAATCAGATTAAAATCATAATCATAATAGGCAGTTGATGTAGTACTGGTTATGGCACTACGCTAGAAATCAGAAAACTGTGAGTTCTAGTCCCAGTTTCAGTCCAAAGCCAGCTGGGTGACTTTGGGCGAGTCACATTTAGCCTATAAAAAAGCAGGTAGTGTCAAAAAACCTTGTCAAGACAAACTAATCCAAGAAGTCACCAAGAGTTAACAGTAACTCAAAAGTACACACACACACACACACACACACACACACACAGAGGAAATGATAGAAAGGAATTGAATTTTACATATATATTACATATTATGTAATTATGTATATATATTGTATGTATTGTAAGAAATCACCTTACTTTCACTGCAATTTACACCTCAGTACTTTTATTTCACACTAAATCAATTAAAAATTACTATAAACTGTTCATCCTCCGAAGACTTATTTCTAAATCTTCCTATTATAAAACCCAGAAAATCCTTCTACTGATATAACTACTATCTTTCTTTCTGGAAATAGAATAGAAATGGCATGCCCTCTTCCTGAAACCTTCTGTGTATCGTTAAAACAGACTTAGAGCAGTGTTTCTCAACTCTAGCAACTTTAGGATGTGTGGACTTCCATTTCCAGAAGTTGCCAAGGTTGAGAAACACTGTACTAATGAAATAAACTCACAACAAATATTGAAGGTGCAAAGAGATCTGTGGAGGGGAGCAGCACCAAATTTCTTATGTTTGGTGATTAAAGTCGTTCCACCAGAGGAAGACTGCATTTTTTCATATTTATATAGAATTAAGTCTGCTAAATGGGACTTGATTTCTGTGAACAACACTGCTGGCCTTGCCACCTAAGATAATTTTCTATTAAAGAGAAAACTATATTTCATCACATAAATTCTATAAGGAGGAGTCTGGAACAGCAGTAGTGGTTAAAAAATCACCAAAGTATGTGTGAGGGTGTGTTCCCACATAACTTTTCTTAAGTAGATCTGGAAAAGCCATGATTCACATATTTTGCTTTGTCGTTTTGCTGGCAGCTTGATGTTTATTTTAACCCAGTTACTGTGTTTTATTCAATAAACCATAGTTAGGCAAACTACGATTTAGTACAATGGGAAACATATAATATGTTGATGTTCAGATTCTTTAGAAACAAGTCAGTTGATCTAGAAAACTAAAGTGCTTAGAAACATACTTCTTAGTCTATAGGATTTTGAAAGCATTGCTATGTTTCTTATTTATATATTTTACATGATGAAACATACTGGTTATTCTCAGCACAATAGCTATTCAATCTAGACATCTGAATTACAGAAATAAAATTGAATAAAAAGAAGAGTTTCAAACACTCTCCAAAAGAAAATATACTGGAAAATCTCAACTACTTAAGGGTAAGTACCTTTTCTGAGCTGGAAAAAAAAGACTTAATCCAGTCAATTCACAGACCTGCCAATTATTCTAACAATAATCTAATATGAAACAGTACTCTAGCTGTCTGTTGCACACATTAATCACATTCTATTAAGTATTTCCAACATTCTTCAGTGGCTGGATCTGTAACAAACTATAATTCTTTCATATCCGAAGGACTGCAGGCTCTTTTCCTTCGCAGTACACAAAAAAATGTTATTAATTATACAAGCAGAGATAGCTTTTCACTGCATTAAGCCATATCTGATTTGTCTGGTTCTGATTTAACATGGCTCAGCCACTGCATTCTTAGTACAGCATTAAATCAGATCAGTTTATTTCATTCAACAACCCTCAATTAAAGGGTTAGTGCAATGTATAGACTCAGTCATACATTTGGTTCTGGTCTGAGATAGTGAAACACTTATATGCTCAACATATTTAAGGGCTATCCTTTCAAATTTTTAACCAAATGACTAGGTATTTAATGATGGTATCATTCCCCTATAGACACATAGAACACAATAAAGTATTAATGAATCTAAGGATTATCAGCAATGTAAAAATAACAGTTTGGTAACATGCAATGACAAAAATGTTTTCAGTGGGGAAAAAAAGAAAGAAAAAAAGAAAGGTATCTGCCATCACAACAAGACAGGGGGCTTCAAACTTGATAGCTTTAAGACTTCAACTCCAGAATTCCCCCTCCAGTCATGTTAGCTCAGGAATTCTGGGAGTTGAAATCCACAAGCCTTAAATTTGCCAAGTTTGAAGACCCTTGCTCTAAGACAATGTTGGAGAATGTTTCTTTGCCTTGGAGAATTACTCATTTACCCCACCAAACAGATATGGGGGGGAGGGGATTAACATACCTTCATTTTAAGAAATAAACTTATGGAAGATACTATATAAAATCTTTGGAATGTCCAATGAGTTAATGGTTCATTTGAATTAACAAAAACCTCATCTAATTGTTCATAAAATATTTGTGTATGAAGTTGAAATTTCAGAGTCAAAAATCTTAAAAATTGATGTTGCCTCCAAGAAATGTGAAAGTTTTCTTCCAGCTTAGATATCAATCCTGCTGTTTGTTACCCAGGAAGCAACACATTCTTTTATAAAGTAGCACCCACTTTATACTTTACATTGGAGGTGTTAACAACTGTGAATTAAAGTAGAGCATGGTGGGTAGATATGCAGCAATTTGTACTAAAATAAAACCAGTGTGATCATACTAATGTGCGCTACCAGTCACATGGATGAATGCTTTCTTAATAATAATTCATACTAGTTTAAAAAGTCAGAGAACAATATAATGCAAGTTTCCATCTTCTCTACTGGAACAGATAAAAACATCTTGCCTAGCAAGATTGAGGGAAGCTGAAAGAGGGAAAGACAATGAATAATGTGGTTAGGCAGGATCAGGAAACCACTGCAGTGTCACTTCCAGATGTGAACTGAAACCCATCTGCTCCATCTTGACCAATGGTGAACAATTACAAGAACTGCAATCCAATAATATCTGGAAGGCCACCCCTTTAAATGGATAGAGCTTTTTCTTTAGAGGTTTTTTAAGTCATGCCATGCTATTTGGGGAATTTTGGAGGCCTACACATCTTAAAATTACTGAGATTGATAAACACTGTTCTATACTCTCTTGACTGGCTTCACACACTGTCATGTTTTAAACTAGGAGACAAACAATGAAAACAAACATATTGGATTAACTGGAAACTGTTAATTTCATCATATAATAAATATGCATTGAAGAAGTTTTAATAGTCAATACTTAGATCATTTAGGCTAGGTTTAGTAGTTCTTTTAAGCAACCATTAACTTTTAAAAGAAACACAAAAAACATTCTGTTAATGAGTGCATTTTAATATTTGAGGGCAGAGAACTGAAAAGCTAAAAATACAGCAGCTATAAAAGGATCAAAGTATCTCCACTCAAATTCATGCAGATTATATGTCCACAAAAGCAGCAATTTTCTTTTCTAGTGTTATTGTTTACTGTAGAATTCCACTGACTTCAGAAATAATATGAATTAAATACTCAGAGTTTGCTATCACTTCTATCTGCAAGCTGCCCATGGATTCTTCATCCAATTAAATACTATTTTTTTGAAGAAGTTATGTACATGTGCCTGATCAGAAACCCAGTTTAATATACAGCACAATCCATACCAGAACACAGTATGTTTAAAATATCGTAATTCCAGTAAAGAAAGGTGAAATTATAAGGAAATCCTGCACACAATCAAGCTAAAATTGGTTTTCTCTCAAATACTGTGCCTCAAATATTCAGGGGCTTTACAAGAAATACGGCACTGCTTCACTGGGATATCATCAAGGGAACACATGATTATATCGTATAAATGCTGAATATACAAGAATTCAGAGTAGCAGGCCTGAACCCAAAAGTCAGGATCGAAATGCCCCAAATCTATAGGCTAAGGCAAGCTATTCATCCACAACCAAGACTGCTTTGAGAATAAAATGAGGAAATAACAAAGCACATCGATCTACGAAGGTTGGGTAAGAAAGTCTTAAAATGTCGCTTCGCTAAGTGCCTCGCACCCACCGATGCCCAAATCCCTTCTTCCTCCTGACAACAAGCCTCCTATCTCGACCTCCGTCTCCCTTGTCATCCCCTGCAGCCTTTTCCTCCTAGAAAGGCGCTCGGGCTCCCGAGCTTAAGAGGCGACCGGGTCCCAGAATACCAAAGCTGAAGGCAACACCGATAAGAAACACGGCGGAAAACGGGCACAACTCTCTCCACCCCCCCACACACAGAGGCCTTACCTGCTCCAGCCCGCGTTACCTGCCTCCCCAACCCGGCGGGGGCCCGGCTCCGACTAGAACGGAGGCGGAGCGGAGCGGAGCGAACAGCAGGTGCCGGTTTGTGCAAGAGGGAGAAGCCAGATTGGCTGATTAAGTCACAAAAGGGGAGGCGCTAGAACGCGTACCGAACGCGGTTCCTTGGACACCCGGAGAAAAACCAAGAGGACTCGGGGAGGCTCGGCCTTGCGACGCGCGTGAATAAAAGAGAACGAGCGCTGCAAGGATGTGAATAGAATAGAATAGAATAGAATAGAATAGAATAGAATTCTTTATTGGCCAAGTGTGATTAGCCACACAAGGAATTTGTCTTGGTGCATATGCTCTCAGTTTACATAAAAGAAAAGATAGATTCATCAAGAATCATAAGGTACAACACTTAATAATAGTCATAGGGTACAATAAGCAATCAAATCATACTAGGAAACAGTCAATAAAAATCGTTCGGGGCGGCGATTTCCCCCCATTGTGGTCTACCAGCTGCCTTGCCATAGAGAGGGAAAGTAACGCGTACCTATTTTAAAATATCTGTATATTGCAAAGACAGAATGGATTCTTTCTAGCTTCCCCAGGAGTCTCATTCAAAGGGCTAGTGTTTTTTACTTCTCTGGCGGAAGTCACCGCTGTGGCTTTCTTTGAGGGTCGCGCACCAAACGGAGCGCTTTTCTGAGTTTTTTTTTAAATTAAATTACAACCCTGAATGAGGTTATCGCCTTCTTTTTTCTTTTTGTTTATTTCTGTTTCCTTTTAGCGCCCCCCCCAAAAGCTAAAATCAGGACAATCAGAGCTCAGGTGCAAAACCTCAGAGCGCGGCTAGGTGGCAGCAAAGAGATTTAGAACACCCCCCCCTTGTTTTCATATGCTTCGTTCCTTTTCGGGAGAGGGAAGGGTTACGATTGGGTTGCTAGCTAGAGGAACCTGGAAATATCGCCTTTATTAACAGTATTTCTCGACCTTGGCAACTTGGAAAATGTGTGGACTTCAGCTCCCAGAATTCCCAGCCGGCATACTGGCTGGGGAATTCTGAAAGTTGAAGTCCACACATCTTCGAGCTTGGGTAAGAGCGAGACACTGCTCTATTGTTTTCGGCCACAAAGAATGAGCTCATGTTCAGAAAATGTTTCGGGGGGCGTGGCTTTCCCAGCTGATTCTTTAGCTCTATGGCAACCCTGGGGTTGCTTATGTCAACCGGCTTCAGTAACAAAGAAATGCCCGTAATCAAATTCTAAACTTTAAAGGAGCTGTTTAGGCGACGAGAATATCTTTCCCTCCCCAGTTCAGGGACTCAATCACTGTATCCCCAACATCAAGTATCCCCTAGTCTTGAAAATATCTAGTGAAGGGGAGATTATAGTCTTCCACAGGATCTGATTCTATCAAACTACTCCCCCAGATGGTTTGGATTTTCCCCACCTAATTTTAGTCAGAATCTCGTTTTTGTATCTTTACGTCCATCATTCTGTATGCTGACATAAACACATGGTGCTAGCTATTGGGCACCTTGTAACATCTTTTCTAGTATCTAAAAAGTGAAAATTGAACCTCCCCAGCTCCTTTAATTTTTCTGTATAGGATTTATATTTACCTTTCTTTGACATAGTTCCAGTTTTTGATTTCTAAAAGTGTAGCTTCCAGAACTGACACAGAACCCAAGAGAGAATCAAACAACACAGAATAAAATTAAAACAGCTGCAAAACGAAATGAATACATTACAGGCCAGTCATTTCTTCAGTCCAATTATCTTATCTCTAGAATTAACAGTAGAGAATCTCCAGAGCTAGGAAACCCATAACCTACTAGCTACTCAGTGACCTGTTCTCCCATCCTCTCAGCCTACTCACTTGCAGCCCAACCCACCTCACAGGATTGTTGTTGGAGGGGCAATAAGAAGAAGTAGGAATATGAAGTATGTTTGCCACCTCAAGTTATTTAAAAATAATAAAGACAGGATAAAAAAATCAAAAATTAAAAAAACCTTTCTCAACACTTTTCAATCATTGGGAAAGAAGCTTAATGACATCTCTTGGTCAGCCTAGGATTGGGTAGAGCAATGTTTCTTAAAGTATGGTCTGGGGATTCCTGGCAAGTCCCCCAAGATCATTTCAGAGAGCCACAAAACTATTTGCCAGATATTGAAGATATTTGTACAAATTTAAACAATGTCATTATTTTTACAATCCATGATATTTTTCATGAAAAATATTTAAACTATTATATCTAATAGTTTAATGTTATTCTTAATTATTCAACAAATGCATATTGTATGAAACATCCATTTTCATTTTTAATACAGTAAATATCAGTAAATACAATATATACGAACAAAAGCTCTTTTGGGTGCTCCATAATTTTTAAAAGTGTTCCTCACAGCAAAAGTTTAAGGAATACTGGTATAAAGGAGTATGGAGATAGCTTTGAAGAACATATGCAACAGTACAAAAACATCAGCTTAAGGCCAAAAGATAGGAGGCAGTTAAAAAAAAAAAGACTGGTCCACCTGGACTATCTTCAGTACAGGTAGTCCTCAATGTACAGCAGTTCATTTAATGACCATTTGAAGTTACAACGGGACTGAAAATAGTGACTTATGATCATTTTTCACACTTATGACGGTTGTACTTATGGCCCTTATGGTCACATGATTTACATTCAGATGCTTGGCAACTGACTCACATTTATGACGGTCGCAGTGTCCTGGAGTCATGTGATCACCTTTTGTGACCTACTTATAAGCAAAGTCAATGGGGAAGCCAGATTCACTTAACAGCCATGTAACTAATTTAAAAACTGCAGTGATTCACTTAACAAATGTGGCAAGGAAAGTCGTAAAATGGGGCAAAACTCACTTAACAAATTTCTCAATTGCTCAATTGTGGCCGTAAGTTGAAGACTACCTATAAGCCTCGGTGGCACAGTGGTTAAGAGTGCAGTACTGCAAGCTACTTCTGCTGCCTGCAATTTGGCAGATCGAATCTCACCAGACTCAAGGTTGACTCAGCCTTCCATCCTTCCGAGGTGGGTAAAATGAGGACCCAGATTGTTGGGGGCAATATGCTGACTCTGTAAGCCACTTAGAGAGGGTTGTAAAAACATTGTGAAGTGGTATATAAGTCTAAGTGGTATTGCTATTGCTATAAGGCAGGAAAATCTGTATAAGAAGGCAGGAAAAAGAAACTCTGCCAGGCTTTCAAGATTCATTTATTATTGCCTACAGTATATTAATGAAGTAGAGTTCTAATATTTTCTTGTAGTGTCTGTTTCTTGACCTGATCTACCTTGAAGGACTGTCATTAATCTTGAAAGCCTGACAGAGTTTCTTTTTCCCTTTCTCTTATACCCAAAAAAGTCAAAGTGGGCCAATCTTGAAATGTTAACACACTTTTCCTTTCACATTCTAACTAGCCCTATGGCTTAAAGAGTTTCACTCATAACCAAGCATTCTTACTGTTATCAAGTGGCTCAGGGGTTTTGAAGAAGATTATTTTGTTTGGTTCAAGAAGAAGATGGGAATTAATTAAAGATTAACTTGCATATAATATTCAATAATCAATGGGGCTTTTTATGTTTGATGAGACAAATATTTAAAACATTGCTATTTTAAATGTTTGCCTCATCAACCAACATCCTCATTCTTCCAGATCTGTTTCTGTAACCCCAGGAGTTATTTTTCCTGATCTCAGGAGTTTGATATACCAACTCTTCGCTACAATGAGGAAGTGTGTCTTTCTTTTCCAGGTAATGGTGTCTGGAATTCTTTTTCATTGCCACTGACTCTTCATTTAAATTTTGTCACTGACTTTTCTTCTCACTCCTCCCTGCCTTTCTGGGCTAAGCTGATGTAATAGCAATAACACTTAAACTTATATACCACTCCCATAAACCACTCTCTGAATGGTTTATATGTTTTCCAATTTAGTTAATGAACTATTGTTTCTTCTGTTGCACAGCGTCACAATGCTGGGGATTTTTGCAGGAAGTTGTGTCTTTCTTTCATCAGAATGAATTATATGGGACACTGTGCCCTTTTTCTTTAATCCACAGCTAAAGATTAGCTCTTATTTGACCCCCATTCCTCATTTTTTTCTTATATTTTTAATGTAGGTACTGAGGAGTCAATACAAAATGCTTGCATCTACCTCTGTTGGTTTTTTGACTGTATTGTTTAAATTATGTTTTTATTTTCATTTTCCTTCTGGCTCATTCTTTACTTTTATGAAAGAAAGTACACAGCACTCAAAGTATCATCAAGAACTATAACTCAGGAAAATCTACATAAGTACACAGTAGTAGAGAAGAAAACCCCTTTTAAAGTGCTATGTAATGTAGAAAGTTAGTACCCACCCCTCTCCTAGGAAATATTAAAATGGCAGAATATTATACCTCTGTGGGTGAGAAAAGGAGAAACATGCTCTTGGAAAGCAGCCCCCACCTTTGTTAATAACCCCAGAAAGACTGAGCTATCTTATCTACAAGACAAAAGACCTTCAGCTCCAGAGCGATAGGAATTGCCCAAAGCCCCTTCATTACATCATCCAGCAAGATTCAACCAAGCCTGAGAAAGTTACTAAGTTACCCCTGCATGGCCCCATGAGAGTCTGACAACCAGGGGTGGGATTCAACCGATGTTACTACCGGTTCGGTAAGAGTGCATTTTGCGCGCGTGCAGCATTTGCAAAATGCCGCCTGGACAGCTGACAAGTGCTCCTCTTCTTTCCTGCTTTTTCAAACTCAGCTGTGCCACGCAAAGCAGCTGAGGTTGAAAAAGCAGAAAATAAAGCACAGCCAATAGCCCGGGTGGGCGGGTGAGCCAAACAGACGACGAAAAGGTCGTCGCAGTGAATAGGTTCGGTGTCTGCTGCTCTTCAGAGCTACCAGTTCTATAGAACTGGGCCGAACCAGTAGCATCCCACCCCTGCTGACAACCAATCAGGATACATGTCTTGCCACAGGAACAGGAAGCAAGTTCAAAGCCCAACAGAGGGTATAAATCTCTCTTCCTCTCTCACCCATGTGCTCTTTTTTGTCCCAGAACCTCAATGTGATCCTGTCCACCATTAAACTATATTTCCAAGCAGCCTCCATGTTTCTAGTGTCTTTCTTCCCACTTGGAACTGAACCCAGATGGACATTTCTTCCAACAGTAGCTAAATAATTATATGGCCAACAAAGAATTAATATCTATGGTACCTGTTGAAATGACTTTATGCCTCAGGACAAGGAATACTCATATTGGCTGCCTTCTGCTTAGAAACTACACTCTCTTCAAGTTCATGTATGTACATGAAAAATAGTTTGTGGTTGGAGACGAGGCTAGTGGTGAAAGAGCCGGACAATGCTGCAAATTCCATACACGTTTGGCTCTGATTCCATTCACTTGCAGCACCCCTAACAGAATTTTTCCATTGGTCAAGAGCTCTTCATAGAAAAATACTTTCCATCCTACTCATAGAAGGCAAAACAGTTTTATCCTACCTTATCACTAATTCCATCACATGCAAGCATTTTCCATGACCTGAATTCATTCATTCATTCATACTACTACCTGCTTTTACTTCAGTCACAAGGTTAATCCGTATTTATTTAGTCATTAAGTAACACCAGAATTGCTTAGGTGTAGGGAAACAGCCATCAACTAAGAAGGGCTGTATTCATAGAATATTCACAGAATATATTAACTGCTCGTTTTGTAGCGAGTGCTGCTCAAGCACACAGGCCTTGACTTCTCCCAACTCTTCGAGGTCGAAGTTGAAGGAGGTGTTGTCGGCCACCTTCCTCAATGCTGCAGCCTGTGCTGTTTTTGTTGCCAAGTCCCTTTGTTGTTCGGCCAGCTCCAATTGGGCCTGAACTTTGGCCAGTTCTGCCTGTTGGTTGGCCATTTCTGCTGCTTTAGCTGCCACTGCCATCTTCTGTCTGTCACCTCCTCTGTTGCGCATAGATCTGTGTCTGCTACTGCAGCTTCTACTTCAGCTTCTGCAGCCCGGTCAGCATAACTTGCTGCTTTGGAGGCCTTAGATGCACCGCTGTGATGGGAGCATGCTCTGGAAGGATGGTGAGAGCCAGCAGCAGAGATTTGCCGTGAGACGCTGGAGCCAGCTTGAGATCTAGGAGGCTTGGGGTGGAGGAAGGATGCTTTCTTAGAACAGTGGGAGGAAGACATGTGTGATCGAGGAGCTATGTTGGATATGGCCCACTGTCTTCACACTACTTCCAGCTGAAGGGCATTATTGAGCACTGTCTGGGGGGCATTTTTCCATTTCTTAACACATTCTTCGTGTTCTTTGTTAATCTCCTCAAAGCCTTGAATGTGCACTTGGAGCTTTGGGTGACCCAGCCTTGACTGGATGTACTTGAGTTTACTGTCACTGTCTTTCCACCATAGGAGAAGGTCACCTAGGTTATTCAGCAATGTGCGGATTTCCTCGGGAGACAGCTTGCGTGTTGGGGCTTCATAGATATCCAGGAGCTCCGACCATAAGTCTGTATAGCGGCGATACTGCCTGTCCCAATCCCTCCTATAGCATGACTTTATGGGTTCTGTAAGCTTCCTATGTTGTCTGAGGTCATAGGCTTTCTGAGGTATCACCCTGTCTGCAGAGGTTTGGATATCCAAATGAGGGTTTTGGGAACCAGGCTCTGTATTTACATCAAGGGTGGGTGGACGGTTCGAGTCCTCTGGTACATCAGAGACATCTGTCATGGCAGAAGAAGTTGCCATACTTCAAATTGGCAAAAGGTGAATTTTGGAAAATTTAGTGGTTTAGTGGTAGTTTGCATTCTAATTTGGGATGATGTGGGAATTGGGTCAATATACACTTATAACTAAATGTAGCACATGCAGGGAAGACTGCATCATAGCTAAATATATTTGTTCACAGTTGACTTAGAATGACGTATCAGTCAATTTTAGTTTAATAACCAAAACAAACCATAGCTTAGTACATTATAGACCCAATCTAGTGAAACAAAAAGCATCAACTGCTTATGTATTTGGTTTATAACGACTGAGTTCATACAAAATGATAACCAAAATATGAAATACTTGTTTATGACTTAGCATAGTAAATTCAGCCCATGCAGTTCATAGATTATGGCTTATAGCGTAATTTGTTGAGGGAACGCAGTCCACTGGGTAATATTTAATAAGCCATTATTTTAAAGGTGTCTGATCACGTTATATGACACACAGACAACATGTCTCCTCAAAGGCACATAAAGAAAAAATATATAATTTTCACTGTGCTTGAATGTACTGCAATAGAGTAAAATAAACAAGTGGCAACCACATTTGCTCTTGAAAGTTGAGGATTATGCCTTGCAGAGATAAAAGTTGAATAAAGCATGGTTAGCAGAAATAAGTATGGCTCTATTTTTTGTTGTTGTTGTTGTTGTTTAAACTTAATATCTTAAAATCTCATACTCCTCATCCCAATCCTATCTTCCAGACAAAGGAAAAGATTTTGAGGGGAAGAGATTCAACTTTTAGACACAAATGCCTTTATTTAATGTGACAAGGCTACATTATTCTATGCAGAATAGCCTCTGTCAGTAGACAGGCAATATTTCTGCTCTGGGTCAAGAATCTGATGCAAAGAGTCTAGTAAAAGTTTACCATCTAGTGGTGAAAGGAAGAAGGACATTTTGCACTCTATCTTAAATCTTCTCGTTGATCCGCTTTTTAAAGGACTGCCTCACTCCATTCCCATTAAGTCAGGAATGCTGTCTGGCGAGGCCCAGAAAGAGAGTTTTTCTGTTATGGCCCCTGCCCTTTGGAATATTACCCCCGAGATTAGTTGTGCTAAATTCTTAGCAATTCATATTTTGGGGTAGGTGAAAAAAGCCCCTTTGCAAAAGTAAAAGTGTCTCACATTCAAGAACCAAGTTCTTATCAGCTCCATGCCATACTCAGGGTGCCCCACGTTTCTGGGCAATGCTGGATCAACTGTAATTTCTAGATGATCTGTAAGGAAAGTCCCATGTAAAACAGGTTGCAGTAATCCAGCCAGGAAGTGACTAGGTCATGAATGACCATGAGCCAGGTCTCCCAGTCTAGGTTATCAGTCATCCAGGAATATGCACAGTTGGCACACAAGATTAATCTGTACAAAGTCACCCATCCCGTCCCAGTCATGCTGTTGTTGTCCCCAAAACGGGACTCTTGCTTGGTGTCGAAGCCGATAAGTCATCAGACAAAGGTGTGATAAAATATACTTTTATTTTGGTACCAAGATATAAGGACCCTGGCTTAAGAGCTAAACAAGGGCCCTGATTACAACCTTACAGCAATTTTTACAGTCAAGGGGTGGTTGCATTCAGCCCTTTGCCGTTCCCCTAATAATGCATGAATAACAGATAATATTGATTGGTTATCTGGATCTCAGCCACCTACATAGCTAAATGTCGCATCACCTGTGTTTCTCCCCAGGTCACAGATATCTTGCAAAGTGTCTTAGTTTCATGTACCAGCTATATGGTTTTGGGGGTTTTTTCATATAAGAAGCTATTCTTGTACCTAATATCCTGGCTAGTGGTTTAAGGTGTTAATTTCTGCCTCACTAAGAATGTGCAGTTTCAACCCCTTTCCTATTGCAGAGCAGCTCAAGGTAGCTCCCCCACTCCCTGCGACCCCCCTCCTTCCACAGAGGAAAGTAAAAGCAGTTTAAATCTTTGTCTGAAGCAGCACCCCCCACCCCTGCGACCCACCCCTCCTTCTGTAGAGAGAGAGAAGACAGGAAGGAGCAAGGCTGCTTAAGGCAAAGAAATGAAGACAAAAGAAAATGTTTTATCAGAATTCATATTCCTCACTCTCATGTCCATTCCATCCATGCCTGGGTCCTATCTCCACATATGACCCTTTCTCTGATCCCCAGGGCCTCCTATGTATTCCTATGTATTCCTTCCTACGTGTTCCATCATCTGATCCTTCACTGTCACTTCCTCTTTAACCAGGAGCTGCAACTCCAAGAGAACCCCCAAATTGTGCACTAGCTCTGTCCAGAGGAGTACAACCCTGATAACATTTAGATGCTTTTTTTCCACGCCTTTTTTCATCTTAGTTTCATCCTCTGGATGTGCTCCAGTTTATCAATGCCCTTCCTAAAATGAGAAAGTACAGTGTTGATTAGTGATCCATAAAGATACCTTAGAAGGTTTTTTAAATATCTACTTTCCTCTAATATGGTCTCTCTCACCTTTAATCAAAAATAGTTGATTTTTCCTATCACAATGAATGATCAGCTTTTGCCCCTACTGAAACTCATATTTAGTTTTTGCCCATTGCACCAGCTGTTTCCATTATCTTGTTTTTTTGGGAAGCATACTTGGAGGAGGGGGAGGGGGAGGGGAGGAAAGGGAGGGGAGAATTGGGGAGGTGGGGAGGAGGAAGAAGAGGAAGAGGAAAAAGTGGAGGAGGAAAAGGAAGAGGAGGAGGAGGAGGAGGAGGAGGAGGAGGAGAAGAAGAAGAAGAAGAAGAAGAAGAAGAAGAAGAAGAAGAAGAAGAAGAAGAAGAAGAAGAAGAAGAAGAAGATTAATGTTTTCTGAACCTGCTTCAACCACTCAGCATGAAGCAATTTTTAATCCCACACAACAGATCAGCAGCAGTTTCCAAGACAGCACCAGAGAAATTGGGAACCCAAGCAACAATAATCATTCAACTCTTTCTCCTTTTTTTCTTTGTCCTGTTCTTCTCTTTTTTTGCCTGATTATGTCACAATAATGGATTTTAGGGAAGAATTGGATTTATCTTTGTTGTTTTAAAAGTGAATTGTAATTTTCTTTCTTTCTCGGATTGTCCAGGATGTTCCATCTTTGGTTATGGGGGTAGAGGTGTTACCCGCTGTAGAAAGGGCGTGCAACTTAGGCATCCTCCTGGACGCACGGCTCAGTTTGGAAGATCACGTAGGAGCCGTGGCCAGGAGGGCATTTGCCCAGGTTTGCCTGGTGAGCCAGCTGTGCCCCTATCTGGACCGCGATGCCTTACGTACAGTTACCCATGCACTCGTTACCTCTTGTATAGACTACTGCAATGCTCTCTACATGGGGCTGCCCTTGAGGACCACTCAGAGGTTTCAACTGGTACAAAATGCAGTCGCGCGGGTTGTGATGGGAGTATCCCAATACTCCCATATTACACCCCTCCTGCGTGAGCTGCATTGGTTGCCGGTTGCCCTCTGAGTGAGATTCAAGGTGCTAGTAATCACCTATAAACCCCTACATGGCTTAGGTCCAGGGTATTTGCAGGAGCACCAGGGTATTTGCAGGAGCAACAACTTCCCATCACCCCGTGCGCTCCCACAGACAGGGCCTCCTCAGGGTGCCGTCAGCCAGACAGTGTTGACTAGCGACCCCCAGGGGGAGAGCCTTCTCGGTGGGTGTGCCCGCCCTTTGGAATCAGTTGCCCTTGGAGCTTCGGATGGCTCCTGACCTTCGATCCTTCCGTCGTGACCTGAAAACATGGCTTTTTCAACTGGCCAACCTGGACTGATGGGGTTTTTTATTAATTGGTTTGTTGCTTTTAATTATGTAATTGGGATGTTTATTTAATAGCTTTTTAAATTTTATACTGTATGTTTTTTATTGTTGTGAGCCATCCTGAGTCCTTCGGGAGATAGGGAGGCATAAAAATCCCAATAATAAATAAATAATGATGTCATGGCTCTGTTAACACTTTTGCTTCATTCTCTTGTCATGTTTAAAGCAAAAAAAATTCTCTCTGCTTGTTTCTTTTTAACTAGAGATTTAGCCATGTAGAAAAAAAATCTATAAATTTTATTGTTCACTTCTGAACTAAAAGGTCCATTAGTACATTCAGCACACCATTTTCCAATTGGATTCAACCCATTCAAGGCTTTTGTCCCAGGGGAATTGGTTACAATTCCCGATTTCTGGGAAGTGAGAACTGAGTTGTAAAAGCAGATTCTTCATGATGGCCCCCGTCATCTAGAATTGGTTCCCCTTGGAGCTAAGATTCATCCTACATCAAAGAGTTCTTTATGTGGGTAAAATAGAAAGAGGGAGAAGTATTAATATGTTCACCATCCTGAGTTATTTATAAAAATAATAAAGGTGGGATATAAATAAAATATAAAAATAATATCCTAAATCATAGTATTTAAAACATAATTGTTCAGGAGACTCCTTGCATAAATTCTGAAATCATCAGGGTTCTGACTTTGGTTGTAATTTTAACAATTTTAACTTTCCTTCACAATGTGAATTTTATTGTTGTATTTTATAGTTGATGTAAACCACAAAGAGTTATGTGGTGTGGCAATACATTAAACACATATCCATTTACACAAATGCATTAAGAGACCTGAGATAATATAGTGTGCTAATATTAATATACTAGTACATGTCAATCCAAGTCAATATTGATTATTGGTAAATATCTAGACTTTTCTCAGATTTAACCCTTTCCAACCTGGCCCTTGGACATTTCAATTACTGCAATCAAGTCCATCAGTCATCTCTCTGTCTTTCCACATTTCCCAGCATTATGTACTGTACTTCTCAAGAGATCTAGGTCTTCAGACAATGTGTCTAAAATATAATTCGAGCCTGGACATTTGATTTGGAGTAAGAATTCTGGACTAATTTGTTGCATTAACTTTTTGTATGTTTTCTTGGTGACCTCAAGAATTTTCTCCAAAGTTCAAAAGTCTCAATTCACTTTCTTGCTTGCTTGCTTCTTCAAAATCTTTCACTTCCACAGAGAATCAAAAGGAAAAACATTGTCTGCTTGATTCTGATCTTTGTAGGTCTAGACATCACAGTATTTGAATATCTTTTCCAAGGCCTTCATTGCTATCCTACCAAGAATTAGTCTGCAGCTTATTTATTCACCACTTGTTCTTTTACTCTTGATTGTTGATCCTAAAAGGCAGAAGCTACCCATTATCTTCAGTGAGTCCTTCCTTCTCATTAGATGGCCAAAGTATTTGAGTTTCATCTTCAGGATCTGGCCTTCTAAAAAGCAGTCAGGATTGATCTCTTCTAGGACTGACCGGTTTGATCGCCTTGCAGTCCAAGGGACTCGCAGGAGTCGTCTCCAGCAGCATAGTTCAAAGGCCTCAATTCTTTGGCGCTCAGCCTTTCTTATGGTCCAATTTTCACAGCCATACATTGCAACTGGGAAAACCATAGCCTTGACTGGAAAGATTGAGGACAATAGAAGAAGGGGACGATAGAGAATGAGGTGGCTGGATGGAGTCACTGAATCAGTAGGCGTGAGCTTAAATGGACTCCAGAAGATGGTAGATGACAGGAAGGCCTGGAGGAATGTTGTCCACGGGGTCACAATGGGTTGGACATGACTTCTCAACTAACAACAACAACCCACCATCTCAATAACTTCACTGTCAGTTCTAAGGCTGGTTGCTGTATGTGTTGTATTAATTTGGTTTTATTTATATATAATTTTAATCCCATTTTTTGGTCTTGATCTTCATTTAAAAAGTTGCAGTTTACATGCATGTTCAACTATCAGAATAATGTCATTAGTGAAGATTGTTGATATTTCTTCCTCCAATATTTTAACATACTTTTTTTCAATTCAGTTTCCCTCCTCTCCCTATATACATTCCACCTACGAATAAGCAAGCAAAGTCTATACAGACTTGTCTCACTCATTTGCAAACACGGAGTCAGTCTGTTTCACCATGTTCTGCCCAGACCATTTCTTTCTGTCATATGTTTAAGTTTTTCATGAGGACATTGAAATGTTCTGGGATTCCTATTTTTAAGGATATTCCATAGCTTGACATCAACCCAATCAAAGGCCTTCCAAGGATCAATTAAATACATCTTGATGAGGGGTGGGATTCAACCAATGTTACTACCGGTTCGGTGGCTACGTTTTGCACTGTGCATGTGTGTAAAAAAAACATCAGCTGTGCTGCCCGGACAGCTGAAATCACTGCATGCAGGTGCGCAGCATTTGAAAAGTCTCTTTTTTCCTGCTTTTTCAACCTTACTTGTGCCGCTGAGGACAAGTAAGAGCCTGGGCGGGCAGGTGGGCCAACCAGCAGCAAACACAGAACCGGTTCAGTGTCTGCTGCTCTTCAGAGCTACCGGTTCTATAGAACTGGGCAGAACCGGTAGCATCCCACCCCTGATCTTGACTTATTTGTTGCATTCTTTGGTTTTTCTCAATTATCCAGATTATATTAGAAATCATTTTTCTGGTTCCTCAGCCTTTTTCAAATTAAGCTTGAATGATTTCCTTTCCATATAGGCAGTAGTGTACTGTAGCCAGTTCATACTAGTTTGTGAGCTAGTTAAAAGCAGAGTTAAGCCAAGATTCCTGGCACACAAATTAGCTGTTCAGCAGCTAACAGCAAGGTGAAGGCAATGGAGAGAAAAAGTATATTTTTGGTAGAATCAGTTGTAAAACATTTAACAGCATACCACTGCATGTAGATTCTAATCTTGTTGGACAATGCTACATATTTGCTTGCATGTGGAATAAAGTGTGTGTGCGTGTTGTTGTTGTTGTGTGTGTTTATGTATGCATATGTGCACATGCCTTCAAGTCAGTTTTCCACTTCTAGAAACAGCCTGTATTGGAAACAGTCTGCAACAGCCTTCTGTAGTCTTTTTTTCAAGATTTTTCAGAACTGGCTCTTAATTAACTATGTTAAATGTCCTTTAAAATTGATAGACACACATCTTCCAATCTGTTGGCCAGTCTGACTTCATCTTCTAGTACTAGAAGTTCTTGTAAATAAAGAGTAACTTCAAAGGTTCTTGCAAGTAAAGAAAAGGTTTACTTTGGATGTTGACATCTCCCCTGAACAGAATTTCAGTATCTCCATTCCACTTTCCTTTCATCTTCTCTAAATCCTTCAGCATACCAATTCAAGATGAGAACCTCTCTCTGAGTTTGGAAATCTTTTGGAAGACATTCCTTGTTTTTCCATTTCTGTTTCCACCTTCAATGTCTTTACAGGTGTCATTGTAATACTGCTTCTTTTCTAGGAGGACTACTTATACTGTACATCAGGGATGGGATGCTACTGGTTCAGCCTGGTGTCTGCTGCTCTGTTTGGCCCAGCCGCCCGCCTGGGCTCTTGGCTATCCTTTATTTCCTGCTTTTTCAACCTCAGCTGCTTTGCGTGGCACAGCTGAGGTTGAAAAAGCAGGAAAGAAGAGGAGTTTGAAATGCTGCGCACCCGTGCACAGCACTTGTCAGCTGTCCGGGCGGCACAGCTGAGGTTTTTTGGAAAACACATGCACAAAATGCACTCTCACCAGGGTTGGGATTCTACCTGCCGGAGAACTGGCAAATCATGCCACTAGCTGGCCCTGCCCCACCCCGCCCACTCACTCCTTACCTGGCATGTGCACCATCAAACTTGCCTGCTAAGTTGCTATTTTTCCTTTTTTTTCCCGGACCATCAGCTGTTCTGCTGTGCCAGAAGATTTAGATTAGCTGGAAAGCAGGAAATCGTTGCATTTCTTGCTTTCTAGCTAATCTAAAAACAGAGCTGAACCTTCCTTAGGACTGAAGCTTGTATTTTTCAGTGCAGATTCAGGTAGCCGCTTGCAGATAGATAGATCTCTAAGTGAATCTGTGATTCTGTGAGCAACTCAATCTGCTTGTTTGCTTTGCCTGATTTGGGGTAAAAGTTGCTCTTTTTTAAATAAAAAAATCAATATTTAGATACATGGTGTGTTGTGAGTTAATTTTGTGAGTTTGCTTGCTAGCAAATTTTATGAGTTTGCTTGCAAGCAAATTTTATGTGACAGACTCGGGTAGCCGATGGCAGAAAGATAGATATCTGAATGAATCTATGATTCTGTGAGCAACTCAATCTGCCTGCCCATTTGCCTGATTTTGGGTAAAAGTTGCTCTTTTTTTAAAATGAAAAAATCAATATTTACATATTTATAATATTTACATACCCAGCCAGTCACATGACCACCAAGCCACACCCACAAATTAGGCCACACCCATAGAACCGGTTGTTAAGATATTTGAATCCCACCCCTGCTGTACATCTATTCACACCTGAAAGAGCTGCGTTATAAATAAGTGAAGCCCTTCAGATAACAGACAATTTAAAAATCTAGTATTATATCTAAGATTTTTTTTAAAATGCTATATTTTGAACATGGTTGTTGCATTCTCAGGAATGAGTTAGCAATTTATTTATTAGTTTTATATACCACCCTTCTCCCAAGGGACTCAGGGCGGTTTACAGGATAGGATGAAGATCCAGTGATTTTTCAAATGTTTATGAACTTCAGCTTCAAGCAGCCTTTGTTACAGCCTTTTTCTGCAACATCTCTGGCAGACTATACACTATCAGCCTTGTTTTATTGGTCTTGAAACTTTGTACCTTTATTCTTCTATACCTGTGATGGCGAACCTATGGCACATGTGCCACAGGTGGCATGCAGATCCCTCTCTGCAGGCATGCGAGCTGCCACTCAGCTGTTTCATCGCGCATGCGCGCGCACCTCCTCCCAGCTGATTTTTGGGACTTTGCCACGCATTTGCGGGGCCGGGGCACATGTGGGAGATGTGTGCGCATGCACAGGGGTGGGGGGAGCATGGGGGTGCACCACAGCCCCCCTGCGCTCCCTATTTTGGGCCTAGTAGGCCTCCCTGCAGCCTCCTGGGAGCAAAAACAGGCCACGGGAGGGGGCTGTGCGGTACCCCCCCACACCGTTTTTGCTTCCAGGAGGCTGCAGGGAGACCTACTAGGTCCAAAAGGGGTGTGGGGGGTCATGCACGCATGCGCAGGGGGGCAGGGCAAGCAGAAGGGGGGTCACATGTGCATTGCATTATGAGTGCAGGCAGGTGCACGTGCTTTTATGCACGCACGCCAGAGGTGGTATTCAGCAGGTTCTGACCAGTTCTGGGGAACGGGTAGCAGAAATTTTGAGTAGTTCAGAGAACTGGCAAATACCACCTCAGACTGGAGATGTTACAGTATCCTTCCCCTGCCACGTCCACCAAGCCACCCCCACAGAACCAATAGTAAAAAAATTGAATCCCACCACTGGCGCACGTGTAGACTTTCAGCACACAGTAACAAAAAGGACAGCCCTCACTGTTCTATACTGTGCCTGCAGCAGAAGTACTTGGGATCCCCTAGCAGAAGCCAATAGCTTTCTTTCTATGACACTCACATGCTTACTTATTCAATTAATATAGTTTGGGGGATCTGCACAAGATAGCTAATTCCTGGGATTATATATGAAATTCTAAATCATAAGCAATTGGACTGAGCAGGGGACCTGTAAAGGAAAAGGATTAAAAAAAAAGTCAAGATAGCAGCTGGGACCATGTGATTGAATCTATCCCCCTTTTTAAAATATGTATTACATGGTTTGTGGACACCACCTTGACTTTTTAAAATTTTTTCCTGGGGATGACCTGGGGTTGAGTTCACGCAACATGAGAAGACAGAATGTAATTTATAGTTTAGTCCTGCAAACACAGCCAACAACATTATCTACAAACTGTACAGTAAGTTGCTGAGCCACATGGATGAGAAGTTGTTGAAGTTGCTTCCTCCAACCTAGAGCGATAGGCATCCAGACGGCCCATGAGGACATCACAAGCATCACCAAATGAGGCACATGCCATTACTTGTCCCCCATGTAAGGCTTTTCCCTCAGGTGCAGCAGTCCTGCCATGTTGACTTCCTTAGAATTATTTATTTATTTATTTATTTATTTATTTATTTATTTATTATTGGGACTTGTATGCCGCCCCATCTCCGAAGACTCGGGGCGGCTCACAACTAAGAAACAACAGCAATAAATAATTAAAAAGAGATTAAACCCAGTTACAAGCCCAAACAAATTTAAAATACATTAAAAATATAAAACCACCCCCCCAGAAAAGAAAAGGTCACAGCCCGGATTGGTCAAACAACCAGGTCTTCAAATCATGGCGGAAGGTGCAGAGGTCAGGGGCCAGGCGGAGCCCCAGGGGGAGCTGGTTCCAGAGGTCAGGGGCCGCGACAGAGTAGGCTCGTCGTCAGTGGACCGCCAGCCGGCATTGGCCCGCCGACGGGACCCCAAGGAGTCCTTGCCTATGTGCTCGCACAGGGTGGTTGGCATTCGAACTATATTTGCAACCATATGGAATTTTGGAATTTTAACTATATTTGCAACCATATTTTCTAATGAACTTTCTTAAAGCCTTAAAAATCCCTAAGAAGTCCTTCATTTTCATTAACCCCCACCCCCGATCCCTAGCCTGAAGCATTCTCTGTGTGTGTGCCTGCGTAGATACAGGTAGCCCTCAACTTACAACGGTTCATTTAGTGACCATTCAAAGTTACAATGGCACTGAAAAAAGTGACATATGACCATTTTTCACATTTATGACTGTTGGAGCATCATGTGATTTACATTTAGGTGCTTTGACAACCGACTCACATTTATGACGATTGCAGTGTCCCGGGATCATGGGATCCCCTTTTGCGATCTTCTGAAAAGGAAAGTCAATGGGGTAACCAGCTTCACTTAACAACTGTGTTGCTAGTTTAAGAACTGCATTGGTTCACTTAACAAATGTAGCGAGAAAGGTCATAAAATGGAGCAAACTCACTTAACAAATTTCTCACTTAGCAACATAAATGTTGGGCTCAGTTGTGGTGGTAACTTGAGGACTGCCTGTACTGTGTGTGTATCCCACCAGCTCAAGGTTAACTCAGCCTTGAGACTTTCAAGAAGAGATTGGACTGCCATTTATCAGAAATGGTGTAGGGTCTCCCGCTTGGGCAGGAGGGGGGTTGGACTAGATGACCTGTAAGGTACCTTCCAACTCTGATTATCTGTTATCTGTTAGCCTTCCATCCTTCTGAGATCAGTAAAATGAGAAGCCAGACCGTTGGGGGGAAATATGCTGACTCTGTAAACCGCTTGGAGAGGGCTGTAAATCTAAGTGTTATTGCTATTGCTATCTCTGTGCGTGTATCATACGCACCACTCTACCTCAAAGCGTGTATGCTGTTGCTATTCTTGTAAACCTGCCTCCTTTATCCTGCTACAATAATTACTACGCAACTCGCGCGCGCGCGTGCATCCTTATACAGCCAGAGGTTGAATAGGATGCCCCCACGAGGCCTGCAGCCGCCCCTCGCTTTCCCCGCGGATACCCTTCCTTCCCACCATTTCAACTGTATGTCTATCATTGCAACCCCACTTCCCACCCTCTCCATTCAAGTCCACGGCACCCACGAGCGAGGGCGAGGGCGAGTTCTGTCCCTCCCTGCCTACGTCAAAGCGCTGACTGCGCTCTGGTTGGCTCCCGGTGTCCTTAAAAGGCGACAAGCGAGCGAGCGGGGGGAGCGCGCCAAGTGGCTGCTTGAAGCTGCCTCGTAGGAGCGACCTGTTTGGCGCGATGTCGGGCACCCGGGCAGCTGTGGCAGCTTCCAATGATCGCGCCTCTCGCCCTGCCGCCGGCGCTGCTCTCGGCGCCGGTTTGAAGCGGCTGCGAAGTGAGGCGGGCGGCAACCGTGTGACGGTGGTGCTGGGCGCTCAGTGGGGCGACGAAGGGAAAGGGAAAGTGGTGGATCTCCTGGCCACCGAAGCTGACCTCGTCTGTAGGTGCCAGGTGAGTAAGGGCTGCCCCAGGACAGAAACGGCAGCACCTATCGAGCCCTCTCATGTTCTGCTACACTGGAGCCAATATCCCCTGCTGTGGCTTTTAGGATGCACTTGTTCACCTGCTCAGGTGAAACGTTTGGTCCCTGGACTGTTGGGACACTGATGTGGATTAAGGTGTAATGAAAAAATAAAGAAACAAGGGCATTCTGGAGTATTGGTAATTGCATATTGCTTCTCTGTTCTGATTCTTCTGGTTTCTTTTATTTCAAATGCCCTTCCGTTTTATTTTAAAATTTCCTCCACGTTGTTAATGCATCCTTCCCGTGCTTCTACTCTTCAGAATATTGGATCACAAAGCCCATCGATTCCAGCTAAGTTATCCAGTTATGAGTTGTAATTGTACATGGGAGAGAAATGGATTACCTGGCTGGTGGGCCTAATGTGTGTTTTCTTAAACTTTCTATAAATTTTTCAGTCACACGGCAATATTTTCTGTTTGGACTATCCTGGTTCAAGTGCTCTTTTTGTTCAATATTTATTATTATTTTTTTCTATCTTTGAGTTTTGTCATTTCTCTGCAACTAACATTTCTTTTGGCCTTTCTTGTAAGCCTTGTGAAGTGGGCTAGTCTGAAAATGTACCATTAGGCTAAGACTACCTCTGCACATGATGCACTCCCATTTATTTTAGTTTTTGTCATTTACTTCCTTTTTTGTTTGTCTTTTGCTTCTGATGCATGTCTTTCTTACCCATGTACCCTAGGATGAAGCTGCACCAGAAAGGGAGGGAGGCTTTTTAAGGCCGGCTACAGACTAAATGCCATCTGGGAAGTGGAGGGAAAAACAGTTCTGGGTTATAAATAGAAATAGCTGAGCCTTGGTGACAAATGACATAAGATCTGGAAGCACAGACAAGTATGATGAACCTACCAAAACTGTGCGTCTGGAGAGTGGCACATATGCCAGGGTGTCTGGTGACGGCTGTCTGCAAGAAAGGTTGAAGGTGAGCGGAGGAGCACAGTGGAAATTTATTAGGTGTTGCTTTGGACTCATTGGCTTCATGCCTCTGTGCTATGGTACATTATTTGAAGCCAACTTTGATCACTTGATCAATGTTGTGTGTGGGAAGTATGTCTCTCTGAGCACTTGGATCTTAAGGGTTATATAAGTGTAGCCCTGGAGGGTGGCTGTTTCAGTTTGTTCTGCAGCCCCAGAGGAACAGACTTTTTCTCAGATTGGCTTGATACAATGTGCTAAACTAAACCAAATAAATTCTACTGCAGTTTGGTGTAGTTTGTAAGCAGTAGACCTTGTATGAATGCATTCTTTTGTGGTTGAACAAAATGTGACTTAGCATAGTGTGTGAATCCAGGCTTGGTGTAGTCTGCCTCATATGTAGGATTATTATGATAATGAAGAGTATATATTGTCCTGAGCAGTTTGGAATAATTGTGAAAGAAAGATAAAAGGTAAAGTACTGAACTCACGTATCTTATTGCATAGTTTCATTTTTCACCATCATTAAAGCAAAAGAGTGAAAAGTACCAAAGCTGACGTATATATGTGTAGGTGTGTAATACACACATGTGGCAGGACTTTGAATAATAGTTCTGCATTCATTCTGCTTTAAATTAATTGCAGGTTCTCATCAATAAGTTAAATTTATTTTATTTTATTTTTTTGTTTTAAGATCTAAAGCAATTGTTCTGGAATTATTCTAAGGAACTGTATGAATAATCTAGTTCAGTCTTTTACCACCCAGCAACATATTCTAAAATATACCTAAAGCTGGAAAACAGCTTTCCTACCTATTTTCTTTGATTCAAATTAGATGCATGAAATATCTGCTTATATTCTAGAGATTGGTTCAGAATGTGAAACTACCATGTGGCGATGGAGTTGTAAAACAGCATATGGAAAAAGTAGTTGAATATCTTCTTCTATGCTTTGGCTTCCATGAAAATTGCCAGCAATTCTGTAGTTGTAAAGAAAAGTTAGCATACACAGCATCTTCCAGGGCAACATTATGAGATTGTAGTAACAAAGAAGAGAGCACCTAATAACCTTGGGTGATCTCAAAAGCTAAGCAGGGTCAGCCCTGGTTAGTACTTGGATCAAATACAGACAGGAAACACCAGGGCTGTAGGATAGACCAGGAAGCAGAAACTGTCCCAGCACAAGGCAATGACAAAGACATTTCTATTCCTGACAAGACAAAAAGATCTGTGTAAGTCACTAAGAGTCATGCAAATGTATTTCATGTGCAATCTGTTCTTGGTCTGTGTTTTTTAGACAGCTGCTCTGAAACAGGGATGGGGAACTTTGAGTATCGGGAATCATTTTTTTTTCCTGAGGGGGAGCTGAGAGCTGGTGATGTGGCAAAATAGGTGGGATTGAAGCATTAATGAGCAAGTGTGGAATTTGGGGGGGAGGAGAGGGTTGTTGGTAGTCTACCTTAACATTTTCAACAAGAAGGAAGATTCCTGTTATAAAATTTATGTGATACAACGTTGTGCTTTGGGATTCACTTTTAATTGCTTTAAGTCAGGGGTGCAGAAGTGATTCTTTTGAAAAATAGAAGTCTTTGCCAAGCAGGAAATCAGAAAGATAACTTCTGGCTAACATTCTGTTTAAAGATATGCTGCTTTAACTGCATATTATTAACCTACCAGGTATGCATGATAACTGTTTTTAAAAACCTACAATTCAAATGAAGGAAAATTTGGTACAAATGAAATTTAATAATCATGATACAATTGTTTCAGTGTTACCTACACCCTCAAATAATAATTTTAACATTTCAGATAGTTCCAGAAAGAAAAAGCAACACGAGAGAGCAGTGTTGAACAAAGTTTAAATTCCTAAATCTTGTAGGCTAACAATATAGGTAACTCACTTGGTTTACAGCTATAATCCAGTCTTTTGGGTTCCATATTTGAATGCGTTTACTTGATGAATCTGATTTATCATAGTTGGGCTTTCTCCTTAATAAAGAGACTGAAATTTTAGGTTTTGTCTGTGGCTTTCTGCAGGTCATCTGTTTGGCCAATGCGGGAATAGAATGGTGAGCTGATATGGCTCAGTTCCTATAACACAGGGGTATCAAATTTGATTTCATTAAGGGCCGCATCAAGGTTGTGTTTGAGCTTGGGGGGACCAGGGTGTGCATGGCCAGGGTGGGCATGGCCAGCTTGATGTCACTCATGTTGGGTGCCTGAGCGCTCTGCCAGTGAAAACGGGCTCCTGAGCTCTCTTTTCAGCTGCAACTCTCTGCCAGAAAAAACAGAGTTCCATTTTCGCTGACAGAGGCACCACGAGCCAGATCCTTTGCTGTTTCCAGGGCAGCCCTGCAGGCCACATCTAAGCACCCCATGGGCCAGATCCAGCCCCTGGGCCTTGAGTTTGACACCCCTGCTATAACAGTACTAGTTGTTAGTAACAACTTATAAACTCCTAAATGGCTTGGGTCCAGGATACTTGCGGGAACGCCTCCTGCCAGCATCACATTATGATCGCCCGGTATGCTCCCATAGGCGGGGCCTCCTTGGGGTACCGTCGGTTAGGCATTGTCGACTGGTGGTGCCCAGGGATAGGGCCTTCTCTCTGGGAGCACCCGCCCTATGGAACCAACTCCCCGTGGATCTCCGTTTGGCCCCTGATCCCTGCTCCTTCCACTGGGACCTGAAGACCTGGTTGTTTCAACAGGCCGGTCTGGACTGACTTTGGGGGTGTGGGTTGATTTTTAGTCTTTGTTTTAATTTTTAAATTTTATAATCACTGATTAGGCTTGTATTTGTTTAATGACTTTGTATTGTAATTTGTATTGGGTTTTTTATTGTTCGCTGCCCTGAGTCCTTAGGGAGAGAGGGCGGCATACAAGTCTAATAAAATAAATAAATAATAAATAAATACTTATTATAAGCTTTTTAATGATTTTCCAAAATCTGCAATCTTAAACTGACATGGCCTTATACAGAATGAATCAGAGTAGTAAAGAATTGGGAAAGGGACCAGGCATGGCAGTATGGGAGCAGGTATGAACTGGTAATGATGACTGTGATTTAAAAAAAACCATACATTTCAACCTATTTCTTTGTCTTTGGATGTAGGAACCTGAATCTTGTTAGTAAAACTAGAATGACTAAACACTTTGAATAAGGTACTACATTTTAAACATGCTTATTTATTATGACCTGCCTTTACTTCTAAGTCTCAGAGGTTTCTACTTGTGTTAGTCACTGTTGATTCTTTCTAGTCCTCAGGTGTAAGGACAGATAACAATTGGCCCTTGTCAGTGAATTTAGGACTGAATAGGAATTTATTTCACTGCCAAGTCCATAGACTCTTGACAGCTTACAAGATCTAATGCAGAGTTGAAACAATTAAAAACAGACAAAACAAGATAGCTTGGATTAAAAATAGCCACAATAAACCATGACACAGCAGTCTCTCCCATTCCCAAATACATTAATCCCAGGCTTGGGAATAGAGCCAGATGAGTTTTTCAGGATCCCAGGAGAATGGGTGCCATCCATACTGCTGACAGGATGCTGTTTCAGAGAGCAGCAGCAGCAGCAGAGAAGGATGGAATCTGAAAAATAATGGAAACTCATATCCCAGCCCTTTATTTGAAAATTGTGCATTTCAAACACAATGCACAACATTCAAAAGTGGATTGGAATAATAGGGAACATCGTGAGATGTAGAGGCTTTGAACAAAGTCACAGCTTCTGATTGGAAGTTGTGTGTTTGCCTAACCATGACCAGCAAGGTAGCTAGTTATGTATAAACACTAATGGAGGTGGGATACAAATCAAATGCATAAATAAGTATTTTGTACAAACATGTACCACATGCTGCCATAATTGCACATATTCCATTTGCAATCCATAAAGTATTGCTCACATTTTATGGGGACTTGGATTACAACAATAAATGTGAATACCATGATTTATTTCACATGCTGCTTTTTAAAAGCCAAGTAAACTGATACAAAATAGAAACTTATGGACCTAGCATCTGTTAAGCACCTGCTTGCCCTAAGAGGAAAAAAATGGTGACATTGCTATTTTAAACTTGGTTTTCTCCTTGGGTACTTATAAAATTGCAGCAGGATCACCCGTATTCCATGAAAAGGTCAAGTTTAAAGTTACTGAACCTCTATCAGAAAACAGGGTTGGCTTCCTAGGCTCTGGTTTGTGCTGCAAGCTCAGCTATGGGTTAAATAAATAAATACAATATAAATCATCTGTTCTGTGTAACTGGTGGAGCAGTCAACTAAGTAAAAATGGCATTTGTTTAATCTTTTTCCTTGCTTTCTAAGATTTGCAGGTAAATTAATAGCAAAATGTAATTACTTTGGCTATTTAGTTCTGTAAGAACGTAGAAGTCTGCAGACTGGTGTTAATAGACTGCTATAACGTCAGAAAAGGAAATGGAAGCTTTTTCGCTGCAGTTTTGTTAATGTCTTTTAGCCCTTGTGCTACTGCTGTAGCAGACATGAAATTATGGGAAAGAAAACAATAAAAGCTTTTAAGTAAATCCTGAGGGTATCATCAGTATAGTCTTTTGATCTGACATGCTGATATAGACGATACAAAAGGTCCAATTTATGAAATAGATCTGTGTAACAGTGAACAAATCCCCTGGGCCATTTGCTGGTTGATTTAAAACTAGCCACAGCTAAGTTCAGGTCTAGGCAGCTTTGCAGGTTTTAACCATTTAGGTTTAACATTGACATTATTGTTCTCAGCTGACAGGTCATGCAGGCCAAGTCTTTTGATGAAAAGCAATCACTATGGATCACAGTTAAATATGTTTTCATTTAGTTGCATCACACTTTGCTCAAATAAAACGTTAAAAGAAATATTTAACAAGAATTTGCTTCTCTCTCAAAAGGTTAATGTAATGGTAACATTATAAGGCCATGGCCTGATTTGTAGTTTATCAGGACACAGTTATGCCCTGGCAATGCCCTTTTTTCCATGATACAATACTGCTCTCATCTTGTTCCAGCCCATGGATGAAATAACCTTTAATTATCACAAGGTGCCCTGTTTTTAAATACTATTTTTTTCCTTAAGCCACCACTGCTATACCACAGCTTCAGGGTGGTAAAATCTGTAATGCTGTGTTGCACCTAATCTTGAAGCTGAAATAAGCTAACTTCTTGTGAGTGTGATCAAACATGTATTTGGGGACATTACTGCTTTAATACCATATTAATTTGAATTTCATTTAAGTTCAATACATTCTAAAGTGTGGTCATAGGTCAGCCTCCACTGTAGCCATTCTCTTTGCAGCATTCAGAGAATAAGAGGTATCAAGCATTTTGTTGCTTGTGGTTTCCCCTTCAATTGTCAGTTTCAATCACTATAACAGAAAAATATAAAAGAGTGAGTTTGGCCTAATCTAGTGGTAAAGACACCAGGCTAGAAAACCAGGAGACTGAGAGGCCTTAAGCATGAAAGCTGTCTGGGTGACTTTGGGCCAGTTTTTCTCTCTCAGCCCAACCTTCCTCACAGAGTTGTTGTAGGGAAAACAGGAGGAGAGGATTAGATGTGTTCACCACTTTGAGTTATTTATAAATATAGTAAAGATGGAGTATAAATACATAAAAATTAAAAATAAACAATGGCAACAAGCTACAAATCTGGTTGCCCAACTGCTAGTTGGTTTCAATTTATAGGAGAAACAAGAAGCTGGTTGCACAGTCTATTTTCTGCCTGGAACTATTTCCACCCTATTACTATCCATATATCTTCATATTTTTCAAGAAACCGGAGTGATGCTCAAATGACGAATGGAGGAAGGGTAGACAAGGAGCCTAAGGACATAATATCTATCTCTGCTGTAGTACCACAACAAATTTTTGTCTGCTGGCAGTAGATATGTTCTTCACCAATAGTAATAAATGAAAAATTACTTAAGTATCTTATTTTATTTTTGGTAGGGTGGAAATAATGCAGGTCATACTGTCGTTGTTGATGGGAAGGAATATGATTTTCACCTCTTTCCTAGTGGTATAATTAATCCTAAGGCTGTTTCCTTTATTGGTAAGTATTCAATTTAGACTCATAAGATCCAAATATAAATTTATTCTTTACTTAAGCAATATTTATCTGTTATCCTTCTCAGTATGGAGAAATAAATCTGACTGAATTTAAAGATAAAACAAACTCTGCATTTTCCTGTTTCATTTTCAGATTTTGAGGGAACTCTAATGTTTTATCTGTGCCTTTTCAATAAAAGAAATGAAGAAATACTTAAGATTCAGCATGTGACTGATTTTTTTTTAATATTCAGAAGAACATAGAACAGCTATTAAAAATCCCACTTTATGTCTAATTTTCATACATTTTAGTTACATTTTGCCATTACAGGAGAAGTGGTCTCTTCTAAGCCAGTTGCACCAGATCTGGACCCAAGTGATGGCACTATTAGGTGCATTGGCCTCCAGCTGCTGCTGGTAAATGCCAGGTCAGTGTAGAATAAGAGACTGTGTCCATCTACAATATTGTGGTGGATGAATATATTGATCTGGCATGTGTTGCTAAGACCAATTAGGCAATGATAGGATATAGTCCTATCAAAAATATCCTAAGTTTCAGGTCCTGCAGTAACTGTAACACATTGGTCAGGCAGAAGGGATAGTACAGAGATTTTCTCAATACAGTACCACAGAGAATTGCCTTGAAGGTAGATGGCTACAAATGCTTATATGTGGAACTGGGCCATAGAGATAAGCTAGCTAGGAGTCCAGCAGCATCCTGCATGAGGTTCTGGATATCATCTCAAGGTCATCTGCAGCTCCTAAGATTGATCATCTAGGTCATGGGTGTCAAACTTGTGGTGCCACATTGCTGTCCCGTGATGTTTCGCGACGGTTTTCCCATTTGCGGAACTGGGGTGGGCATGACCTGCATGTGACACATCTGGCCCGGAGCCACCAGTTTGATACCCCTGATCTAGGGGGACTTCATTCTCCTTGTCCTGGGAGAGGAATCTATACAGTTCATAAGTTTATGGGCTCCCTGGCAGCTATGGACCTGTTCCATGTAATCTTGGGTGCAGTATCCATGAATGGGCATAAGCTAGATATGTATGGTCTTGTGTTTGGAGCGGACGAGACATAATCTGGAGATGAAAGACTGTAATGCACCTGCAGTTGCCACGTCTCATTGCTGGCTTATCCTATATTCAGATTTCCGTGCTGTAAGCTAAACAAACATTGGGGAGGGCAAGCTATCCTCTTTGCTGATCTCAAGAAGCTGAAAGTTTAGTTTAGATTCTCTTAGGAATTTTTCTGTCATAGGAGAGAAGGAGTGATGGGAACGATGTTGGAAGACTGAGTCAAGAAATACTACTAAGGGAATGGTCAGGTAAGACACAGCATAGCCCACAAGTGGTTTGAGGCTTTGCAATATCTCACTTTGAGTGTTACAAATTGATGTCAGTCTTGTGGGAAAAACAAGATAGAAATTGCAACAGGTTTAAGATAATTCTACTTTATTGTAAAGCTATCATGCAAGCCTGAAAATACATGTCTCACCACATACCCTTTATAGCCCAAGAAACTAGGGAAGGATCCTTCTGAGCCTCTTGCCTTGCCCACTCTCCAGTTGCGGGTTATGCTATTTCTTATCTTACCATTCCTTTAGCAACATATCTTGATCCAGTTTCCCAAAGTCTTTCCCACATGCCATCACAAAGGAGGGGATACTGGATTAAGCTGGCTTTAAGTCGTAGAAAACATCAGAAAGACTTCTAGAGGAATGGAGTTTCGGATTAAATTGGAGTAGACCATAAATGGCTATTGAAGATGGACTGTTAGTTATGGGACAGAGAAAAGTTGTCTGGTAAGCCTAAAATAGCCTGCTTAGTGTTAATACTGCTGAAAGCTCATTAGTCCCAAAGTGGTTCAACGTCCACAAAGCAATCTGGGGAAGTGCGCTAATGACCAGAAAAGGATGAATGGAACTGGGAGACAGCCAAACAGCCAATGCAGAGGGTATCCAATGAGGCAGAATGTGCCAAAAGGTAAATCAAAGCTTCCAGTTAGATAAAGGCCAGCTGCCAGATTATCTGAGAGACACAGAAAAAAACTTTGCCTTCCATCTCTGTAACCCTTCCTTAGAGGAGAAAGCAGAGAGACACAGCAAAGTGAAACCTTATAATAGGCACCCTAACTCATCACAACTCCATTTAAAACTTTAATTAGAAAAGCTGGAAAAACCCAATCTGTTGCAAAGTCTTCTGATATAAGAATAGCTGTATTTGCCTAAGGCTTACCCTTTTAAGGAAGGTATTTGATGTCTTGACTTTACAGCAAAAGTTTTGTGTGTACCTTTTAGGTAATGGAGTGGTTATACACTTACCTGGCTTATTTGAAGAAGCTGAAAAAAATGAGAAGAAAGGTTTGTACCTAATATTATTCTTTATGTTTGTTATAAATAGCGCTTGTTATAAATAGTGGCACTCACCCTTATTTTAAAAGGATATTGTAACATTCTGAAAACAGAGAAAATGGGCCTACCTCAGTTATTGTGGACAAGAGGTTAAGGCTGAAAACAAAAATCAAGAGATGGCAAATTACATTTCCTTGAAAGACACTTTTAGTGACTGTAAATGCGTTCCTGATGGTGAGCAGGCTTTGGCCTACGAGGCTGCGATATTGGCCTCTGCATGCCACACTTTTGAGTATTATTGCTCTAAGAGCAAGGTTTTTCATCCTGGGTAACTGCCATGAAGGGTTAGTTGGGGAATTCTGGGAGCTGAAGTCCATACATCTTCAAATTGCCAGTTGAGAAAGACTGCTGTAGATTGTTCAGTCCTCTATAGCCACATTCTTCTAACTGGTACACATTTCTTCTGATAGGATTAAAAGACTGGGAGAAAAGGCTTATAATATCAGACAGAGCACATCTTGGTAAGTAGTATTCAGAGAGAGAAAAGAAATCATACAATTTTTTCATATTGTTGTTAATTTTATTTGTACTGGGAAGAATTCATATTTTTGTATCGTTTTTATATAACTCTTATTAAAAGTTTTAACAAGAATATAAAAACTAACACAAATACAGCATAAAAAGAGAACAATGAAAGAGAAAGAAAAAAGAAAAGTGCAGAAAAAATATAAAAAGAAATTAAAAGAAGCTTTGCAGCAAATACAAGTATGATTGCAAAGTTATCTCTTACTCTATGGTTACAAAAAAGCTATTTCAATTACTCAATTTTTTCTAATCATAAAAACCACAAGTCCTAAATCCATTTTTTCTGTTTCATGCAAAAGGTCTACAAGAATTTTCCAGTTAGTCATAAATATATATACCATCTTTTCTCTAATTAAAAAAGGTAATTTAGCAATCTTAATAATTTTTGTCTATGAACAAATAATTCTTATTTTAATATGTTTGATGCAACAGATGGTAAATTAAAATTAAGATTGTTTTGACATGGGCAGTTTCTTTATTTTGAAGCACAACGCTGCTAATACTTATACCAGCTTGATTCCTTCATTGTTAGAACATTAAAAGCATAATTGTATGAAATATTTGAAAATCAAACCTTGTTTTATCTCCCTCAAATCTTCATGCGGCTTTTCCTCTGCTATGCAGTGTTTGATTTTCACCAAGCAGTTGATGGACTTCAAGAAGTGCAGCGTCAAGTACAAGAAGGGAAAAAGTAATTATATATCTTGGTATACTTGAATTCTGCTACTAGATGTGTCATAAGTCTGGAAAGAAAACATATAAAATGCAATGTAATGCAATGATTCTGTTACTTTTTGGGCTGTTCTTGCTTAAAGTATCAATTTACACAGCATGCCTGCACAACTGAGTTTCAAATGTGCAAGAGTCACAAATTGTATAAGAACACTCTGATCCCTATATGTGTCATGCATATATATCACATGGACTGTGCTTGTATAAAAGGGATGCACCAGTAAGAGCTGTACCTCTATACGTCTCCTGCCAATATCGAATACCGATCGCCCTGTGCGCGCACACAGATGGGGACTCCTCGGGGTGCCGTCCGTGAGACAGTGTCAGCTGGCGGTGCCTCGGGGAAGGGCCTACTCTGTTGCAGCTCCCGCCTTGTGGAACCAACTACCCCTGGGGCTCCGTTTGGCTCCTGATCTCCGCTCTTTCCGCCGCAATTTGAAAACCTGGCTGTTTGAACAGGCTGGGCTGGACTGACCTCTTGGGGGTTAAATTAGTTTTAAATTAATTCTAGTAATTGGGCTTGTTTAAGTTTAACTCTTTTTAAAATATGTATTGTTGTAGTTTAGTTGTGAGCCGCCCCGAGTCCTTTTGGAGAGGGGGCGGCATACAAGGCCAATTATAAATAAATATAAATAAATAAATATACAGCTGGTATCTTGCTCTGAAGAAAATAAATATGCTTTACAAACAGTGCATGGTGAGGCAGATCAGGTGGTGAGGTTTTCATTCTGTGGAGGACTTGAATGCCAGTCCATGTCCGATATCCACATTTATTTATCTTGCTGCTTTCTTCCTATCTACACATGGGGCTCTGTTATAGAATCTGCACGGCAGATTAAGATTGTTTTGACATGGGAGCTCTTCATGACACAGCACACAAATAGAAATCTTGCTGTTATCTCTTTGTGAGAATGATAAAGTTATGGGCACACAGACTAATGTAAAATTTAGACAATGAATCATATATATTATCTTTCCTGAGGCAAATTTAGTGACATTGCATTACTGCCCAGATTATGTGTGAGAATCTCTTCATGTTTGCTCAATCATTACAACTGCCACTGCTGAATTAATTACAGTAAGGTTGTAAAAGCTGAACAATGAACAAAAGGCACCTTTGTATTAGGGATTTGGATTCTAAAAGTATTTTGAACTGCCAGAATGGGCCTCAGATGATATTAAGGTTGATTATAAGGTGATGTGATACAAATGGATCATAGAGTAGAAAAATCTCTTTTACTATTAAAGCCAGGTTACGCTGGTGAGTATTTACTGATATAGTTGCTACGAATCAATCCCTACATGGCATCAGAAGTGCACATGGTAGGGAGGAAATCATTTTTGAGTAAAAGGTTACTCATATTCAAGTAATTATTGGTAAACTTTTCCAATGTTTTGGGAAAAGATGATATAGTTATTGACATGCTTTCATGTCTCTGTGCTGGAGGTTATATTTGATAGGTCACTGAGCTGGAAAATGATATCCAGTTAATCTATTTAGAACAACTCTGAAAAAATCTGGCAGTGAAGTAGTGAAAGGAAGCATCCTTATAGCAACCTTGGCACACAGTATAGTATGGAAAAATACTTGTACATGCATAGCTTTCTGGTCCAGTTCAATTAATCAGTGTGTGGTAATATAGCTACTGCTGGATTCCCCAAAAGAAAGACATTGTGACTGTTGAGATGATCAGAACTTCCCAAATATGGATGACTGAAATTTGGAGGATGTGCAGTTGAGAGGAATAATGCCTTACAGAGAGAATATATCGCTCAGTAACCTCAAAGAAATGGAGTTCGGGAGCATTATACATTTCCACTTATATTTGTTGTTTACCTGGATTGCCTTTTGCCTCAGAATCTTCAAAATATGATGCCTGAGAATATAAGGAAGATAAATATTTCCATTTGGATAATTTATTTAAAACATTTGCATAACCTTTTCTTAAAGGCAGAACTCTGTGAGGCTCATCATATAAAACTTAAACAATGTATAAAGCAATAAAGCAATAAATTTAAAAAATAAAGACCAGTAAAACCAAAATAGAAAAATGTGGTGTCAAAATGACACTTTAAATTTTAAAGGGATAGCTACACCCCTCCTCCTTGTTCATGTTACCCCTTTATTTTTTGCTACTTTTCAATTGGCGAGATGAACTTTGACTTAAATTAGGGTTGGTCCTGATATACTACCACTTTATTTCTTTTAAAGAGAAATTGAAGTTGGTAGTTGATGAAACAGGAGCTAATGTAATTCCAATTATACCAGCCTTCCCCAGTGTGTTGGATTTTGGCATCCAACTTGAGTTCCAAAATAATGTTGTTCAGTGAGAGTCATCTGTGCAATCCATACAACTTCCTTCTATTCAAGCATGAAAAAATGGGAAGCTTTTTTTCCAATTTTGTTTGATTTCTCAAAACAAACTATCTGTTCTGGATCTGAAAAGATCAAAGACCACATAGGCGAATATTTTTTTCTGCTGCCTGCCTGCATGCATGCATGCACATCCAGACTACTCATTTTAACCAATTCCTATTACAAGACATTTGGAAATATCTGTACCACAAAATAACTGAATGGTTCAACAGTTGATTTCACTCAATTGTCTTTTGTCGCTAGCATTGGCACAACAAAAAAAGGAATTGGACCAACTTATTCTTCCAAAGCTGCACGGACAGGACTTCGGGTTTGTGATCTTCTTTCAGACTTCAGTGAATTTTCATTAAGGTATTCTAGTCAACCGCACAGCAAGGAACTTTTTGGATGGGAACTTCTTGTATACTCTTAAGATACAGAAAGAAAGTATGTATGAATGTGCTCTGTGGTGAACTGTGAAGATAGTTGTGCATATATTACTGAAAACAAGCTGGATTTTTAAGAAATATTTATATCATTGACTTTAATGAGATAAATTCTGACTATCTTTGACACTTAAAAACCTGTTGTTTGAACATACAACCTGGTCTTCATGCCTATTTCACCAGGTATTTTTTGCTTGTGATTTGTAAGGAAAAATACAGTTTAAAATATCAATGTACAGTGTATGCTGCTAATGGTTGATGTTTTGCAGATTTAAAAATCTGGCTCACCAGTACAAGTCAATGTTTCCTTCTTTAGAAGTTGACATAGAAGGACAACTAAAAAAACTAAAGGTAAACCTCTAACATTCCCATCTTGAGACTTCGAATTTTAACACAATAGATAATCCTAGATTGGATTATCTTTTCAGGAGAATGTCATATTTAATTATGATAGTGAAAACTTCTGAGATGATTAGAACTAGTGTCATTATTCCTTCACCTAAATAATTTATAACCTCCTGGACTCAGCTGAATATTTTTGTCCTATATGCAATTACAGCTAGTCCTCAACTTACGACCACAATTGAGCCCAAAATTTATGTTGCTAAATGAAACATTTGTTAAGTGAATTCACCCCATTTTGCGACCTTTCTTGCCATAGTTGTTAAGTGAATCATTGTAGTTGTTAAGTTAGTAACGTGGTTGTTAAGTGAATCTTGTTTATTGATTGACTTTGCTTGTCAGAAAGTAGAAAAATGTGATCACATGATCCCGGGACATTGCAACTGTCACAAAAGTGAGACAGTTGCCAACAATCTGAATTTTGATCACATGACCATGGGAATGTACAATGGTTGTAAGTGTGAAAAATGGTCATAAGTCACTTTTTCAGTGATGCTGTAATTTTGAATGGTCACTAAATGAACTGTTGTGAGTCCAGGACTATCTGTAGTTATGAGAGATAACTATTCCAGTCTGAATGGTCAAACTTTTCCAATCATCCTGTTCAGATCCTTAAATGCCCAGTCATCCAAAAGAATCTGATAAGATGCTATTTATTTTTCTGCAGATTAAACAGGCAAAACTTCAGAATTTGTCATGATAAATATAATCAATCTTACTCTTATGTCTAACTACCCAATCACAGTAGGCAACCTATCTGTATAATTCTTCCTCAATTGCCTAGAAATTGTGATTTTTCTGGTTTGGCTTCCGATGCTTCTATTCTTAACTTTCAGCCAATATAGGAGAAATATAGTAATCTTATATATATATATATATACATGGAATATTGCAGGGATATGCTGAAACAATAAGACCACTGGTCCAAGATGGAGTTTATTTTATGTATGAAGCACTACACGGCCCTCCAAAGAAAATTCTGGTGGAGGGTGCCAATGCAGCACTACTTGACATTGATTTTGGTATGTTACTTGGTATAATATATGGTTGTTTACCTACGTAGAAATCTGTGTAATAAATTATTTTGTCCATGTACGTAGATATGAGAAGCCTTGGATTATTATTTCATGAGTAATGCATATTGATGAAAATAACAATGCATACAGATGAGAAATAAAACATGTATTTCCTGAAGCCTGACAGACCACTGAGAGAAATGGTAGTTAGTTTAGCATTTTCATAGTCCTAAATATTCATATTTTGTATGTGTCTTAGTCATCCTGAGAGTAATTGAAATTGATGAGAACCTGGTGATTTCAATGGGCATATTATAACTATGACTTAATTTGGATCCAACCGTATCAGAGTATCTTATTTAGGGGTCAAAGTGAGAGAACGTACTACCTCTTTTAAAATCCTAGTGACTGAAGATTAGGAGCAGAGTTCCAAGAAGGAATTTGTTTTGTGCTGTAGAGATGCACTTTCTTCTCAGTTGGCTTATTAAACCATCTAATTTGTTGCCTTCCAGAACCAAATGTAGAGCATCTTTTTACAAGCATATAGTTATTCCTCCTAATTGGAACTGGCAACTCCACTGCTAAACATGACCACACCAACTTACAACAGCAGTTGCAACAGTTTTGGTTGCCATTGTTAAGCGAATCCTGCACAGTTTTTAAGCGCAGTGTCACATAATCACCATATGTGACGTCCTGCTGTCTTCTCCATTGACTTTGCTTGTTGGAAGTTAGCAATGATGCTGCAACCATAACTGCAAGCTGCTTGTCAAGTAGCCAAATGATCATGTGACTATGGGGACACAATGAGGAACAGCTATAAGTCTCTTCATTGCGCACTGTCATAATTCTGAACAGTTGCTGAATGGGTGGTTGTTATATGAGCATTATCTGCATATAGATGTTAACTGTAACAATATTTACAGAGCCATGGTAGCGCAGTGATTAGAATGCAGTACTGCAGGCTACTTCTACTGACTGCTGACTGCTGCTAGCAGTTCGGCAGTTCAATTCTCACCGGCTCAAGGTTGACTCAGCCTTCCATCCTTCCAAGGTTGGTAAAATGAGGACTTAGATTGTTGGGGGCAATATGCTGACTCTGTAAACTGCTCAGAGCTGTAAAGCATTGTGGAGCATTATATAAGTGCTATTACTAAGTGTTATTTAATAGTATAGAAGACCATAATGTGCTTGATAAACCTTCTAGACTCTCAAGTTTTTTCAGCACGTTCATGTGATTCTTTGATATTTAAAGTTCTTTAAGAAAGTGATACATTGAACAGCTGTTTGAAATAAAGTGCACTTTTTTTAAAGCACAATGATCCTAATTTTTGCTTTTTGCTAGGCACATATCCTTTTGTGACATCATCAAACTGCACCGTGGGTGGTGTATGCACTGGGTTGGGCATTCCTCCTCAATACATTGGAGAAGTTTATGGAGTCGTAAAAGCCTACACAACAAGAGTGGGAATTGGAGCCTTTCCAACCGAACAAATAAATGTAAGTTTATTATAATTTAAAAAGTACAAATAAACTATAATAAGCATAGGATATTACAGACTTAGAGTATTTTACAGCCCCTAGGCCACATCTGGTCCTTTGGCTGTCCCTATCCAGCCCAGGTGGGTCAGTCAAAAATTAGAAATGAAATGTAAATAAGTGCACCGCAGGAAGCAGTAGAAGCTAAGTCAGGTCTGGTTCTGCACGGTCGTCCTGTACTTCTTCAGCCAGTTGATAACCATAGGAGGGGAAGGAAGGAAAGTGCTTTTCTGTATCTGTGCAGTGCTCACCCCGTGCCTGGAGCAGCCTAAGGAGACAACAGCAATTGCGTTTTAGAGGGGACACAGACTCGTCCACCAACCACCACCTTGCTGAAAGCAAGCAGGTGGAGCATAGCCAGGATCTAGCAGGAGAGCAGTGGCGGTGGCAGAAGAATGGCAGCTAGGCCAGGCTGGTCTGAGGTGAAGATCTACATTCCCACCTCCCTCAAAATGTTGGTTCCAGGGGCCAAAGTCACCAAGAAGGAGCTCAACTCTAACCACAATGGGGCAGACAAACTCTCCAACAAAGAGCAACAGGAAGCCTGTTCGTTTGGCCCCCCACAACAGTCCTAGTTTCTAATATGGCCTCTTGGGAAAATTAATTTCCCACCCCAGGATAATATGTTGTAATGATCCTGTGCTAATACATGCAAATATTAAGCCAATCTCAAACTTTATTATAAAATAGAAAATGCGTGGATGGTATAACTTGCTCTCCCAATTGTCTTAATTTTCTTTAAAGTGTGATTCACCACCACCATCACAGCTCCATTCTATAGCATACTTTAAAATGTCTTTTTGCAAGGTATCCTAATCTAAATCTAATTTTAAAAATTATGTCTTCTGCCAAATACACCCCTGATTCTCTTAATTTGGAATTCTTAATTTGTTTATTTATTTTTTACTGTAGCTTATAAATGCCACTGGAATAGCGGACAAAGTGGTAGAATAGGGTAAAGTAATCCAGAGTCACACTGGACACAGATTTAATCAATAAATAGACTATTGGGGAGGGAATGAGCATCATAAAGAACTGCATCCCAAATTCTTCATTTAGGATTGAATTAAAAATACACAATACTCTAAATCCAAAGTATGATTTGAATGACTAAATGAGGATTGGATTTTGCATTCTTTTCTGTTTTCTTGTGTACCTTTCTTCATGCATATATTAAATGCTTTGATAAATACATTTACAAATGCTATAATCTATTATTATAACCTTACATCAATCATAATTTGGAATAAGTTTCTAAGTCTGATTTTAGGTCTAAACACAAACTATAATTTACCAGCTTGGAATTTAAATCCAGCTCTGACTAATGCTAAATTAAGAAAAAAAAACCCTGCATTTTGGAGAGTTTGGAAAATTGTTTGACTTGGTGTGTGCCATGTTGAACATCTTTTGTTTTCTAAATTATTTTTTAGAAAACATGTATTTTTGACATGACAATAGTTCATTTACTAGCGGCTTTTGACATTTGGCTATGACCACGGTTCTAATCTCCTGGGTATCTTTGTCTCTGGTAGGAAATTGGAGACCTTTTACAGTCACGAGGTCATGAATGGGGCGTGACTACAGGCAGGAAAAGACGTTGTGGCTGGCTAGACCTTGTCATTTTGAGATATGCTCATATGATCAACGGATTTACTGCGTAAGCATCACAGATTTTGACCTACACTTGGACTCATAACTTTTAACCCGGTGGAGTACAAATATGTAGGTAACATTATAATTAGTCTAGCAAAGCTATGTTTTATATTTTGATTAGAACTAGTAGCACTTTATTCCAAAGAAAATAAAATTTCTCTTCAGTGGGCTTAAACATCTTGGGTAAATAGTACTGTACAATAAACAACAGTCATTTTAGGAGCTGTAAACCAGAAAGAAGCAGGAAATAGAAAGTGGTGTTTACATGGTACATGCTTGCTATTTCTGCCTCATCATAAAGTTTTGCATCAGTGTTTGATCTTGCAATCTGAAATATATTGAGAAGATACACAGTTATTTTAAATTTTGACTAATGTGGAATGGCGATTAGCATTAATGGAAGTAAAGACAAGCCAAGTGATATCTGTGATTGGCCTGTAAATTGCTCTGAATATAGGTTTTGAAGCTTAAAAAATAAGTTGGATATCTGTGGATTGCTCATACTTGAAATATAACCATCTACACTGCACAAGTTTTTAAAATATGGATCATTTAATTCTTAAATGCCATACCTAAATTCTCATCATTTGTATGTAAGTAAAATTTACTGTGTGATACATACCTGAGTATTTAAAATGCTTCTTAACATGTATATTAATTAAACTTTATCTGGCTTGTAACATATTTTTGGTGATTACTTCAGAACAAACAGTTCATGCTGATGGGATATCCCATAAAAACAGGTAGAAGGGATTCAATGAGGTATTAAATGAGACTAATATCTATCTAATATTTTCTGGGCAGTTTGGCATTGACAAAACTCGATATTCTGGATGTCCTTGATGAAATCAAAATTGGTGTGGCTTACAGGCTAGATGGGAAAAGAATTCCATACTTTCCAGGTATGTTATTAACTAAATATATTACTTTGAACTAGGTTGAAAAATTTAATTAGGTCAGGCATCCCCCAAACACCAAGAGACAAAACTGATGAAGATTTTGCTGCTCACTTTCATTTCCCTTCCAATTTTCTTGCATCCTTTAAAGAAGATTTCTAAAATAAGCACATGGTTACAACCCTTCAAAATTTTTAATTTCCAAGAAAGCCTGAGAGCTCATACAGAACCTGCAGCTGGGCTTCATAGCATGCCAGTTTTCTTTTAAAAAAAGAAAAATCTGAAAGACATTTAAAAGGACACGTGACACGGGAACCTGACAATTTTCAAATGACAGGTTTGTACATCTGCATTTTGACACTTTTGTGCATCAGGTGTACACATTCTGTAATGTTAATAATTAAGAGCTGAGGATCTGGTCTTTCCCCTCTCTCTTTTATCTGTTAACTATTACAAAACTTATATATAACCAGTGACGTTGCCCCTTCTGTGAACTAGCCTACAAACAGACTTCATGTAAGTAAAATGAGTGCCAATAATTTTCTCCATTATTTCACTTAAGATACTTCTAGGCAAATAGATAATTGTACAGTTATTCTGTCTTTCTGAAGTCAAGAAAATGATACCTAAATGCTGGGAATAAAGTAGGGAAATTGTTCAATAAAGATCTCAACTGGTTGTTCTATGTAATCTGATTTATTCTAAAAGCAAAGATAACCATTTTTGAGAAAAAATGCTTTTGAGACCAATGGTCACCAAAGGTGCAGAAGCTTCCAAGATTAGGTTAAAGGTTTGTCTACTATGTTTTTAAGTGTAAATGCTAAACAACGATTACATTAATCTTATAACCTGAATAGTTGCCTTCTCATTCTTAAAGCTAATCAGGAAATATTACAAAAAGTGGAAGTGGAATATGAAACAATGCCAGGTTGGAAAGCTGACACAACTAGTGCCAGAAAATGGGAGGACCTTCCATCTAAGGCACAAAATTACATTAGATTTGTGGAAAACCATGTTGGTGTGTCAGGTATGTATTTTCAGGGTTTGCAGGTATGTATTTTCAGGGTTTGCTATGTTTATTAAGTTGTACACAGAAAGGATTATCCCAATTAGACAAAGCAGCAGCTTTCTGGGGATTGAGATAGATTAGGGGTACTAAGTAATTCCTATTGTTAAAAGAAAAATTAATTAGAATTATTGTCATGCCTTTGTGAAACTAGTATACGCTAGATTTCTTGCTTTGCAGATATTCCAAAGGTTTTAAGTAGCTGCATATGATCCATAACTGATCAACTTTAACTTAATTCATCTCAGTATTGATGGCATTTGGTAGAGGAGACTTGTTGATTAAATAATACCACTGCTAATATTTCAGTGCCTAAGAATTATATAATGTGATTCACCATAGTATTTGAACCACAACAGTGAAACAAAGTTGACATATTTTTAAAAAAATAGTATATAAACAATACTAATGGGTTTTTTTTCTGTTTCCTGCCAGATAACAAACAACTTTTATTACATGGCTGCCTTAATTTGGATTCTGAATTTGGATTCTTTAATTTACCCTCTAGGATTATATAGCCTATATGGATAATCCTCAATTTAAGGCCATAATTGAGCCCAGAATCATGGTCATGAATTGTGGTGGTATATATAATAATGCTCAATTTTACAACCACTTTGTGGTGGTCATTAAATGAATGGTTGTTAAGTAAGCACCATGGTTATTAAGACAAACCCATCTTCCCCAATGGGTGGGATTTTTTTTGCCAGAAACTGGAAATAAAAGTCAGAAATTAAAAATAACGACCATGAGATGCTGCAAATGGCCATAAATGCAAACCACTTGCCAAGACCCCAAAAATGCAGTCATGTGGTCATGGGAGGAGTTTATGTGCATAGCCATTGGAACTTTAAAAATGGGTTGAAAATACCTCTGGGAAGGTCCATCATAACTTTGAATGGTCACTAAGTGACCAGTCATTAAACAAGGACTACCTGTAATATATTTCATTATGTTATTTATTCACTATTTATTTGTTATGTTATTTCTAATTATTTCCTTTTTTTTCTTCTTTAGTTAAATGGGTTGGAGTCGGAAAATCAAGAGAATCAATGATCCAGCTCTTTTAAGGGCCCATAGAAGAGCTGCACTGCTTTTAAAATCAAAATAACCTTCCTAGACTATGATTAGAAAAGAACTTTTTTTCTTATTTTAAAGTATTAAAATGGCTTGGAAATTACATAAAAATAATTGGAGTGAATTGGCTGAGGAGAATCTTAAGATGTATATACTACTAAAACTCTCCTGTTTGTCTGTCTGTAATCTTCAGTTGGGTGAAATGATACCTCATAGGGCAACCATTTTTTAATCAATGTACTTTAAGTCAGGGATCTCCAACCTTGTCAGCTTGAAGCCTGGAGGACTTCAACCCCCAGAATTCTTAAAGTTGACAAGGTTGGAGACTCCTGCTTTAAGTGGACAAACTTAAAGAATGCATCCAAAACCCAGGACCCATTACTCCCATGGAATTGAAATTTGGCAGAACTGCGGCCATTTCAGTATTACCACACTGCCATGGTCAGTCGAAGCCACATGATCATCGTTTCCAATGCTCCCTGTCAACTTCCCACAAGGAAAGTCAATAGGACATAGCAAGTAATTGGAAATCAATCACTCACTAACTGCATTTTTATCTGCCCGTGATCATTCTGTTTCTCTGCTGCTAAAGAAATATTTCTGGAACAATAATCTGGTGGATCAAGGGCTGACTAGTAACTTTTAAAAAGTGTCAAACTCATGGAATTATTTTTTGAAACTGCTATAAAAACAATCTTTCTACCATAGTGTTTCCATTCAACTCTTTTCTACCAATAGTGTTTCCATATCTTATTGTCAGGAAATGGTGAGATATGTCAGGAAATGGTGAGATATGCATATATGTTATTGAAAACAAACTGCATAGTGCACTGAAAAGATAGTAGAACTAAGCAACTCCTTTTAAGTCTGGGAGCCAAAACAAAATTATCTTGGAGTCTGCATTTCTTATAAATAAACATGCTTCAGATAGCAAAACACAAAGGGAAGCAAAAGAGGTTATGTCATAGAAGAAAGAGGCAAGCCAATACCTGAAGCTAGTTGTTGGCAGTGGTGAGACTGGAGTGGATGCACCTGTTAGAACCTAAGATTTAGAACATCCCTTCATTCAATATTTTCTGGGAGTGCTCCACATGAAGCCCTCAGAAGTTCTGTACTTTCAGCTCATTATATGTTAGGCAAGAAAACAAAGAAAAGCTAGTAAACAAACTTACAGCAATGAAAATGTATTTTAAAAGACCATAGCAAAATATTATCTTGCAGTATACCACGGTGAAAATAGCATCTGTAACTTCACTTTTTTTACTATGCTCTCAGGTTATAGTCTTCACTGGTGCTTATTACTGCTCACTTGACTTTCAGCAGAATATAATATTTTTCTATCACTCTTCAGAGAATTAGCAATTCAGAATGTTAGTTTATCAAATTCTGGATAATAAACTGTTCTGGAGCAACCCATAAAAATGTAGTGACTATGACTATTGACAACAAAATAAGTAGCATATGCAAAGGAAGTGTTCTGGTTGTGGATCTGGCAGCATCTCTACATTTATACAATTTGGAAGTAGCATTCCTGAAAAATTGGGGCTCACTTTTAATCTTTTATGATGTACCCCCACATTGAAATAGGAAACATGCAGCAGAGTGCCAAATGCTGCTCTTTTAAAATCACTATTTTCAATAACAAAGGCAGTTGGGAAATGAAAAAGGAAAAGCATTTTCAGAAAAGAATATAGCTTATGTTGTTTTCTGTTGCATTTGCTGTTTGCTGATTTGTATAGGCCACCCAAGCTCATGCTGTCTGAATTGGGTGGCAATATTAATGCTATAAATATATGAATATACTTGTACAAATATAAGTATACAAATATACTTGTTAGCATACTTGACTGGGATATATATGAATATACTTATACAAATATAAGTATACAAATATACTTGTTAGCATACTTGACTGGGATTTGAAAAATTGTCAGTTTGGGTAGTGCCACATCATAAATGTCTATTTTGCTAGTTAGAAGTAGGACCACAATCATCATAGGACTTCATAGCAGTTCCTATATGGATACTGGTACCCTGGGCACTGATTGTGTATGCTAAGTGCTTACCAGTCCCATAGTTGTTACAGAAGTGAGTATAAGTATTAAAAAGTTTGAGTGAGAATATGTTCCATGTGGCCAAGTATTCTACCCTGTTTTTCATTGTAGCTCTCACATGTTAGATAATATACAATAAAATCTAACTCTTTTGGAATAATTACCTAATTTACTGAGAATGTGGTCTTTTCTTAGAAATACAAAAGATGATGGAAATTCTCTTTCCTGCTAATCAGTAGCAGTTTTGTATCGTTGACTTATAAGCACAACTGGGGCCAGAATCCCAGTTCGCACAGTCCTGAGCGAAGTGATCATTAAGAGAGATGCTCACATGATTACTTTGCTCAGTGACTGCAATCCTGGCTCTCCTAGTTGTGATCATTAAGCAACTGCGCAGACCATTAAACACAGAGCAACAGATATAGGGCCCACTCCACCACGCCCAGGAGACCCAGACCCCACCTGCCCCACCATGCCTGGCTCTACTTTGTTTTCTTTTTTCTGTAGCTTCAGGCATACCCAGTCGATGCAAAGAGCGGGCATTCCTCCTGAGACTGCCCTGCATCATTCTGCATGTGGACCCCATTCTCATAATCTTTGACAGCTCCACCTCCAAATCATGCACTTCCAAACGATTACAAGAATTATCATGTTTGCTAGCCTTCCTAAGGCTAGACAGCTAGCAAATGCCATGGTGCTGAAATTTTCAAATCTCTCTAGTCTTCAGAATGGTGGCAAATCCTGGAAAGAGGACTAGAAAACTAGCAAACACCATAGTTCTGAAGGCTAAACAATTTTCTAATTTTCAGAATCAATAGTGTTGCTAGTTTTCGAATCAGCATCCACTGAGAGAAAGGCAAAAGTGAAGTCATAGTTCAAGTGATACACATTATATAACTTACACCATTTTCATAGTGATATTATGACACGTATCATCATGACTTATATTTGATGTATATGCTTGGTCAATACCTCTGCCTCACTTTTCCCTGGTAGGGTATTTTCTAGAGAAAGTGACCCATCCTTAAGGCCCAAGAAAAATAAAGCTCTTTAGGGTGTCACAGTATTTGCTGCAATATAATGCTCTAACATTTCCTGTTTTTTAATAAGAATCCTGTGTGCTTTGCATTCTCTTGTCTAGGCAATGTTAACGAGATCAATGTTTTCTAAATGACTTTTTAAAAATGATTTGGTACTGCTCTAGAAGGAGCACCATTAATGCAACTTGCATTTCAGATAGATTTTTAGTCCTGTCAGAAATGATTTAAGACTTTCCCTCAACCTAACATATCTTTGCACATACTATCTGACCAAAGTTTACCAAAGTGGCCTTTACCCTACATTACCTATCCATAATATGTTATCAGTTATTTGCTCACAACATTTAATTATTTGTTTTAGTATCTCTTTAAAAAGTCTAGCTTTGTAACTGAAATGTCTTTGCTATAGCTTTTTGTTAAACATGACATTTTTCCATTGCCCAGCTGCGCATTTTCTCTCAAGTGAGTATCTATTGCATGGAAAGCTAGCTATAAGCACACACAGTCCTGATCACAGGCAGCTTAATTTCTTTAGCAGCCACAAACCATTGGCAAATACTTCCACATAGTTCCCATGTACATGGATGGGTGCTATGCAAGAACACTTCTGTAGCTCCCTTCATGTCTGTGGATCTTCCCTAGACCTCTTAGTTTGCACTTGTTTAAATCAATATTCATAATCTATTAACTTTGGCATATTTTAACAGAAATCTTTGTTCCCATAAAATAGCATCAAATGAAATTAAATATTTAGTAGCCAGGATTTGTTACACTATTCTTCATGAAAAATATATATTGTATTTTGACTGTTTCCTAGGATACTGAAGCTTCATGTGAAATTTGGCTTAATAATTTAGTACAACTTTAGTATGCTGTTTAAATGCAATTGTTATCTAAAGTACATTGACTCAATTAATGTGGGGAACAGCATGATAAGACACTGAAAATGTCTTAACTGTACATCAGGCAAGAATAGGTCAGGTTTTGGGCCTAACATTTTTATGATGCGTTGTGCCACACAATTCTTAATATATAGCAAGTATAAACCAGATGATCAAAATACACTAAAATTGTTCTCTTGATTATTTTGTATATTGTAAAGGGAGCTCTATTTATCTGATAGCTCTTTATTTACTCAATAAAGCCTTATAAGAAGGTAATGTTGTCTCTTTGTTCTGAATCTTATGAATCACTTCTGGCTTTTATACAGAACCGGTAACACCAGATTTTATATTGAATCTGGTCCATAAAGACTAGTGATTGAAGAAAGAGGTCCCTTATTTTTATAACACATTTGAAAGTTCAAAAATTACTAAGTCTCATTCTAATATGTGACTTTATATACTATTTAATCAAGATCACCCTTCTATTAGCATTTTTCCTGCAGTTGCCAAATTCTTCATGGCACTCAGACATTACTCCATTAACTTTCTTCTTGCAGTAACAGATTGACAATACTAATGCAAGATCCAATTTTGTATGCCATATAATGTTAAATTTGATACAATGTTTGGGGTAGCTGAGTTAATTATATTTAGCTTTTTAAAAGTATCACTAAAAGACATACATCCATGTATGAGAGTGTATGTTAACAAAATTCAGCAGCAATATTAGTTATATAGATGCAAGTCATATTAATTTTAAAGGGTAACACCACACCTCCCCTCCAGTATTTATAGAGAGAAGGCAGCTCAGATCACGCTTTGCTGGCACAAGCACAAAGCCGAAGACACCAGCCTGAAGATGGCGAGTGGGATCTCGTCGAAATGTCGCCAAGGTATTCTCAATCTTACACGGGCCAAGACCCGAATACACCAAGACCTACATACCTTTACCCATGAAAATCTACGAAAACAAATAAATATATATATATACACACACATATATATATATATACATACATACATATATAAAATATATATATGTATATGAATATGAATATATATATGACCTATTGGCCCTAAATAGCCTATTGGTCCTATATAGCTCCAACGCTTTCCTTGAACACTTTCCTTCTCGCCGGCACACTTTTTCAACCAATAGGTCCTATAGAATATTGGCTCTGTTGAGTATTCTTGAATAAATCTCATTTAGGATTCGATGTTGGAGTCTTCAAAACTTCATCAACCTATTGGTCCTATATAGCCCATTGGTCCTATATAGCTTTCAAGAAGAGACTAAACTGCCACCTGTCAGAAATGGGATAGGGTCTCCTGCTTGGGCGGGAGGTTGGACTAGATGACCTACAAGGTCCCTTCCAACGCTGTTAATCTGGTTTAAAAGCGAACTGCTCCAAAGCTCCAACGCTAATCACTTGATCGTTTTCCTCCTCGCCGGCGCGCTTTTTCAACCCAGCCCCGCCCCGCTACCGTCACGTCTCTCACAGCCAACGTGAACGCCCACTAGCAGAATTCCAGGGTCCTCCCCACGCATGTCCTCATCTCGCTTCCCGATTGGCCGAGGGTCCGATGACGTAAGCGCGGGTGACCAAGCAGGCGGGCCATGCAGCTGCTTCCTCCCGGGAGTCTTGTTTACGTCTCGAGCTCCTTTTTCCCGCGCAGAGAGGCAGCGCTCGATTAAGCCTTGGCGCGTTAATCGTTTTCCGCCTGCTAAGCCGGAGCTGCGGTTTCCCCGAGCTAAGGTCGGCGTGTTGAGGGAAGACATGCCGAAGCGCTCCTGCCCGTTCGCGGACTCGTCCCCGGTGCAGCTGAAGACGCGCGTGCGGCTGAAGGAGCTGAGCCAGGGCGTCATGGGCGAGAGGTACCGGCGCGAGATCTTCGGTGAGGCGACGCGGCGGGAAGGGGGAAGGACGGAGAAATCGCTCGGCGAGGCTTGTCCTCGCGAGAATCCGAGTTTCCTTCCGTTAGTTGAGGGCGCGTTTGCCTTTTGTCCCCCGCAGGGCCTTTCCGCCCCGGCGTGAGCGGGGTGCGCCTTCTTTCTCCCGCTCGGCCTCCGGAAAGGCGACTGCTCGGAGGAAGAAAGCGAAGCTCCCCTCTTTCCTGTTACTGCAACACGGCGGGACCGGCCACTCTATTTTGGCTGGTGTGTGACCAAAAAAAAGCTGTGCATGTTCAGAGGTGCTCGTCTCGCCTTCGAAAGCGTGAGACGCACAAGCCATTTGATAAAAAGGCGGGGCTCATTGTTAATCTGTCAAAAGAGACCGTATCGTTTGATTGCCTTGCTTTCCCTAAACACCCTTTGATTGCAGAACTTGGGTCCTTCCCCCCCCCACACAAGGCAAAGTGCCCTCAGCTGTTGTCCTCAGTGTTTCGTGCTTCATCTTTGGGGCTATTTTATCTTCTTGCTGGCTTGAAAGTCTCAGACAGTTGAGTCTCCATTCTGCTAGGTTCAACATCTAATTTGTGTGTAATGTTGTATATAGATATTCCCTGTTTAAGTACTGTCACTATGATACTGTGATAACATCAAACCAGCTTGAACTGAGGTATTTAATATTTAATTGGCATATATAATTCTGATCTTATTGAAGCAATATGGTCTGGTTTTAGGTGAATCATATGTTGTGATTTCTCAACAGCTAGAATTTCTTTGCAGGAAAAAGGACGTTGGTACTTACCTGAGACACCCATTCTCTTTGAGCTGTGAAGAGCATCCAGTAGTGGGAGGTGCTTCGTCTCTTCCTAGACAGGCTGGGCTTAATTATTAGGACGCTTCTCTTGCTCCTTGAGACTCCACCCTAGCGTCCCCAGTTTTTGCGAAGATGAAGTGGGAAACCCTTTTAAACTTCAACATATCTAAACAGTAGTTGGCCGGAACACTGCCCCCCCTCCAGATGGATACAGGGTGGGGCTGGATGTTCTTCACAGCTCAAAGAGAACGGGCATCTCAGGTAAGTACCAACGCCCTTTCTCCTATGAGCTGTTCAGAGCATCCAGTAGTGGGACATGTCAAAGCTGGGACTGTCCTCAGGGAGGGATTCCGTCTGACAGAACCCTGCTCTCACTCCCTATGAACTTGTTGCAACACCCTTCTGCCAAATGAAGCCTCTGCAGAGGCAAAAACATCAATTTTATAGTTTCTGATAAAGGGCGAACGTGATGCCCAAGTAGCCGCTCTACAAATTTCCTTGCTTGGGGCCTGAGTGGCCCAAGCTGCTGATGTTGCCACACTCCTTGTGGAATGGGCTGTGATGCCCTCAGGCACTGGGATGGATTGACTTTCATATGCTTTAGAAATTGAAGCTCGTGACTACCTTCCAATTGTTATGGAGGAAACCTTGTGGCCCTGAGACCTGGGGAGAAAGGAAACGAAGAGAGCTTCTGTTCTTCAGAAAGGTGCCGTGCGTTTCAAATAAATGCTCGTCGAACGTCGAGACGATGCCATTGAATCTCAAGTCGATGGGACGGGGTCGAACAGAAGTTAGGGAGCACTAACTTCTGAGCCCTGTGGAATGACGAATTGACCTTTGGGAGAAAGGTTGGGTCAGGTCGAAGGACCACTCTATCCTTGTGAAATATGCAAAGATCCTTCCTAACGGATAAGGCTGCCAATTCGGATATCCTCCTAGCCAATGTTATAGCAATCAAGAAGGCCACATGTCAGCAATTGTAGACTGATGGACCTCAAGGATTCAAAAGGTTCCTTGGTAAGTGCGTTCAATACCTTGTTGAGATCCCAGGTAGGGAATCGGTGCACTACCGGGGGCCACAAGTTAGTGGCCCCTCGAAGAAAACTACGAACCCAAGGATGTTGAGAGATGGATTTACAGTCAGCTCAAGAGACCACCGATGCTAGAGCCACCACCTGGCATCGTAGGGTGTTTGGGGATAGCCCCTTGTCTAGTCCTTCCTTCAGAAAATCCAATAATTGAGCCACCGACGGAGAGGAAGGGTCTACTTGTGCTCGTGAACACCAGCGACAGAAGCTGGTCCAGGTTGCGTTGTAAATTCTAATTGTAGACGGTCATCTAACTGCCTGAATGGTGTCAATGACCTTAGCTGACATGTGTTCCTCTCTCAAACGTCTCCGCTCAACTTCCAAATGGCTAGGTTGAGTCATTGGGGGTCTGAGTGAAGCATTGGGCCCTGGGAAAGAAAGATTGTTGATGGTGGAATCCTCCACGGTTCCTCGATTGACAGGTCCCTCAGGTCAGTAAACCAAGTTCGTCTGGGCCAAAATGGAGCTGCGACTAATATCACAGCCTTTTCCTCCAGTAGCTTTTCGGCAAGGGGGGAAAGGCATATAGGAGCCCGGGGGGCCAAGGGCAATGAAGGGCATTGACATTCTCTGCCCCTTGTGTCGGGTATCTGGAGATGAAGCGTGGTAGTTAAGTATTGAGAGGAGAGGCAAATAGGTCGAGGACAGGAAGGCCGAATTTCTGTGTTGCTGTTTGAAAGATTGAGGGGTGTAGACGCCACTCCGACGGATTGATCGTGGCCCTGCTGAGCCAATCCACCTGAATGTTCGAAATGCCCGAAATGTGCTCGGCTTTGAGGGAAACTAAGTGTTTCTCAGCCCACAGTAACCATTTTTCTGTCTCCCTCATCAGAAGTCTGGAATGCATGCCCCCCTGCTTGTTTATGTGGGACTTTACTGTGATGTTGTCTGTCAGCACCAGTATGTGTTTGGAAGGTAGTATTGCCAGAAAGGTATGGAGGGCGAGGTGGACCGCTCTGTTCCAACCAGTTTATATTGTGCGCCTGTTCTGTGATGGACCAGCGACCTTGTGCTGTGTGGGAGAGATAGTGGCGTCTGTGGTGATGGTCTGCCTGTGGGGCTCTCTGAACGGGCAACCTCGGTTGATTGTGGGAGAAGACCACCAACGTAGAGATCTTAGGACATCATCCAGTACTGTGACTCGAAGTCTGGAACTGTCTCTTCCTGCCCGTTAATATGGCAACAGGAACCATTGCAGAGTCCTGGCATGCAAACGAGTCCAAGGAACAATGGATATGCAGGAGATCATTTTTCCTAATAATTGCGATAATAAGGCTAAAGATACCCGTTTAAGGGTTCTGATCTCTTGGGACAGTTTTCTGATACTCTTCTGTCTATCGGGTGAAAGGAAAACCTTCCCCTGTGAAGTGTCGAGGATTGCTCCTAGATGGATCAGCCTGGTTGTGGGAACTAAATGACTCTTAGCCCATTTTACCAAAAACCCATGTTGTTGAAGGGAAGCTGTGGTAGCCCTCGTGTCAGTGTCCGACTGATGAGTGGATGATGACAGAATTAGAATGTCATCCAAGTAACATTGCAATCCGATGGGCTTAGCCCTGAGAGAGGCGGCCAGGGCTGCCAACACCTTGGTAAAGGTTCTAGGGGCTGATGAGAGCGACGTACTCATAGTGCGCACGGTTATAACAAAATCTGAGAAATTTGCTATGTGGAGGTCGAATTGGAATGTGCAAGTATGCTTCGGTAAGGTCGATGGACGTGAGTACGTCGCCCTGCCTGATGCCAAGCAGAATTGACTGCAAGGTAGTCATCTTGAAATTGCGATAGACTAGGGACTGGTTCAGACGTTTGAGATCTAGAATTGCCCTCCAACCCCCCAAACTCTTAGGAACCACGAAAAGGTGGGAATAAAAGCCATGGCCCTGTTGGTCTGATGGGGCTGGCTGTATGGCTCTAATTTCCAGCAGATGAGATATAGCTGTCTGCATAAGAGCTCTCCGCTCTGGGTCCCGGGAGAGAGGGCTCGACATAAAGAAATTTTGGGGGGGAAGAGCAGAACTCTAGGGCCAGGCCGAATCTAATGGTGTCCCTGACCCAGGCATCGGAAGCAGAGGAGTCCCACTGGTCAGTGTCCTAATAATTAAGCCCAGCCTGTCTAGGAAGAGACTAAGCACCTCCCACTACTGGATGCTCTGAACAGCTCATAGGAGAAGAGGTTTGGAAGTTGCTCACAATTTTTTTTCTTGGTTAGCTTACAGGGTACAATATTTGGGTTGAAAAGTCCAGGCAGCCCTCAGAAGGCAGAAAAAAGTAACTGAAGTCGGATTTGTGGCTACAAATTTGTACTTTAGAGGTTATACAGTAGACATAAATTGAATAATGCACTCTAGCGTCACTCTGGACAGTACAATTAGAATATCATTAATAACTTTCTTATTTTTGTCCTTGTTCTCTCATTATCACAGAGAAAACCAAACAACTGCTCTTCAAAGGTGCTCAAACATACATGAACAATGCTTGCAATGCAAGTGCAGTGGGAACATATCTAATTGCACAATATCCAGAATCATGTATAGACAAATCAGAAATTTGTTCCTGGCACAGATGTAATGGACAAATGTTAATTGGGCAGGATGGAAAACTTCGACAACCCTGTGCAAGTGAAATGGGTAAGGATGGTTAGTTAGCTATCAAGCACTTATGTACTATTAATTTTCCATTTGCAGTTTTTAACCTGTTTCATGTATTATATCTAGACATGCTGTTCGCTCTTAATTGTTTTCAATGATAAGAGAATTCAGAAGTTGTAGTTATGAATAAACTTGTGCTCATATATTACTGTCATTGGATCATGTTGGTAGTAGCTGCATTTCAGTACTTAAGTTTGTGGTGGGAATTCCCCCCAGTTGTTTAGAATTGCATTATATGTTCTGTGGCACCAACATGGATTTTTGGAATATGAAATCAACATGGATTTTTGGAATATGAAATCATAATTGGAAAAGGCCTCAGAAGTAATTTCATTTAGGCAGTGCAGAAATGATACAGGTACAGAAATTATAAAGATATATAGCCAGACTGCCAGTTTTTCTCAGTTGTCATTCAGAGTATTTTTCTCTCACAACTACTAATCTCTAGTTTCCAATAATACTCCGAGAGTAATGCAACTATATTTGTACCAGGAGAAAAATATCTTACCAAGTTATGCTAAATTTAATGTTTCTTTATATTCAGGGTAGCTGTATCTCTATGGTTAATGACAAATTGTAGGTGAAGTGTGTGAAAGAATATTATCCTGTGCTTGTGGATGTATCTAGCTAGTTTTCCTTTAAAAAAAAAGTAAACAGCAAATAATAGCAAGACTTGTTCCCAATGTATGAAGTATATGTATATAGAATATTGTATTGTTATAAATAGATTTCTGAATATATGAATATGTAAAATGTTAAATGCAATGTTGTATTCATTGGATAAATGCAAGAGAAAGTCCTGTAATTGTATTTAAATGAACTTATCTGATGTATGAATGTATGAAAAGTAGTATTACCTGATTTGCATATAGAAAGTCGTAGGTTCACTCCCTGGTAACTTCAACTCCACTAAGCAATACCTTATCTATTGGATAAATCTCTCTAAATGATTTTGTACTAGATAGTCCAAATAATCTGATTTGATTATATTATAAAGGAGATGCTTATGGTAAAGTCTAATTTACCAATCTGTTTGTTTATACACAGTTTTGCCAGTAGGAGTATCAAAAGCCTGTTCCTCCTGTATAAGAACAGTTGACATCAAAGATGTTTGCACACAGTGTGATCAGTACATATGCCAGAACTGCAGCAAACTCTGCAGCTGTTGCAGCACCATTGTCTGTTCATTATGCTCAGTTATAGAGTAAGTGCCTATCCAGATAAGCCTTAATTTCCTTTGGTTGTATTGAACTGATAAATTCTGGAAGGATTTATAGTTGTACCATGACAAAAACTAGATGCAAAGTTAATAAAGGTGTATGAGATGAGGCTGCAGAAAGTTTTGCATTAACTATTTTAAGAACTGATAACCCAGAAATGAAATTCATTTTTGATTCTTGACAGAAGGGAATATTTTACATGCTACAATTCATTACTTGAATTCAGTAACATTGGAGACTGTTAGATGTGGCTGAATTAATTACTACAATATAGTTAATTCAATCTTTTATGTCAGGATTGTCTAGTTGGATCTTATTTGAATTCAGTAAGGCAATTCTTATGTTTTTATTTCTGCTCACAGCTTAATTTTGTCACAAAGCATTATGGCATGTGGAAGAACCATAACAGAAGTTGTGTTCTCTTTTTTACTAATCAAAAAGAGACATTAAATTAACTTTTATCTTTTCTTTTTTTAGATCAGAGGATGTTGGAGATCAAATCTTTTGCAGTGGCTGCTCAATGTACAAAGAATAAACAGCTGTTTTTAGGAAATGGTTGTCATTAGTGTTGTAAAGAAAGTATTGCTTTTAAATAATTAGGTTTTTGAGATACTGGAGTGCCTTCTTCTAAATATTGTATATTCTATAATTGTAGTTAATATAATAAATATTTTCTATTTTGATAAGACCTGATTTTTGTGTTACTTGATAAAATATGAATCTTAGATTCCTTGTAGAGAATATAGAATGGATTCTTAGTATCCCCAGACAAGCCCTCAGATTTGGTTTGTAGACCTAGTGGAGTACATTTGTTGCATCAGCAGGGGATTAGGAGTTGGAGAGTGATAAAATATCTAAGCGAGTAAACATTTTGTTTTTGCAGTATCCAATAAAAGAAAATTGCTTATAGATTAGATTTCTAATTGAAAATCACTATCTTAATCTTAAAATAATTCTTGGTTTATCTGTAATCTGCTAATTCATCTTTTGGAAAAAAAAAGTCTTGGGTCTCAAGATTGTATTTTAACACTTCTTCTATGTGAAAGAAACTTTATATCATATTTAAGAAGTTACAGTATTTTTATTAAAAAACCACAAAGATGCATGTCTTTTTGTATTAAGCTAAATGATTCTAGTATTTGTCATACAAATCCAGTCTTCAGACAGGTATCTTATATAAAAGATATCAGCTATGCTACATAATTGACACAGGCCTTTAAAATAATGCCTGCTGTGTATGATATGCAAAATTTACTTATAAGGACATGTTATAGGATAGTGTGATTAGTTTTATCGTATTTTAAGATCATTACAACTTTAATAACAATGTGATACAAATCCCACATTCAAAAAATATTGCTTGTTTTCTTGTATCCCAGCAGGTATTACATTTGAATATTCTTAGCATTCTTAATACTGTGTTCTGTCTGGGGACTGAATTATCCTACTGAAATAGTGTTTCTGCAATTAAATTCTTAGGTGAGGAAATATAAGACTTCATTGTGACATGAGAATTCTTGGAAAATATGTAAGATTCAGTTTGATCAGTCAGGATCAGAAGTAAAATTGCCTTATGTGATCTGAACTGCCCTGGCGAGACAATATGACCCAACCAATTTAGGGTGGGAATGGGGAAGAACTCTTACCTGTTTTCATTGCTATCAGTAATGGTCTTCCTGTACAGGAGTTTGGTGTAGAAGTGTTTCTAGACAGTAATGCTCTCAATCATGTACCATTTAAATTGCAGGGTGCCATGATCTGTCTTGGCACTCTTGCCGTAATTCCCATTCATGAGGAATATTTTTTAAACATTCAAATTAAGAATCTAGTGCTAACTCAACAACCCTACTGCATATGTCAGAGTTCCAAATGATGTGAATTGGATTGCTTAGATATGAATATGATCCTCTTGGGGGAAAAAAATCAGTGTAGAACTTCAGGAATGGCTGCAGTTTTATTACCATTTTTTTACAGAATAACTGCAGTTAAAGTGACTATTCTTCATTAGAAATGATATTACCATTCCAAACACTTTTAGTCCCCCTAACTATGATGTGACATCGTGAAGAATGTATTTACGCTAAGTAACAGCAAGACAGGCCAAATCTGAAATATTACTCGCAAAATGTTTTGAGTTTTAACACACAAAGTTCAATCAATCGAAATTTAAGCATTTAATTAGAATTGCAAAACACCTTGGAAAAAGATAATAACTATTCATTCCACCACAAAATAGGAAGTAGGAACACAATAGAAGAGGAAAGGTGTTTGCCCTTCACTTCATGATTAAAGTCTCTGACTTGCATTTTTCCATACCATTTAAATTTGAGCTACCTGTGATAGAGAAGATTGATGATACAAAGCCCGACATAGCTCCATTGTGACAGGAAGGAAGCCTATTATCTTTTTGGGTGCACTGGTAGGCAAAATCCTAAAATCATTCTTATTTATTTCTGATTAATTTTTATTTATTTCTGATTATTAATCAGTGATGCCCTCTCCGTGATGACCCGGTGTCTGGATGCGGTACGGATCTGGATGGGCAGGAAGGGACTACTGCTCAATCCGGCCAAGACTGAGTGGTTGTGCGTACAGGCATCTCGGCCCAGTCAATTGATTCCATCTTTGGTCAGAGGGGGAGAGGTGTTGCCCCCTGTGGACAGGGCTCGGAACCTGGGAGTCCTCCTGGACCCACAGCTTACTTTGGAGGAGCAGGTGGGGGCCGTGACCAGGGGGGCTTTTGCCCAGGTCCGACTGGTTCGCCAGCTGCGCCCATATCTGGACTGAGATGCTCTTCGCACGATCATTCATGCACTTGTGACGTCCCGACTTGACTACTGCAACGCTCTCTATCTAGGACTGCCCTTGCATACCATCCGGAGGTTTCAGCTGGTGCAGAATGCGGCTGCGCGGGTTGTGATGGGAGCTTCCCGATACTCCCATGTTGCACCCCTCCTGCGCGAGCTGCATTGGTTACCGGTTGCCCTCCGGGTGAGATTCAAGGTGTTGGTATTAACATTCAAAGTCCTTTACGATTTGGGTCCGGGGTACTTGTGGGAGCGTCTCCTGCCAATATCAAATACCAATCGCCCTGTGCATGTGCACAGACGGGGACTCCTTGGGGTGCCATCGGCTAGACAATGTCAGCTGGCGGTGCCTCGGGGAAGGGCCTACTCTATTGTGGTCCCCGCCTTGTGGAATCAACTCCCTTTGGAGCTCCCTTTGGCTCCTGATCTTCGCTCCTTCCGCCGCGATCTGAAGACCTGGTTGTTTGAACAGGCTGGGCTGGACTGACTTCCTGGGGGTGTTTAATTTATTTTTAATTGTTTTTACTGATTGGGCTTGTTAGATTTAATTCTTTTTTAAATATTTATTGTTGTTTTTAATTGTGAGCCGCCCCGAGTCCTTGCGGAGAGGGGACGGCATACAAGTCCAATTTAATTAATTAATTAATTAATGGAGAAGAAATTAAACTTTGTTTTCTAAATTTTTCTCTGCAACACCATACATTTCATTCTTCTGTATTCTAATTGCAAATAAAGATCAGAATACAGGAAGGGGTATTATGCACAAATGTTTGCATGGTTCTTAGCTACCTCTGTATGTTTTGAGTGCAGCCTAACACATTCTCCCAACTTTGGGTTCAATTTTGTTCTATAACCAGCTGCACTTCTACCAGGTAATTGATTAGGAGAAAGTGAAAGAGGGGAGCATAATTTTTCTACAAGTGTGTAGTTCTGAATTCATCTTCCCTGTAAGAACTGCTGGTTTACTTGAAAGATATTTCAAGACCTACCACTACAAGGCCCATGGGTACCATTATGTCTGATGATTGGTCTCTGGTGACTTTCACATTCCATGACCTGATAGGGCGTTGGTACTTACCTGAGACGCCCGTTCTCTCTGAGCTGTGTAGAGCATCCAGAAGTGGGAGGTGCTCAGACTCCTGCTGTGTAGGCTGGGCTAATTAATTAGTAGGACGCGCCTCCTCCTCCTCGATGCTCCTCCTGCGTCCCCAGTTTCCAGCGAAGACGAAGCACAGAAAAAAAGGACCTCATCTAACTATATACAAACCAACACAAAAAAATGAGCAGCTTGCGGGCAGCTGCCACCCCAAACAGCGGATACAGGGAGGGGCTGGATGCTCTACACAGCTCAGAGAGAACAGGCGTCTCAGGTAAGTACCACGCCCTTTCTCCTATGAGCTGTTCAGCATCCAGAAGTGGGACATGCCAAAGCTAGGAAGGACCGTTGGGAGGATCCGTCTGACAGACAACCCGCTCAATCCTTGAGAACTCGCTGCAGCACCCTCCTGCCAAACGAAGCCTCTGCAGAGGCAAAAACATCAATCCTATAGTTCCTAATAAAGGGAGAGGGAGAAGCCCACGTAGCTGCCCTACAAATCTCCTCAATTGAGGCTTGAGTGGCCCACGCCGCCGATGTGGCCGCACTCCGTGTGGAGTGGGCAGTGATACCCTGAGGAACCGCACTCAACTGGGCCTCATATGCCCTTGCTATAGAGGCTCGCAGCCACCGGCCAATGGTAGAAGAGGACACTTTATGACCCAGACTGCCGGAAGAAATGAGGCGAACAGGGCTTCCGATTCGGAAAGGTGCCGTGCGCAATGTAATGTAGATCCGTAGGGCCCACCTAACGTCTAGGTGGTGCCACTGTCTTCGAGCGGTGAGGCGGAGCCTGCAGAAGTTTGGGAGGACTAACTCCTGGGCCCTGTGAAAGCTGAATTGACCTTGGGAAGGAAAGTTGGGTCCAGGCGGAGGACCACCCTGTCCTCATGAAAAACACAGAGATCCTTCCTGATGGAGAGGGCAGCGATTTCAGAAATCCTCCTGGCGAGTAATGGCCACCAAGAAGACCACCTTATCGTCAGTAGTTGGGTACTGATGGAGCGTGGCGGCTCGAAAGGTTCCTTCGTAGGCGTTTAAAACAATGTTGAGGTCCCAAGTAGGAAACCTATGGATAGTCGGAGGCGTAGATTAGTGGCCCCCTTGAGGAAACTACGCACCCGTGGATGACTGGAGATGGATTTACAGCCGGCCCAGGAAAGAACTGAAGCGAGTGCCGCCACCTGTCTCAAGCGTATTAGGAGAGAGACCCTTATCCAGGCCCGCTTGAAGGAATTCTAGCAGCTGAGCCACCGAGGGAGATGAAGGGTCAACCTGCCTTAGAGCACCAGCGACAAAAACTGGACCAGGTGGCATTGTATATCCTGTTAGTAGGCGGTCTCCTCGCCGCCTGGATAGTCTTGATCACCCTAGAGGACATTTGCTCCTCCCTCAAGCGCTGCCGCTCAACCTCCAGGCGGTCAGGTTGAGCCATTGGGGCTCGGATGATGGACGGGCCCTGAGAACACGACCCTTGCGGAGGAATCCCCACGGTTCCGTCACGGACAGCTGTTGTAGATCCATGAACCAAGTCCGCCTCGGCCAGAAAGGAGCCACAAGTGCGACTTCTGCTCTCTCTTCCAGGACTCTCGAATCAGCCTGGGTATGACTGGAGGAGGAAAAAAAGGAGACCGTGGGGCCAAGGACAGCGGGCGCATCCGTGTTTTCCGCTCCCTGAGATGGATACGGGAGAAGAACCGTGGGAGGTGAGAGTTGGCGGCGTGGCGAAAAGGTCGATGACTGGAAGACCGAACCGCTCGGCGATCTCCGAAAAAGTGAGGGTGAAGCGCCACTCCGGCGGGTCTATCGTGGCCCTGCTGAGCCAGTCGCTTGTATGTTTGAAGCGCCCGATATGTGCTCCGCCTTGATGGAGAGCAGGTGCAACTTCGGCCCAATGGAAAAGTCTCTCTGTTTCCGCATCAATGACCTGGAAGCGTGCCCCTTGTTTGTTTATGTGGGCTTTCACCGTCACATTGTCTGTGAGAATCAGCATGTCCGTGATGTCAGTTTGGGTCGAAATCCCGAGTGCGAGAGAGACCGCTCTCAACTCCAGCCAATTTATATCGTGTGCCCGTTGTAGGCTGGACCATCGACCCTGGGTTGAGTGAGAGAAAATGAGCCCCCAGCCGCTCAGGCTGGCGTCGGTTGTGATGGTCAATCGCCGTGGTTCTCTGAGTGGACAGCCTTGAAGAAGCCGGGGAGGACCACCAACTGAGGACCTCAGGACCGCGGCGGTAGCAAGACCGAAGGTTGGATCCGTCGCGTCCTGTCCGTTGGAAAGGTAGGAGGAACCACTGGAGAGGCCTGGTATGAAACGAGCCCAAGGGACAATATGTATGCAGGATATCATCTTACCCAACAATTGTGACAATACCGACAAAGGAACCTTCCTAAGCGTCCTAACTACCCCTATCAACTTGGTGATGCTGTCCCGCCGATCCGGAGAAAGGAACACTTTCTCCCGAACCGTGTCAATAATCACTCCCAAGTGAATGATCCTGTAAACGGGAGTCAAATGGCTCTTGTCCCAGTTCACAGAAAAACCATGCTGTTGGAGAGAATCAATAGTAACCCACGTGTCAGAAACGGACTGAGAAACGGAAGATGACAAAATTAAAATGTCGTCCAGGTAACAATGTAGCCTGATGGGTTTTGCCCTAAGAGAGGCAGAAAGAGCCGCCAAAACCTTAGTGAACGTCCTAGGGGCCGAAGCTAACCCAAAAGGCAAGGCGACATACTCGAAATGTTGACCATCATAACAGAAACGGAGGAACTTGCTATGGGAAGGCCGAATAGGAATATGTAAATATGCTTCAGTAAGGTCAATGGAGGTGAGAACGTCGTTCTTCCTAACACACATGAGGATGAAGGGTAGACATTTTAAACTTACGGTAGACTAAGGAACGATTCAAACGTTTGAGGTCCAAGATGGCTCTCCAGCCCCGAGCTCTTGGGTACCAGAAAAAGGTGGGAGTAGAACCCCGGCCTCTTTGATCCGGGGGAACTGGTTGGATGGCCTTGATGGCCAGAAGGTGGGATATGGCCTCCTTCATGAGAGCCCTCTTCTGTGGATTCCTAGAAAAAGGACTGGACATGAAGAATTCGGAGGAGTGGAAAGAAATTCTAGAGCCAACCCCAGTCTGATGGTGTCCCTAACCCAGGCATCCGAGGTTGAGGCAGACCACCTGTCTGCAAATAATTTCAACCTGCCTCCTATGGGAAGAACCTCGTTTGCCCTATTTGGATCTCTGAAAGGACTTGTTGCCCCCTCCCCTGTACTGTCTTCTGGGCTGACACCCCTACGGCCTCTGTGGGAGAAATCCGGCCTGTCGGACTGGTTACCCTGTCCCTGGGAAGGAAATCTGTGGTATTTCGGGGTATAAGACCCTGGGCAGGGGCGAAAGGAACTCCTGAAAGGGCTGTTGAAAACGGGAATCTGATCTCCTATACAGGGAAGGGAGGATTTTCTTTTTATTTTTAGTTTCAATCAGTAGGGGCTCTAGCGCCCGAACAATTTGCTGCTGGAGACGGGAGCAGAGGCAAGCTTCCATTTGTGCTTAGAGTCCGCCTGCCAGTGTCGCAGCCAAAGCAGCCTCCTAGCCGAGATTTGAGAGGCAATGGCTCTCGAGGAGAACTTGACCACGTTGTAAGTGGCGTCCGCAGAATACTCAGCAGCAGTGGTGATCTTAGCGATATCTTGATGGGCATGTCAGTTGGAGGGGGGTATAGTTTCTTTCAGGTGACGGAGCCATCTAAGCGAAGAGCGGGTAAAAAGGAGGCCGCAGTGGCGCCCTAATTGCCCATCGTCGGAGACATGAGCCCGGCGTAAAGCTAATTCTGCCCTCTTCTCCTCGGGTTTGAGGACCTCCTCCGCCTCACCAGGGATGGCCGTTGAGGAAACTAAGGCCACGATCGGTTCGTCAACCTCGGGGGTATTCAATGAAGCGGAGAAACCAGGGGCCATGTTATACAGCCTCTTATCATATCCGGAGGGGCGGGTAAGATGCTGACAATGACCATTGTTTGTCTAACAATTCCTCAAATATGTGCGGGACCGGAATCACCTCAGTTTCAGTGGGTGGATGGGAGAAAAACAAATCCCCTTGTTTTTGGTGGGCCCCCAAGGGCTGCGGATCGGGAGACTCATCAAGGCAGGCCGTTTTCCTAGCCTTGAATAGGAGGGACTTGAAAAGAGGGGGATGGAAAAGGCCCGTGAAAACCGGTTGGTCCGGTTTTGTCATCAGACATACCCCATTCCAAGGGATCCGCCTCAGAGATGTCCTGGGCATAATGAGGTAAGGACTCCTCCCCTTGTTCTAACCATTCCTCCGGGTTCAGACACTCCCTCGGTCCCGGGGGGGTTCTGACGGAAGGGGAAGGAGGGTCCTCATGTGGGTATTCTGGTTGGTCAACAACACTTACTGATCTTCCAGAAGCCAAAGCGTAGTCAGGTAAAGATTGTTGGCTGTGATGTCGTGACCGTCGTAAGCCCGAAGATATACCCTTTGCGATGGCCAATTCCATCCACCTCCTCATTTTCGCCGGGACTTCCGCCATCATATCCTCCTCCTCCTCTTCCTCCTGTAAGCCTGCAGCGGTAGGCGTGAAGGTAGCTTCAGGTGCTCTGCGAGGAGGTGGGTCCTGCGACATATGTGGAGAGGGACCACGCCTAGAATGGGTTGAGAGATCCAGGACCGGGGCCCCTGTGCCAGAAGACCTAGCGGGAGTCACGGGCACTGAAGGAGCCGATCGCTCAACTTCTCTGGTTCGCTTGCGAACCTGCTTTTCAAGGGCCTGATGCCTTCTGAGGGCATCTTTCTCAGCTGCCTTTGAGAGTCTACCTGGGTCAGTTGATTTTTCCTTGGGTCTTGTAGAGGAAGATCTGACACCCTGACCACTGGCCATAATGTTAATATGTAGAATGTTGAGTGAGCCTCAGGCCGCAATTCCAGAAGAAAATAATCTTGGAGGAAAACTATCCAGGCCTCCAGTAAGGGAAACCAAAAGGGACAGCAATTAAAATCAATACAGAGTCAGGCAGATGTAAACTGAAGTAGAGGTCAGCTGCTGAGGCCCCAGTAAGGAAACCTAATTCTGAGGGGAAAACCTATGGGTTGGTCCTGGCCCCAGCAAGGAAACCCACGGACAGAATGAAGTATATTCACTTGAACAGAGATGCTTTTTTTTGTACTATATCACCATATATGTCTTCCCCTTTTCCTTCCTCCTTTTTTTTTTTTAAATATATTTATTAAAATAATTCCAAAATGAAAAGACCAGTCCCCAATCCGGAAACTTAAAGTCAAAGGCAATTATCAATACCATTTAGGGAATAGCGTCCCCCACAGTCCCCAGCAAGGAAACCGGCTGGGTAAATAATTCCAACAGGAACCGCTGCCACGCGGTTCAAAATGGCGCCAGCGGTTTTCGAAAGTGAAAACAAATGAAACCCTGCTCAGCGCAACCAAAAGGAAAGGAAAGCAGCCAAAATAACCGAAAAGCACAAGAAAAACAGCAGAGAAGCTTCAGCGGCTCGGACCTCGCACCAAAACCGCAAGCCTCAAACAAACCGCCGATCAAAAGATCGGAAAGATAAGCTTTGCGGCCGCCAGGCATCTCGAGGCTTATTACAACTAAAGAAGACCAGGGAAAAGAAAGAAAAAACCTCTCAAGCTGCAAATAAAATAGAAAATCCCCTTCCAGGAGAAGAGTAAAAGGCAAACCTGAAACACCTAACTTCCCTGAGAAAGAATCCCTGTTCCGGCCAGCTGAAGAGAAAACCCAGCTATCTGTAACAGAGGCTGAGCTGAAACTGGGGACGCAGGAGGAGCATCGAGGAGGAGGAGGCGCGTCCTACTAATTAATTAGCCCAGCCTACACAGCAGGAGTCTGAGCACCTCCCACTTCTGGATGCTCGGAACAGCTCATAGGAGAATTTTCTGTTCTGTGCCTGATTAGGATACCCTAGGAATCGTTTTAAAAATAGGCAGCACTCTTCCCAAAGCAGCCATAGTGTCAAACTAAAATAAATTCTAAATACCAAATATCTTGGCCAACAAAATATGGGGAAGCCCTGAGTCATTTAGTTTAACCTTTACTTATGGATCAGGATGAGAAGGACTTCAAACTGTATGTGATTACATGTCCACTTATAGAAGTATAGACACATCTGCTTTTGGGGTGGGTTTGGAGATCGAATCACTGTGGAGTGGGGAAGCAGCTAATTTACATCAGTTCCTTTGGACCAGTAGCCTCCATCACTGGGATATATTCCTTCAGTGTCATTCTGAAGTGATTCAGATTAAATCTTACTGAATATGAGTTGGCTTTAAATAATAAAATCCTTTTTTCTCCCATGTTTTGTCTTGCTTTGGATCATGCCAAAAACACAGTGGAGGTAGAAGTGGAATCTACCATTGGATGTTCTCTCCATGATTTCTTACCAAGTGAGTTTTCTGAGTTCTAGGATTTTGGTTAAGAAACTCCTGGTTGTGTAAAATTCAATCTCAGCCTGGGAGATTATATTCATTAGACTTCAGTGCTACATTGTTTCTCCAGCCTTGTTTATTGATAAAAGACAGGTCTATGGCAATAACTGTATTCATCTAATACCAATCTATGAAAATGAACAAAAAGTAAAACAGGGAGACTATGAGTTGCAATACTGCTTCGGTCATGAAAGCCGGCTAGGTGACTGAGCCAGTTCTCTCTAAGGCCAATCCACCTTTTGCATTGTCCGAGTCTTAGTTCAGTCTTTTTTGAGTTTTCTGACCTCACCCAATCTGCTTACTGGACCAAGGCAATGAGCTGTACCATTTTTCTTTTAAGCCCAGCCAGCTTTTACCCATGTCCTAACCTGCTGGAAACACTTTGAATGTTTTGAAGTGACAATAAATGCAGAATACAGTGGCATCTTTATGAACTCTTACGTTTTCTAATTTATAAGTCCTATATAGCTAAGGCCAAAGTAGCTAAAGAGCAGCCATACTCAACATGATCCTGCTTCTTAAGACTGGCCATGAAGACTGTCCCATTATCCTGAAGTATGTTGTGACTCATGAGGAATCTGTCTATTAGGACATTGATCACCTTATTAGCAACTGCATCCCCTTCGCTGATGATGTAAAACTATTCACCACCACCATCAATGCTACCGTCCTTCAAAAAGACCTTGATTATGTGTCTGAATGGTCTTAACAGTTGGCAACTCCAAATATCTACCAGCAAATGCTCTGTCCTACACATTGGTTAAAAAAAATCTATATACCAAATACAATCTAGGTGGATATGACCTTGTTGATGACCCTCATTTTGTCAAGGACCTTGGAGTTCTCATATTGAATGACCTAAGCGCCAAAGCTCACTGCAACAGTATTGCCAAAAAGGCTTTAAGAGTTGTAAATTTAATTTTACGAAGCTTCTCCTCTGGTGATACTGTTTTGCTAACTAGGGCATTCAAAACCTTTGCTAGACCAATACTTGAATTCAGCTCTGCTGTCTGGAATCCGCACTGTATATCTGACATAAATACAATTGAGCGAGTCCAGAAGTATTTTACTAGAAGAGTTCTTTCTACATTCCTCTGTTCACAACAGAATACCCTACAGCACCAGACTTGAGATTCTTGGCTTAGACAATCTTGAACTACGTTGACTAAGATTAGACTTAAGCATAGTACATAAAATCATATGCTTCAACATCTTACCAGTTAATGAATATTTCTGCTTTAACAACAACAGTAGAGCGCACAACAGATATAAAGTAAATGTAAACCACTCCAAACTCGATAGCAGGAAGTATGATTTCAGCAACAGAGAGGTCAATGTCTGGAATTCATTACCTGATTCTGTTGTCACCTGTTCAAACCCCCACTCCTTTACCCTCAAACTAACCTCTATTGACCTCACCCCATTCCTAAGAGGTCTGTAAGGGGCGTGCATAAGGGCACAATCTGCCTACCGCCCCTGTCCTATTTTCCCCAATGATTAGTTCCTATTTCTTGTATTTAAACTTACGTTTATTCTTGTTTCTGTTATATTGTAAGCTTCTGACAAATAAAATAAATAAACATTCCTCTTGGCTTGTATCCTAACTGATATGCTTGTAATATCTCTGGATGCCTTTCCAGTGACAGCTGAATATTCCATTTATTTTCCATATGCCGTATTATATATATATATTTAACCATTTTCAGAGCTCTATCAGGTGTTCCAGATCGACCATGCAAAAAGAAAAAGCAAACTGTCCTGTTTCTGCTTGCAACAGTTGACAGTTTAGGTGTTAATGCAGCACAACAGATAGAGTTGGCACCAGCATCTATCAGTCCTACTAGAACCTACTGCCAACGAGTAGCCTTGAGGTGCCTCTTCATTCTTTTCTTCTGACCTATTATACCAGGAAGCTTAATTTAGCCAGTATTTTTTTATTCCCCCAAAACACTTTTCTCAGCAATGGGAAAACGGTAAAACAAGATCAAGCTGCTTTGTGCACATTAATAATAATAATAATATTGCATCACAATTAACCTTCCAAGGTTGGCTGATAGAAGATCCATCAAGTAATACTTTGCCCTGCAAAGCTCCAACTTAGAAGACAACCAGGTGATAAAACCATTTTCTTCCCTACATGCTTAGTGTTACGGAAAAATCTTGCTTGGGGGCATTTCAAGTTTAGTATTGGGAGGTGAGGTCCCTAGGACAGAGTTTTTAAGAGTAAAACCAGGACTTTGTAGCTCACTCCTGTGGAAATATACTGTTAAAAACATACCCTTTTAAACATCAATTAAGCAGTGTTCATTTAAGAAATGTCTTGGTTAAGATTCTTTGCATAATTTTACCACTTGCCATATTGGGCTGTGTGTGTGTCATGAAATTTAACATTTTAATAAAGTTAAATACAATTTAATAAAATTAAATGAAATCTTATCTCGATTTCAAGCTTGTGGTACCAGACTGGGATAAAATAACAGAGTTAGGATTAGGTGGGATAGAAGGTGGGACCAGACACAGTATATTAGCTTCAGCTGGACAAATCAGTACATGAATTGAAGCAAAGTCTGAGATTCAAACACTCAGTCTGCTTATACCTGACAAAGCACATGCAGGTATGAATAAAGGTAACATACAGTTGGTATCGACAAATGCTGGGCTGCAAACTTTTGTTTTGGGATGTTTAAAGTCATTATCAGCAACTGAGAATCTTCTGATTGAGCAGGATGTATATTTGATTAGTAAATCAATAAACTACTAGGCACATCCAGGAGTAAATTACTGATTAAGGATGAAATCTGTAGTCCAGTAATTATACAGACTACATGTTTTTGAAGCACATGACCAGTGAAGCTGAGCAACTGGGAATGAACATGAAGAAGATAATTAAAGATCATACTTTTTTGTTGTTAGGTTTACTATTCTATTGCTATTAGACTATTGAGGGTCTAAAGCTGAACTTGTTGAACTTACTGCTGTTTTAAAGAAATGTGCAAGCAAGGTATGAAGCCAGGAATTTGCTTCTGAAATTGTCACTAAACGACTTTTGCAAATTCCTTCTCTTGCAGCTGAAAATATAGAGATAATCTTCATACATTTTCAATGAAATCAAGCTGACTTTGTCAAGATCAGAGGACTAAAGAACTTACCAATTTCAGGATACTTACAACCCAACAAACTGAACCCTCCCTATTTCTTCCCTGCCACTCCTCTTTCCACTTAAATACCTGCTAATATAGACCAACTTTTTAAATAAGTAACAATCCTCATAGCTACTGTTCAGCCTTCGATACTGAGAAAACTGCATAATATAGAAAAGTTTGCATCAATTTTGCTTTTTTAATCACCTATACATTCTACCAAAACCAAGACAAAACTAACTTGTTAAAGCACATTTTATTGAAGTACTTTTGAGGGAAACTTTCATATCATAAGTAAAAATACTAGAACTGAACGTTGTTAAAAAAAAAGTACAACACACACAACAATGGAATTTTGTGTAAAGGGAAAGTTGTGGGTATTTTAAATACATTCCCTTTCCAATAAAAAAAAGTTAAGGAACTGCAATATAGGTCTTTTTTTTAAACAGGTAAGAGAACATAAACACAAGTGTGTCTAAAAGAACATAAAGCCACAACTGAATAAACTCATTCACAGTACGAGAGCTTAAAATCCTGGCCCGTGTCAAAAAGTAAAAAGACAATTTTGTCTGGTAAATCCAGAATGATGTGGCTGTGAAAATACAAAATGAAGTGACAAAAAGATAAAAAAAAGGAATGAGACGAAAAAAAATCTTGATCGTATAAAGTTTCACCTTAATATTTGTTTTTTTTTACATATAGCCACTGCAACCACTGATGGACTTTTCATCCATACATCGTGGTACCATCCAGCTTGCCCTCCCTCCCCCCTATAACCTTTAAAAATGTACATAGAAGAGTGGAAAACAGATGGACGGGATTTCAATGTGCGAAACATCTTGCCATGTTAATGCCTCTCTAAAACCTGCTGCTGCAATCTGGTGCCCTCTAGATGTATCAGGATTATGCACTGCAGAATTCTATGGCAGCTGAAAGTCCACGCTGCACAGAAATATTTGGAGCTGTGACCCGCTTCTGGAAGGCATAAGGCTGGGAAAAGATGTAATACATATATGAACAGGGCCTATGGCTTCACTGCCAAAAATATGACTCCAGATTTTGCTCAGTAAGATAGATGTTTCTTCACTTAAGACTATTGTGCGTGGTTTGTTTTTAATGTATACAAATCCTGCCCTTTCCCCTGGTCAATTTTTGCAACTAAAGTGTTTTCAGTTGAAATATGTAAAACTGGTTTGTTTCTCTTAAAGTGTAACTTCCCAGAAACATGCTGGGACAAGAATGTAGTATAGGTAATGTGCCGTCTTCAGCAGGACATTGTGTGTAATTTGAAAACAGATCATTCAGCTCTGTTTGATATGTAACGTGTAGTAGCAGTTGTGCTAACGTCATTTTCTTCTTGACTTTATCTCTCTGAAGTCCCACATACCATTCCTATAAAAGGCATCCTAGAATTGCCAGCAGATTTCTTGTGGCCTTAATGGCCCAGAGTTTGTTCGTTTTTTGTGTTGCTGCTCTAATTGTTGCACTATCTAAGTCTGCCTCTCATCCTAAATAAATCTAATTGTTCAGAGTGCAGCTTTTCTACTTACACATAATGAACAGTATGAAATAAATAAAAAAACAGTTGTGTTTTTGTATTGTTTTTTAAACGGCCAACATTTGCTTTAGGCTTTTTGAAAGAAAACTTTTGGTGCACATTCTTAAAAACCTAAAATGTCCTTTTGTCTCTCCAGAAGAAAAAGGTTTTTTTTATTTTTTTATAATGCATTAAGAATGGTTTCTTATCTTTCTTCTCAAAATTGCAGAGATTCTGACTCAAAAATTCATCAGGATTGTTTTAAATACATAGCCTGTGAGGCTTCCTACAAATTCAACTAAACCGTAATACAAACATAGTTTGTAATTCATGTATCGTAGAGAGTTCTCTAATGTCCATTGAAATTAAAGGTCCCCAAAATGCAGTCTGATTGGTTGAAGTTATTGACAAGTGAAACATTAAGCTGTTCCACTGGCGGAGTAAGAGAACTGAGGGAAGTGTGGCCGCCGTTCGTTATCAACACAATCCATGCTGTCATCTGGAAACAGAATGAAAGTATGGTTAAAGCATTGCTACTGTGGTATGGGAAGTATACTGTGCATTAAAGCAGGATGAGGCAGACATTTTCAACTAGGATACACTTGGAATTCTGAAAGCAGATCTTGGGTGTACACACACACACACACCCCACGAGAGACTTGCCTGTTTACAAAATAGTCATGTGGCATGGTTACTCACAAAACATCCATTTACCAGAAAGTAAACCAGAGTGTTCTCTACCAATGCAATGGGACTCAAAGGCATTTTTTTTTCAAATGATTATAATCCTAGAGTCTTGCTATGGGTTTTGCACTTTATCAACTACTTATTCATTTATTTTAAACGATTTTTAAAAAAAGAGTCAGATTGGGAATCAGTATTTCCCCTCCCACTTTTGAACATGAACTGTTTATGCTGTTAGTCATGGAAAACACTGTCTGCATCCCACACCAAGCTTAATTATACCTCTGTTGCATTCATGTATTTTTTGTGTATTAGCAACAATGTGATTTAAATTGGCTTTGCTGTTCCCCAGAAAAATTGCTAATGGCATAAGAATTCAGTGGATAGGAATCTCAAGGTTTATATTCTTAAATAAAAAGTCCTATACAAATAAACGTACTTTGGTTTTGATAAATGAATCAAACAAAGAAATGTTTCCAGTTAGTTAAGGATATAGAATTGTAGTGAATTGGGTACTGTAATTGTAATGCACTAGTATTCTCACATGACTAATAACTGTTTCCTAGAAAGGATATTCATTTTTGTGTCAAGTTTAGCATCTGTACAAAAAGCAGATCCCCTCACAAAACCACCTTCTTTCTATTAATATTTTTTTAATAAACAACCAAAGTTGACAGGGTGATTGGAAATAAGTCCTTAGCTTTCAACTGGTATTTGCACAAAGGATTTCCAAGACATATGCTTACACAGAGGTAACTTACATTCCAAGGCCTATCTAATCCCCAGAAGCGACTAGAAAAATGTAGCTAAGAACTGCATTAAAAATGTTTTCCTGTGTCTGCTAGCTGATGTCTTATTATTTTCAATATTTACCGTGTTTCCCCGAAAATAAGACACTGTCTTATATTTTTTTTGGCTCCCAAAAACACACTAGGTCTTATTTTTGGGGTAGGTCTTATATATTTATGGTGCCAAATAGTGGGTGTGAGTGTGTAGGGGGGGTGTTTTGCGGGTGCACGGTTGCTCCCTGAAAAGTCTTCCTGGAACTGGAGATTTACACTAGGTCTTATTTTCGGGGTAGGTCTTATATTAGGGCAGGTTTAGAAAATAGTGCTAGGTCTTACTTTCGGGGTAGGTCTTATTTTCGGGGAAACACGGTATGTTCTGTACAAATTGCATTTTATGAAAACTTTATATTACTTCTGTTGGTTGGTAAGAGATCAGTAGCATTATGTGATCTGCTTAAAGGATTATATCTAATCTATAGTCCTTTATAGCAGTTTATGGAGATCCTTTTCATTCACAATCCATGCTTTAACTCTCTATATCAAGGGTGTCAAACTCGTGACGACATATTTTGTTACGTGATGCATCGCAACTTTTCCCCCTTTCGCTAAACCGGGGTGGGTGTGGCTAGTGCATGATGTATCCGGCCTGTGGGCCGCAAGCTTCATACCCCTGCTTATATTTATCTCCCCTGCCACTGAAAACTTTATATCACAGCTGACTAGGAATTTTTATTTTTTTGTTTTCCTTGCTTTAGAAATAACATTTAATTTTATTTATTCTTTGTGAGATTGATTTATCTGTCAGAGTGAGGAAGTGATTTCCCTGGTCACAGCCTTTAATGCTAGGGGCCAGGAGATAACATGACAGAATTTATTTAATTTTTACCAGATGTTTTCTCTTTTACTTGTCAGTAAGATGCATAGGCTGCCTGAGTTTTCTGTATCATGAATGCTGGAGTTAAGGTAAAAGGAGATAGTTGCAGCAGGAACTATCAATCTACCTACATCATGGCATAAGACGGAGCTATAATATATAGTCTAAAAGTTCTGGAAAAAAGAGCCAAGAACTGCAAACTTTTACCCTATGGGAACAATCCCTCCAATATCCGCTACCTCTTAAAGAACAATCCCTAACTACAACACTTTTGTTAACTCTTTGTCATTTTAACAACTGTGGTTTTCCTGGCTATTACTGTGCAGCAAGGCAGCTATGAATTCTCTATTGGAGATTCCCCCATCTACTGCATTAAATACAAAACTACAATTCTCAGCGTTCTCTGTGGAAAAAGGAAATGACAAAACGCTTACAGGATTGCCAGTGGTGTATTAAGATTGTATTAACCCTTGCTACGTGGGTCAAAAAAAGAGTAAAGAAACAGCTTTCATTTACTAACAGTGAGGGGATGGGGGAGGGGAGGGAGAGAATTTGTCCACTGCTAGGTGGATAAGCTTTAAAAAAAAATTAAAATCAATTACTGTCAGCATAGCTGTGACATTTTTGTATGGCATAAATTTTTATTCATTCAGAAAAGAATACTTAATATTTATTTTCTGTCAATTTCTACTGAACTTAGGCGGGAAATGGTTAATGCAGCATGATTGGCAAATCTAGTGGATTTTAGTCTGTGGAGATTCTCAAGTCATCCAGGTCATGGTTGTCCCAAAGGTGCCTTCTTCAAAAGGCAACTGGACTTTCTTAAATAAGTCCTTTTTTTTTCTTTTGAAAAAAGCATCTTTGGGGTAATGGATTTTAGAATTTGTCAAAAAAGACAGACTTCCTGCAGCCCACAGGTAGGCTGAGTTTAAAATCTTTTTAAGGAAAACCTCCAGTACTGCTTGATACAAGCTCAGTTGCCGCACTTAAAGGTCTTCTTGTAGTTCCACCTTCTGCCTTGATGTAATAGGTCAGTAGTTGTTGCTGCCACTATCTAGTTACTTCTACCTTAACACAATGATTTGTGATGCAAGGAACTTCGGCAGCTCTGAAAGCTCTTATTTAAAAAAAAACTGAAGTTTTGTGAAAAGAAACAGTTAAAGACAACTTATGTGGAGGTCGTTGCAGCATCTTGTCAGCCATCATTATCCAGAGTTTCAGGCAAGAATTTATTAAGCTTTCAGTTGAGCCATGTTGTCCTGTTGTCCAACCAAAGCACTTTCAAGTAGTATTACCTTGATCAGGGGGTGTGATAGTGATCATCTGTGCTGTGAATTCTTCATCAAAATAGCGTGTATCTGTTTCAGATGTCACCTGGGGTTTAAATGGAGGTACCAGCTGTAAAAAGAAATAAAACCTGGAATTGAGTTATTAGCATAGGGAAAGCTCAGCAGCCCTCCCCAGGTAGAGGAGTCTGTGTTGCTGAAATTTGGCAACCAAATAACCAACTTTTGGCAGTAAAATATTTTTATATTCTTTTTAAAAATGTAGGATAGGAATGGGGATGCTCCTATTTCAGCTTTAAGCCTACTCAGATCTCTAATCCATATCACATGAACTCATTGATGCTTCAGCCAATTGAGCTTATTTTCTGGCTTTTAGTTAAATTTCAAATAAATTGGTATATAATAATAGCAACAACAACAACATCATCATCATCATCAAGAAATTACAGCTTCCTGCAATAACACCAGCAAAACAGCAAAAAAAAAGGGGGGGGGCACTTGGAACAACATACATTTTAAGAAGATACTTGGTTGATGCCTAGGATGCTAGCAGCAACCCGTATCAACCAACAGTGCCAGTCAATAATATTTCTGATACATTTCTAAATGTTCAGTTGACTGAGTTTCATGTTTAATGAATAAAAGTATAATAATAATAGTTTAACCCTCTTACAAAAGAGAATAAAGTAATTAAAAGCAGATCTTGGTATTTTATTTTTTGCCACTATGCAAAAAAAAAAATACTTAGAATATTGCCCCAAGTATTTATGACAGGAAAAAAATAAAATAAAATTGTATATATCCAGGAGGCACACACTCATCCTTTGTAAGTATCTCTGTTGACCTTTACGCCTGCCAGTTACCATCTTTCTTCCAGAAATTAAGGTCTTAGAGACACAACCTAAACATTGCATTGTTTTAGTTCAATGTCCATTTTTCTATCTTTAAAAAAAACCGACGCTGTTGAATTTTGTGCCAGAAATATGTTAACTCATCCATTTACCAGATTTACTAGAATAAAGTAAACTTTAATCAAGGAATTTGAGAAGATGATAATACTTTCTTAACTGATAGGCTGAAGGGTTAAATCGGGGGTCCCCAAACTTGGCAACTTTAAGACTTGTGGACTTCAATTCTCAGAATTCTCCAGCCAGCACATCTGGCTGGAGAATTCTGGGACAAGTCTTAAAGTTGCCAAGTTTGGAGACCTCTGGGTTAAATGCTCTGGCAGCATCGGGTAGTGGCTTGGCTGTCATTGTGCTGTGTTTTTCCCTAAAGAATGGGATACCGAAATTCTGTGACGGTAGTGCTTTTAACTCTACGGCTTTACCAGTTTAACACCAGGCTGGAAGAGCCAAAGTGCAGAGACTGGACTACTCTACCCTTATTGCTTTCAAACATGGCAAACAGGGATCTGAAGTCCATGTCACTTGCCGATAAAAAAGAGAGGAAGGGAGAGCAACAAGACCCCAGTGACGCAGCACCTTCCATGACTTGGCTCTGCTGGGATTTTTTAAAATCCGTTACTCATCCTGCGTTATAATAGGATGGGATAGAAGAGAAGAAGCTGAAGAAGAAAGCACGGAATGACCGTGTCCTGCAACCAGACCAGCCTCATGCCTTCTGCAGAGCCATGACTGGCAGATTTATTCCTGCCAGCTGGATGTAAGAGACAGAACAGCAAAGCCAGCATCCTTCTTCAGTGAGTCACAGCAGTTGCAATAGTGGCAGTGTAGTTTGGTGGCAGGGAACAACAAATGTTAAGAATCAGTGGATAGCATTTTAATTTGGCAGTGGGGAAAGGCCCAGACTTTTCAAAATGGTCTTTTTTTCCCCAAGCATTTAATGGTGCGGATGCTTAGAGTCCAGTTTCATTGGTGCAGGATAGGTTAAGGAAATAAACAAATGTAGCCTTTCATTTTCAAATTAAAATCAACCATCCTCCAGTGTATGATTCCCCCCTCCCTGCAATTTGGGAATTGCTAGCTCTTTCAGAAGCTTCAAGCTAGAAGAATAGTATGTATTGCAGCTGATTTATTTTTCAAATAATTGCTTTGATGCCCTGAACTACTTTGAATGCTGACAACATGTTGTAGAATGTACAGATATGTATGTAGAAATAGCCACAGTTTTAATTTTTAAAAAAGCATTATGTAGGGGAAGTCAAACATAAAATGGGTGGAAACGAATAAAGGAGAGAAGCAATCTAGAATTAAGGAGAAATTTTCTGACAGTTAGAACAATTAATGGAACAACTTGCCTCCAGAAATTGTAAATGCTCCAACACTGCAAGTTTTTAAGAAGAGATTGGATAATCATTTGTCTGAAATGGTATAAGGTTTGCTGCCTAGGCAGGGGGTTGGACTAAAGACCTCCAAAGTCCCTTCCATATAGTTATTCTATACTTGTTCTACTTGTTTCTATCTTGAAGACCAAGTTACAAACAAAATTTAGAGGCAGCAGAACATAAAAAAGGTAATGTAAGAATACTATTAGCTTTACAAAGCAAAAAATTATTTTTTTCTTTTAATGTTTCAGTGGATATGTTTTTTTTTAATCTTGAACTACCTCCAATACTTTTTGTCTTTATAAAAATGCTGGATATATTATCCCATGGAGAACTGGAGATGTAGTATCTATATTCACAGTAAGTTATCAGCAAATTGATGATCATTAAAACCTTGATTTCAGTACAAAGAATACATTAACCACAAGGCAGGTGAACAATGCCTGCTAAGGAAAATGAGTCTTTTATATACATAATAAGACTAACATTTGGGGGTTTAAACTGCAGGGAAATCCAAATATTGAGGGGGAAATGACAGCCCAAAATAGACCTAGCAGCAGTATGATTAATGATGTCATTTAGATACTTGGGAGGAAATATAGTTAAGATGAGAGGTCTATATAAAAATGCACAGAATTGGCATGTAATTACATGATCCTTGAATGCCAATCCTCTTTCCCCAATGCAATTAGAGTCAGAAGAAAACAGTAACCCAAGATACAAAGACAACAGTTTTTAAATATATATATATATATTTCCAAACCACAAAAAAAGCTGAGCTTTTTAAAGATGTCTTGCGGCATTAACTGAAATGCATGCTAATCAGACAGCATGGCTAGCTCTTTTTTCTTCTTCAATTTTCTCTTTTAAGTTCCAGTGCCAGAATGGAGGGAATAGTGGAGAAAAGAAAGCAAACCTCAGAGCAAGTTTATGAACTTGAAAGGAGAAAAGTGGAAGCACGTTGCCAAGTACTGGTAAATTTAACTACAAACATCTTTTTCATCTTAATGCATTAGGTTCTTTTAATTAACCCAATGACAATATGCTTGGAAGTGTTCGTGCTGACCTCAACATTCAATAAAAGATTAATGAAACAATCAGCTTCAAGGGCCCTGCATCAAAGCTTTCAGTACCGGAGCCAAAAAATCCATCTCAATCAGCAAAAAGTTGGTGCAGTTCAATGCAGTAGCTAGGATCATTTATGTGCAGTGCCACTAAGGGGGAGCAGAGAGCTACTCTAGCAAGGATATTAGTTGTACAGAAAGAGAGAGCAGCCTAGACTTCTGGACAGAACAACTCTAGCAATGCAACATTTGCAAAAATGGGGGACAGGTTGGGACCTTGCAATTCTAACTTGTTGATGGGGAACCTTTTGTAAACTAAGCTGCATTCAGGAAAATTTTTTAAAAAGACTGCAATAGAAGAAGGGCTGAAAGAAGCACAGAAATAAAATGATGGTTTATTGTATACAGCTTTGTAAGCTGCTTAAATTCTTTTTGTTCACTGAAGTGGCATAAAACCCACTTTAAAAAATCAATCAACTCTGCATTATGTTCAGATATACGAAGTGCATACCTGTACTTTGGACCGCATCTGCACCATGTCATTTTAGGTATATAAAATTTCAAGATGCAATGCAAAGTTTAGGTTTTATGTGCAAGAGAATTTTTTAGGTGGAGGAAAAATTAGGAATGAGAGGATAACCATCTTCTCAAACTGCAGCATGCTATAGCTGACACAGAATTTATGTTAAAAAGTCTTTAATACAGTCTAAAAAAATCCCATCTTAAAAATTGTAAATACCTTTTTCTCATATACATCTTGCCAAACAATGCCAGCAAAAAATTTGTGCTGCATAATCTCCTTTGCATCATCTGGTCCACCACCTAACCTGTTGGGGAGGTGGGGAGGGAAATCACCAACATTAGTACGGTGCATTTACTTTAAATTCATTTGCTCTGAAGTGTTTCTAATGGCATATTTTCATTCACAATAAAAGTACAACTGTGCTAAGAAATAGTGAAGAAATGCAAGTTCCAACAAGCCTTTAAAAAAAAAATTTTTTTTAGGAGCTTCCTGGAAGTGTTGAACACATGCTACTAAAATTTAAAGCAAACCACAATAAAGCCATGTAACCTTGACCAAAACACTCAAACAGCTACCCAGAGATTATCAGGCTTTTGAAAAACCACTCTTCCCACATCACTGCCTTGCTGTCCCACTCACTATGTATGGCCTACGATCACCCCTCAAGCTTTGGAAGATTTTGTTCTATATCAAGGAGAGAGAGAGACCCGAGACATCCTTTACTGTTTATTCTCCAGGGATAATGAAGAGTACTCACAACAATTGTTTCTATAAAAGGCAGCTATGTAACAGACATAATGAAGAAACAGCACTGAAACAAAGGCAGGCACTGTATTTGAAATGAAACATGGAATAGAGATGTGATTTTATGGGGAAAAGCATCTTCATTTGCTCTACGAGTTTCTATTTTCTCACTACCTATACAATAGAATTTCTCAAATATGTATGCATCTATTGATACACTACTAAAACTCTCATGGTGTCTGTCTATTTCAACCCACAAGTTAGCCCAAACGTTGCATTATACTGCAGCACTTTCGGAATCACGGCACCCAAAATCTGCTAAAGGATGTGTAAAAATCTTATTCCTATGAAATTGAAATTTCCACGATATTCAGGTCAGTTTTATTTGTAAAGTTATGGCCATTGCAGTGTCCCTGTGATCAGGTGATCATGATTTCTGACACTCCCTGTCAGCTTCCACAAGCAAACTCAATGGGGAAATTGGAAGAAAGTCAGAAGTTACTTCTGCTCCTGATGCTTTTTTGCCTACCCATGGTCATTTTGTGTATGTAAGCTTTATTCTTAAAGCTTGCTTGCCACTATAATTATTTTTCTATTTATGATATATGCTCTTCTTAAGATGTTCATGGCAGAGGTGGTATTCAGCAGGTTCTGACCAGTTGTGGAGAACCGGTAGCAGAAATTTTGAGTAGTTCGGAGAACTGCCAAATACCATCTCTGACTGGAGATTTTATAGTATCCTTCCCCTGCCACGCCCACCAAGCCACGCCCACAGAACCAGTAGTAAAAAAATTTGAATCCCACCACTGGTTCATGGGACCATCCAACATTGGGGTAAAAATAAATATGGTCAGCCTAAAATTTAATGTTTATCCTAGTTATATCAAATTGCACTATCTTTCTCTTAAAGGATGACCCAGTACACTCTCTCTTTCTCTCTCTCTCTCTCTGTGTAGAGAGTATGTGAAGACTATGTGTTCGAAACTTTATCATGGGACATAGAACAGCTAAATGATAATGAAGAACACACATTACAGACTTGGATATACTGAAAAATCAAAATCATAATGAATGGAATAATGCAAAACATACAGAAGACACCTGACTGGTCATTCAAGAATCTGGGAAGCATTCAGATGCATTAAACCTTCACCTTTGCTTTGGATCCTTCTTCAGCAAACCTGACAGAAGAGACTTTGCTTCAGGTGACAACGTACGTGGAAACCTAATCTCTTCCATTAGGATGAGCTCAAAGAGTTTCTCGTGGTCCTGATTATAGAAGGGAAGACGTCCACACATCATTTCATACATGACAACTCCTAAGCCCCACCAATCCACTGCACGGCCATAGTCATTATCCTCCAGCACCTGTAGACAATGGCAAGAGTTCTAGATCAATGGCAAGCTTTTCACAAAACAAAGGAAATGGAATTGTTTCCCCTAACAAGTTGACAACTTGAAAGGAAATCCTACTGAATGGCCATCTTCAGGCATAATGAAGTAAGTACATCTCACATCGTCCTTAGCCAGTTCTATTGTCTAAGACGCCATAGCCCCTTGGAAAGCTACCTACCTTCCTCTTTAAGAAAATATCCTTCAGAAGTCTGGACTACACATCATTTCCAAAGAACAACACTGATTGTGCTGATTATGAATGATGGATATTGCAATTTGGAGGCACCAAATTGCGGACAGTCTGCTGTAAGACCTCTGCAATAGACTTGTTATTTCAAGGGTTAGAAAGGTGTGACACACATACACCACACATGAAAAGTTGTTGAACTTCATCTCCTACAATTTCTGCTGCTCAGGGACAATACAAATTGGAGTTCTGCAACTTCTGATCAGTTTCTAACTGTTTGTTGGCTGCTGCCTAACTTGCAAAGACCCATTCATATTTAACAACATAAGCAGTACAACTCAAACAACATGGTAGTAATGAAGATCTCAAACATAAGAAATTGAAAGCATCAAGAGCAGGGATAGAACAACATAGAAGTTTGTTCTTTTCTCTACTTATCAGTGCCTGGTAACTGTTTGCTTACTTTGCTTTGGGGGGGGGGGAATTGGAACCTAGAAGATGGCCTGCAGCGAAAAACCAAAGGCTGCCAGGTATTGGATTACCCCACGCAGGTCTATTTACAGCATCTTCTGCTGTATGATTCACACCAAGCGACAGCTGGCTCTGCAGCTGCCCCATATATGTAGAAGCCCAACACAGCTGCTTCATCTGCTAGGATTCCAGGAGCCAGGCTCATCAGCCTCTATGAGCAATCCGGGAACAGGGAGGAGGGGTGTCATGCTCCTCATGTGGGATTGTGCAGCATGCCAGTTGACCCCTGCTCAACCAGTTGCACTCTTCCCTGAGAGGACATTTCGTCTCCCTGGACAGAACTCAAAGCAGGGCTGGATTTTGCTAGTGCAGGAGACACAGCACTATATCGCGCGCCCCCTCCCCCCCCTTTTTTGCTGCTTACTCCTCCCTCCTGTTTTGTTTGCTTTTATAAGACACAATGCATTTTACAAGGCCTTTTAACAGGTGTTTATAAAATTGCATTTCTCCCAAATATTCTTGGGTTGGTCTACATCAGGGGTCCCCAAACTTGGCAACTTTAAGACTTGTGGACTTCAACTCCCAGAATTCTCCAGCCAGCATAGCATAACTGGCTGGAGAATTCTGGGAGTTGAAGTCCACAAGTCTTAAAGTTGCCAAGTTTGGGGACCTCTGGTCCACATGATTTTCTGGGATCATTTTTGAAACAATAGATGTCCTTCCTCAGTTTTTAAAAAAATGCAAATATTTAACAGTTTGTTAAAGAGGCATGCATCCATCGAAATGAACTATCCTAAACAGCTACATAATTTATTTCAATGATCAACAGCAGTAGTCAGAGGCCAAGAAACTCTCTTATACATCGATATGAGGATCCATCGCAAGGAAATGCAGTTTTATTAAAAGTGAATTTCCTGCACTGGTCCTACAGAAGATATCATGAAGAGACATAAAAGACATCTTGTATTATCTACACTCTCATTAATACTGTAGTCCAGTGGTTCTTAACCTGGGCGATATTGCCCCCCAGGGGGCGATTTTGTTTTTCAGGGGGGTGATGGAATGAAAAGGGGCGATGTGGGGGTGAAGGAACGGAAGGGGGGCGATATGGGGGCGATGGGGCGAGATATATTGGGAGAGAGAGAGAGAGATTGGTAGGTAGGTAGGTAGGTAGGTAGACAAAAAGACAGACAGGTAGGTAGATAGGCAGGAAGGCAGGCAGGCAAACAGACAGACCTTTTGGATGGATGGATGGACGGACGGACGGACAGATGGACAGACAGACAGAATGTGAGAGCGGCAGCACTTTGGGAAAGCGGTGGTGGCGGCTTTTCCCAATATGCTGCCACATTTGAGGTGCCATTTCAGGTGCGGTACTACAGTCTATGGGTGAACCTGCAGGGCCGGCGCCTCAAACGCCCCCCTGCCTCCTCTTAGCGACCCTTTGCTGGCCCCCTTGGGGACGTTAAGAGGTGGCAGGGGGGCAGTTATGTTGGGGGAGGGGGGCAATGACAATTTCCTCAATGGCTCAAGGGGGCGATTCTTTCAAAAAGGTTAAGAACCACTGCTGTAGTCTAGTACTGCTTCTAAATCTAGAGGAAATACTTGAATGACCAAGAGCAGCCCCAAATACATTCCTCAACTGTATGTTTTTAACTCCTTACTGACTTCATGTTTAGTATAACTGGATCCTGCCAAGTAAAGGAGATTTGAACATGCAAATTGTTGAGCCTCCTAAGTGGAAAGTAGGTTTTAATGTTTTTATTTGTTCAAATTGTATTGGTGGTATTTCTTTTTAATAAAGATGGTAAATGTCTTCAAAACAGCCTGAGCCTTGGTGGCTCAGGCTGTTAATTGCCTGCACTTAAGTTCCAGCTGCCTACAACTGCTATAGGCTCGAATCCCACCAGGCTCAAGGTTGACTCAGCCTTCCATCCTCTCGGGGTAGGTAAATTGAGGACCCAAGATTGTTGGGGGCAATTAGCTGACCTTGTAAAAATGCCGCTTAGTAATAAGCAGGCATATACAATGGAATGAAGGCTATTGCTGAGCACACTGGGTTGTATCCCAAAAATTGTAAGCCACCCTGAGTCTCCGGAGAAGGGCGGCATATAAATGTAATTAAAAAAAAATATGGAAAGCCAGATCTTCTTTGAGTAATGCTCTCTTGCAGTGGATTCAAGTAGTTAAGCTGGAAGACTGTCATCAGCTTCTATGTCAGGAAGAGTTCTCATAAGTACTGAGAACCTAAGATTTACAAAACAGAAGCATGTTCTACATCAGGATGCTATTTTAAGCTTGTCAGTGTTTGGAACACAAATGAAAAGGGAAAAAATCTACATATGGTAGTAGAAATATTAATTCCCTTTCATGCGTTTTTAGTTTTTTTAAAAAAAAAATTTTTTAATTACATTTATATGCCGCCCTTCTCCATAGACTCAGGGCAGCTTACAATTTTTGGGATACAACCCAGTGTGCTCAGCAATAGCTGAGTTGAAGGAATAAATAAGGATAGGATAAAAAAAGGTCATTTTACTTAAAATAACTCACTGGTGAAGTTGGGAGCCAACAATGCTGAACAGCTGCATGGTTGGAATTTACAAGAGGAGGCACAACAGCTGTAAACACCTTGGTGATCAATACATCTAACACATCAAAGCTGACGTGGTACAGCCACAGCCTTCTATGTACCAAATTCCAGCATGACCCTAAAACAACTATGCAGCAACTGTACAAACAAGTTTGGAGGCCAGGTTCCAATTACAAACAGGTGACAACAAGGCAAGCATCACTTTCCACTTTTTAAAAAAGGTTAAGTGACTTCATTGATGTGGGACATTTACTTATACATGCTCATCAGCTAGTTCGAAAGCCAACTCACTGACATGATATCTAAAGTCTAACAGAAGTCGAACATGACCCCCCAAATGAGATATTGTTCCCAAACCCAAGTTATTTAGTATTATTTGAAAATTCAAGCATGCTCCCTACATTATCCAGGTAACAGTTTCTACATTCATGTAAACAGGCCATATTATTAGCTCCATCTTGCAAAGACGGAAGGACCTATGGACTGAAACAGAGTAGCTTTTCTCTGAACCTGTTTTTCCCCCCAAATATGCTGGACTGTAATTCTTGTCACCCTTATTCAGCACAGACAGTTGTGGGGACTATGGAAGACAAGAGCTGGAGGAAAATGGAACTGGATTTGGAGAGACCAACTTCCCTAAGAGAAACCTAGAAACCATCTCAATCTTATGTGCAGGGTTACTGTGAGGACCAAATGAGTACAGAAAAAAGTCACGTACAATGTCATGTTTCCCTGGAAAAAAGGGTGGGATAAAAACGTACTACATAAATAATTTGGGTTAGACTGTACAGCTTGCTTAAGATATACACCACATGGTGTGTGTATTCACATAACTTCTGGGGTCATCAGTCACAAGCAGAAAAAGCACAAACACTTGGTTCGAACTCATGATGGAAAGTTAATTTTGCTGCTGTAATTCATTGCCATAATATATTTTGCCAACTGCTAGGGAGGTGGTGGTTTTTATTGTTCTTATACTTTTGTGTCATCCCTGACTCTTGCGATATATAGTCTATGAATCTAAAAAAAAAAGACTAATTTGACTCCTGGAAATTACTAAAAGTAGACTAGACCAGAGTTTCTCCACTTTAGCAACTTTAAGATGTGTAGACTTCATGCTTTCGGAGCATGTAACCTGAGGAATTGTAGAAGTTGCAGGCCACACATCTTAATGTTACTGAAGTGCAAAAACAATAGATTAGATTAATTCTTTGAAGACCATTAATGTGGCATTTTCACCATTTGATCCTGCTGCAATTATAAACCTATATATTCTCATTCATTCATTCAACTCAAGAATGGCAAACATACTTAACACTCCTGTATTCTATTTTCTCCACAACAACAACCCTGTGAAGTGGATTGGACTGTGAGAGAGAGAGAGAGACTGTCTGAAGTCACTCAGCTGGCTTTCACGCCTAAATTGGATTAGAGCTCAGTGTCTCCCGGTTTCTAGGACAGCACCTTAACCGCTATACCAAACTCTCTCTACTAGTGCACAAGATTTGGGCAATGCAAATTCAGAAAAGCCAAGCTGAATTCTCAATAGCTTCCATTTAGCGTTCATCTACATGTCTAGGCAACAAACTTCAAATCAGATTAAGACTGAGACATATCAAACTATGCTCATTAAGGCAACCCAAAATAATCAGAGAAAGGATGCTTCCTCTGCTTTTATCCCACTCCCCAATTTTGTATTTTCTCAGACACAAAACAGTGTAAAGGCTGTGTAAGAAAAGCAAAATCTGTTTTGTGCATTTCAAAGTGATTAATTTATTATACTCATAATCACACTATAACCCAATTAAGGACTCTCAGCAATTCACATAAACATATATAAAAAGTTAAAGATAAGTTGGTTGCAGAAGGTGCATAGGAAGAGAGGCAATCAAATTTCAAATGGAAACTGTTCCAAAGGGCTGGTGCTATTAACTGAGATGCAAAGCCTCCTGACTTTCAGCTCTTGGGAATGGGAACTATAAGCCCCTTTTCATGAAAAGATCATGGAAGTGCCAATTTTATTAGAGAATGTGGTCCTGACAGGAACTTGATGCCAAGCTACTGAGAGCTTCATAGTTAAAACCAACATTTTGCATTGCACCCAGAAGCTTCTTGGTGACCAGAGCAGGTGTAATGTGAACACCAGGTGTTAGTGAACTCATGGACCATTGTATTCTGGACAACATACCCTCATGATACAGTTCGAACAAGCTGTGATAAGAGCATGAGATACTGCAAAGTTTTTGCTCTCCTGATAACTGGCACACCAGCCGAAGCTGGGCCAAGGTCCCAGGCCATGGTATCTCCTCATTATTGAGAAGAAGATGCAAATCCACAAAGACCCCAAGTCTTGGACCTGCTCCTTCAGGGATAGTAGTTTTCCATCTAGAGATAATTTTGGAGCAGACAGAAATCTCTTGCTTGGGTTCAACTTCAGCTTGTTCTCTCCCATCCAAAAAAGTGAAGTGGCTTTCAATAAAAGAGATACTCTAACAGAGTTAACTCCAGACCCTAGTGTCAAGACAACATAGAAACCAGAATTCATGAACATTCACAACACTTACTTGACTTTTATACAGTAATATTTTGGGAAATATCTTAGCGTCTATTTTTGACGAAGAAAAACCTCTTGTAATAATATGAATATAATATGAAAGGTACCTCTGGGGCAAGGTATTCTGGTGTGCCACAGAAAGTCTTCATTGTTGCTCCATCCTTGATCCCTTCTTTACATAACCCAAAGTCTGTTATTTTTATGTGTCCATCTTTATCCAGCATCAAGTTTTCCAACTTAAATAAAAATATATAAAAAGTTAGACATGAAATCATCTAGATAAGTACTGAGAATCTTCAACATAGTTGTAAAAGAATCTTTAATATGATTGTAAAAGTGTCCTAAAATGATGTTTTTTTGAAAGAACTACTACAAATCTTACACTTACACTTTAAGTATTTATTACTGTAATGCTTATGTTCCTCCATTTCCAATTATTCTGAGCAGCCTTCCATATTAGTATCAGAAAATTAAAATCAAAATCAATAAACATGACCATCACTTATCAGTCCAATGTGTCGTGTGTGTGTGCACGTGCGCGTGCGTGCGTGTGTGTGAGCCTTTGAGTTGGGGTTGACTCCTGATGACTGCCTGGATAAGTCCCTGCAGTTTTCTTGGCAAAATTTCAGAAGTTGTTTGCCATTGCCTGTTTCCTAGGGCTGAAAGAGAGTGACTGGCTCAAGGTCACCCAGCTGGGTTTATGCTTAAAATGGGATTAGATTAGAACTCCTGGTCTCCAAGTTTGTAGCCTGATGCCTTAACAGACTGATTCTCACAGCCTTACCCATTCCCATTCCCATTTCTATACTGTCTTTTTATAAAACAACTTATACCAAAAAAATTGAACAATTGAATATCTAGTATAATAAAACATTAAACAAACTGCCAAATAGTGTGAATATTTAGTGGTTCATAAGAGATAATAAGCATGTATAAATAACAAATAAAAATACTTTTAAACATTTAAGAGCCAATTAAAATAATTTAAAAGTATTTACTTAAATTATATGTTTACTTTGATATCACTTAAACATGATAACATTTACTTTATAATACACTAGGGAATATTTTCTTTCTTTCTTTCTTTTTTAAATTACATTTATATGCCACCCTTCTCCGAAGACTCAGGTACAATTGTAAGACTACTTACAATTTTTGGGATACAACCCAATGCGCTCAGCAATAGCCTTCATTCCATTGTATATGCCTGCTTATTACTAAGCGGCATTTTTACAAAGTCAGCTTATTGCCCCCAACAATCTTGGGTCCTCAATTTACCTACCCCAAGAGGATGGAAGGCTGAGTCAACCTTGAGCCTGGTGGGATTCGAGCCTGCACTAATTGCAGGCAGCTGGAACTTAAGTGCTAGGAATTTAACAGCCTGCACCACCAAGGCTCTTAAAATTACTATGATCTCATTAGCTGGGAACATATGAATAGGACTTTCATATTGCTGCAAATATCTGAGCCATCTATATAACAAATGGAAAATCAGGGCTAAATAAAATAACATGTTAAAACTCAATAAGTATTACAATTTACTCTATAACCATGAAAAGTTTAAAAACCTCGAAAGTTCAGGCCATCAAAATCTTCAGCTTACTTTAAGTGAAGTTTTACTACTAATTGGGGCAATTTCTTCTCTAATATTCTGTGGCTTAACTTCTGTTGGTTCAACCAGGCAGACTGAATCTCCAGCTTAGCAAAAAGAAACAGCTTTTTGGGGGGTCCACAAAAGTAACTAAATGGTAGCTAAGCACTTAGACTGAGATTATTGGTCCCTCCAATCACTTTCACTTACTTCAGTTCCCTCTAAGTCCTAATCCAATTTAATACATTGTTAAAAAGTGTAAGTGTTCTGCAACTGACCAACATGCAGAACATGATGGTTATACTGAGCTCTATAAATGTTAAAAAATTGACAATGTATCCTAGAAGAGTCTCAACTTAGTATTGGATTGGGAGATCTCCAGGGAATTCCTGAGCTGCAGACTAGATTGGGAAATTAAAGAAAAAAAAAATCTAGAAGAACCTACTAGCCAATCATCTCTGTACTAGCAACAAAACCTTTTATCAATGCTTTCATTTAATCATCAGGCATCGGGCTCAACTCAAAGTAGTTTTACCTTTACCCATGGCTGCCTATTCAGACTAGCGACAGCTTCAGAGTTTTGAATAGATAAATTCCACTCCTATCAGTTTTTACCTGAATTTATCAGGATTCATGTAGATCAGAACTTTTTAAAAGGGGAGGAGCTGCAAGCAATATTAGAAATGTGATCAATGAGTCATCCAATACAATCAACTGATGAGGCCAAATTTAAAAGTTCAGAGAACTTTGATTTGTTTTATTCTGAGGACGATTTTCAATTTACTTCTTTAAAATGTTGGTTTTGCATTGAGACTTTATTGTATAAACAAAGACCTCCAAGATTCATTCCAATTCTGTTATTCTGTATTCTGAAAATGTATTTAAATGTTGATTTTTTATTGGTTTTCAAAACAAACTGAAAGAGAACATACTAAAGAGGTATTTCTACAACTGTATGGGATGTTTGACATGTGAGGAGAGGAGCCCTGTCTTATGCAGAGAATCACTGATCAAACTAGTATTTTTTTAAAAGATTTAGCACTATTCCACCTCCAATCTACATACCTTTAAGTCTCTATATACCACATTTTTCTCTGAATGTAGGTAGTCCAACGCTGATACAATTTCAGCTCCATAGAACCGAGCACGATCTTCAGAAAAAACACGTTCTCGTGACAGATGGAAAAATAGCTGGGAAGACAAATCATTACATATGAAAAAAAATTTATGCAATGTCTATAAAAGGAAGTCAGTGAAAATAATTAACATGCATTACTTATTTCATGTTTCCGCTTGGCATATTTCCTTCTGGTTTTGTTAGGCCTTTAAGTGATTTTTTAGCACTGTTCTATGTGTTATAATAGTCTGTTTAGTCTAGTGATTAAGGCCCTCAGGCTAGAATCTGGGAGACTGAGTTCTAGTCCTGTATTAGGCATGAAAGCCATCTGAGTGACTTTGGGTCAGTCATTCTCTTTGAGCACAACCACTTCAAGAAAATAGGAGGAAAAATGAGTGCTACCTATGTTCAACACCCTGTGTTATTTATCAAAATAATAAAGACGGGGTATTAAATAAATAAATTCAAGACAGAAACACAAAGGAGTAAAATTGCCTCATACAAAGCTTCTGCTCTATCATTAATCAAAGGCCTGATCTTTGCAAGCTTTTTTTAAAAAAGTTAATAGACAAACTGAGAAGTTTTCCAATCATTAAAATGATATCACTTAACAACATTTGATTATGAGGAATATGATCCTTACCTCCCCTCCATTAGCATATTCCATAACAAAACACAAACGGTCATGCGTCTGAAAGGAATATTTCAACGCCTATTAAAAAAGTAGACAAAAATCTTAATTTTACATCATCTGTTATGCTTTATAACCAACCAAGAGATTACTGGAGTTGGACCTGTGCCCTGAAACTTCACAAATCACATCTGCTGTAACAGGAAATGATGAATCCCTCTCTACTGAATGAACCCCTGCCCCTTTCTAAAGCGAACAGTTTTAGTATACACTATTCTTGTTTTAATTGCAAATTTCCTCTTTCTTTTCCCTTGCTTTTTATGCATATTCCACCATGGCACAGTCTTTTATACCGTACTGAACAATACAATGCAATACAATGCCAAACTGAGATAGAAAAATTTGTGGAAGAGTTTGCAACGCAACAGAATATGATTATTGTTTATATTGGAATGAAACAACTTTAATAATATTCAATAGTGTTCAATATTCTCCCTAATTTAATTTTTCCCTCTGATGATTGTTACATGCATATTATTGAATAATGGAATGATGGTAGCAGTTGTAATAAAAGTAAAGTGTATAATAAATGAAAAACAAAATAGACGTTACTTTATTTAGCTTGGACATTTCTTACAATTCAGTAACGACATTTAGTTAAGCTCGAGAAGTGAAGATAAGATAGATAGAAGAAAGATGCTGAAGTATTTCACAGAGAAGGTCAATACTGAAGATTATGCCGAGTTCTGTTTCCAAAATTGTGCACTAAGAAGTGATCCTAACTATAATTTTTATTATTTATTTATTCACATTTATATAGATGTTATTGAGTTTTTAAAATTAATATTAATGTGCTTTTCATGTTTTTTGTTGTCCGATTCTGAATTTTTTGTACTTTTCTATGAGCGGTGAGTCGCTCAGAGTTATGTGTATGAGACTGGAAGTTATATAAATTGAGCAAATAAATAACAAATGAAAGAGCTCTGCTGCATCTGATCTAAAACTCAATCTAGCAAGTGTTTTCCCTTCCACTAATGTTTTGCTCCCAGCAACCAGAAATGCATTGCTTCTGAATGGGAAGCCCCCAAGTGGTGATGCCTCCACTCATCATACAGATTTTTGCAGCGCAAGGAGTGCCAGCTTGGTTTGACATGCTCTCTATTTCGTTTTGCTTGGGCTGCAGCCCAGAAGTTACAGCTGGGGTTTCAGAGCCAGAGAAGGAGTCACAACATTGGTCTTAGATAAAAATAAACATCTCCATAAATAATAATGGATTGTATAAGACACCGTTTTCTGGATCCAGAACAAGAACTGCCCCCCGCCCCCCCGCAAGCTCTGGCAAGTCTTGCTGAAGATCCATTAGCTGATCATGAATCACCTGGTTCTCTTAATGCAAGTAGAATAAAAGGACTTTATGTTACAAAAGTTATGAAAGTCAAAAGCACCGCTTATCCAAACTTTTCACTTATTTATTTATTTTGCTTTCTATGCTCCTCAATTCCTGTTTGCTCTGAATGACTTGCTGAAGTAACAGAACACAAGATTCAAACCAAACTAAGACAAATACATATGTTAATCTGATGTACAACAATGCAGGAGTAATAACAAACTTTTTAGATTCAAATGCACTCCTGAAGAATCATGTTTTCACTGGTCTTTGGAAGAAAACTAAAGAGGAGGTGATCCAAACGTCTAGTGCAGGGGTCCCCAAACTTGGCAACTTTAAGACTTGTGGACTTCAACTCCCAGAATTCTCCAGCCAGCTCTGGGAGTTGAAGTCCACAAGTCTTAAAGTTGTCAAGTTTGGAGACCTCTAGTCTAGGGCCACGTGTTTCACAAGAGGGAGGTATGATTACATGACTGACCTTCCAAGCAGCTGTAACAACCTGCGTTACCATATGCTGAACCCCTGAAGGTTCTGTGTTGTCTTCAAGGACAGCCCTACATGCAGTGAGCTGCACTAGCGCATACACTGGGTGACAAATGAGTCTGAGTGTGCTGGGAAGACAAGAAAGGGGACCTTTCTTTTCCCTATAATTAGGGTGAGTTCTGCAACAATCCTTGCCAGGTGATCAAGCACAACTACAAGATGAGCTCTCAGACCTGAAGAGACCGGTGAGGAATTAAGGACTTTTGAAATGAAAAAGGATAGGCAGAAGATGACTTTTTTCAAAGTAGACTAGCCTCAATCAAAAATTGATTAAAAAACAAACATGTTTTAAAATACCCTACTAGAAGTGTGTTCCTAAATAAATAACCAGTAGAGAAATGTTGGTATCTCTGAAAATTGCTTACATGATATTTGGGTTGATTGCGAGCATCCTGCTATTTTCTGCAGAAGGCTGGAAAGCAAATGTGTGCATAAGGAATTGCATGCCTGAAAGAGGATGAAGATTACAAGATACGATGCTGCCTACTGACTTGTTTGGATTCAAAAAGGGTTGGACTCATTCATGAAAGTCATAGCGGCCAATGGCTATTAGACTTGATGGCTGGTTGTCTCCCTCTGAAGGCCATCTGCTGGGAGAAATATTGGCTTCCTTGTGCAGTTGGTTTGCCACTGTGAGAACAGAATGCTGGACTTCATGGATCACAGGTCCAACCCACCAGGGCACTGCTTATGTTATGTTCTAAACTTTTGGCAGGTTACATATTTTATAAGCTTATTTCCAAGGCTGTACTAAAAATAAATTGCCTGTGAAATACTAGAAATACTATTCAATCATCATGATGAGCAGGCACTAATAGCTTTATCTAACATTTTCCAGGTTCTACAACCACCAAGTTCCCATCTATACCTCTTTGGATGAAAAAAAAAATGTCCATGCATGCACGTCAAGTGACGTCCTTTCCCTTACAATTGGCATAATAAAGCACTATTTGCTCACAAATGGATCCTAAGTTGTATTGCATAAACTGGATTAGGTTTGCCTATCATATATTCAGTCCAGTTTGGAGAAACATCTGCCTCTGAAATCTGCTTTTGTTAGTAAGAACAAACACAGAGGTAACCAACTTTTCTCATTCATAAGAGACTTTGAATGCTTACTGTTAAAAATGGATGCCTAGAATTCTGCAAAACCCGGTTTTCTGTCAGAGTATGTGCCACTTCATCCTGCAGGACAACCCAAATAGTAAAGAATATGTGAGAATTCAATGTTACTTACTAAAAACTACTTTTGACAGAAGAAGAAATAAAACAACCTTTCTAAATGCCCTAGAAAATTAAGCACAACATTTAAAAGCCACTTTATATAATACAGGTAAGAAAAATGTGGAATCCTTCCAGACTGCATCTCAGAAAATCATCAATTTGGAAAGGGCCATTTAGGCCCCTGAGTCCAATCTTCTGCTCTGTTCAGAAACCCAAATTCAAGCATCTCTGCCAGATGGCTCTCTATCCTTCATGTGAATACATCTAAGGAAGGAGACTCATCACTCTCAGAATAACTGGCACCACTGCTGAAGGTTACTGCTACTGTCAGAAGTCATTTAAAACTATTATTCTATGCTTTGCACTCTGAAGCGTGGAAGAATAGGCCACGATGTGTGCAACATCTTGTCAGAAAATGGAAAACTGGTATTATATGCTCTGACCCCAGACTATTCAGACCTTTTAATATCTTTTTCCTGGACACTGTTCCTAGTGTCCTGATCATCTTCACAGTTGTTCCCTTACCTTTTTCCCAGTTTGTCTAAATCCCTAAAGCATGGTGCCCAAACTAGAGAGAATACTCCAGGGGTAGGAACTGACCAGTACAGGATAAAGTTGAAACTATGATGTCAAAACTATGATTCTGTTGATGCACCTTAAAACCTCACTTGTCTTTTTGTAGCTACATCTTGTGGCTGTTTCATACTCAGTTACTACTACAGATTCCAAATATTTCAAAATTAATATTGCTAAGCCCTTTACTAGACTAGCCAAACTGGGTTTGGCTAGTCTAGTGAAGAGAAGGACGAGGGGAGACATGATAGCAGTCTTCCAATATTTGAGGGGCTGCCACAGAGAGGAAGGAGTCAAGCTATTTTCTAAAGCACCTGTAGGCCAGTCAAGGAATAATGGATGGAAACTGAACAAGGAGAGATTTAACCTGGAAATAAGGAGAAACTTTCTGACAGTGAGAACAATCAACCAATGGAACACCTTGCCCTCAGAAGCTGTGGGAGCGCCATCACTTGAGACTTTCAAGAAGAGATTGGACTGCCATCTGTCAGAAATGGTGTAGGGTCTCCTGCTTGGGCAGGGGGGTTGGACTAGATGACCTAGAAGGTCCAACTCTGATTATCTGTTAAGCCAGATGCCCTGCATTCTGTTCTTCTGCATCTATTTCCCATTTTCTAAGTGAGGAAACTTGCATTCTTGCTTCTATCAGATGTCTATCTACAAAGTTTTATTTTATGAGCTTGAGCCCAATTCTGTAAGATCATTTAAATTTTATTTCTGCCTTCTAAAGCATCAGCTGCTATTCCATAAATCTAATAAGCATTCCTTCCTCCTCTTCATCCAAATAATAAAATGCTGTAGAGTGCAGGAACAAGTGTAGCCCACTTGATATTTCAACTGCACAGCTGATGAGAACCCCAGGTAGTATGAAGTTTGAAATAGCGATGTATCCACTTAACTGTCACGTCATTTAGCTTATACTTAGCCCACACTAGCTCACTAATCAGTTTATTATGGTTTGTCAGATTCTTTGCTGAAATCAAGATACATTACATCTCCTGCCATTCCTTGTCATTGACTTGGCTGGCCAGGATGGATGCGAGGTGGAGTTCAATGCCTGGAAAGGCACACATTCACCATAATATAATTACTTTATATTTTAAGAACAAATATTTTTGACCCATGTGATACTGGCCAATTTTAGCCAAAATGAAACAACTCTGGAAAAACCCTCACATCAAGAAGTTTCTTTAAAAAAAATTATGATAAATCAGATTTTGTGAGTCTGTCTGTCTTTATTGATCTAGGCACCATGACTGAGTTTTCAATTAGATTTGATAACCACAGATCAATTCAGGTTGAACAAACTATTTGTTTATTTAGGGAATTTATATTGCTGCATATTTGCACATGGCGACTTAAGGCAGCTACAGAATATAAAACTTCATATAAAAACAATAAAACTAATAAAAGAAGAGTCATATAATAAATTAATATAATAAAATCACCCTACCCACCCCGACAGCACCTCACATGAGCCATTTAATGGGCTCCATCCTGCTCTAGGTTCCCAAGAAGACTGGCAGAACCAGGTCTTCAGTGCCTTCTGGAAGAGTGCTAAGAGTTGGGGTCATTCTAATCTCTGGGGAATGATGTTCCAGAGGGGGCCACCATGCAGAAGGCCCTCCTTCTGGGTCCCACCAGGTATATCTCTCCAGGGGATGGGACCCGCAACATTCCCTGCCTCCTCACTCTGATGGGTCGGGTAGATGTGACCAGCAAGAGATGTTCCCTCAACTATAGCTGTTTAACTCACGTATAAAGCCCATCCAGAAAGTATGGGTTACAAACCACTGTAATTGGGTTCAGATATCATCCAGAACCAGAACCAAGGAAACTATACTGACTTAATTTTATGTATGAAGTTTGCTCAAATTGACAATTTCAGGATTTATTAATTGACTGATGTGTTCTGCAATAAGTTTTCAAAGAACAGAACAGATTTTCACATCCCAATGTTATTCCCCAATTCTTTTAATTGCCAAATATAATTACACAAAACACATCTTGTCTAACTCTGATATTACACTGTGAAGGAAGGAATGCATGAGGGGGAAGGAGAATGAGAAGCTAAGGCTTGTACAGCTAGTACTTCATGTCATATTAGGGGAGAAATGATCTCAATTCTCTGAGAATTTAATTCATAAATGAGATGAAATGCATTTTGAGGTTCAAAAATCTCAGGTGTGAAAAAAAGAAAACAGTCCTGACATTTTCAACATCCCTACTGTTCTAGAAATCAGAAGGGGTAAACCATGACATCCTTACCTTTGCAACGATTACTTCCTTTTTCAAAATTTTCATGGCGTAATAGCGTCCAGTTGCTTTCTCTTTCACCAGAATAACCTTTCCAAAAGTACCTTTTCCCAGGAGTTTAAGATACTCAAATTCATTCATTGTCTGTGGAAGACAGGTTTAAAATGTTATAGGCCAATTAAGAAGTAAATGAAGAAAAAATAACTGACAACTTAGACAGATCAACCAGTTCTCTTATCACATGAATCCAGGATTTTCAAAAGGATAAATCATACCGGCTGAATTTGCACATTATGCTAAAAACAAAAAAAATAAACTGAATAAATTATGGGTTAAAAGGATGAACGAAGCCAGATACTCTATGCCACGGGTATCAAACTCGCGGTGTCACCTTGCTGCCACGTGATGTATTGTGACGTTTCCCCTCTTTGCGGAGCTGGAGGGGTCGTGGCCTGCATGTGACACATCCAGCCTGCGGGCCACCAGTTTGACACCTCTGCTTTATGCATTTATATGTATGTAAAGATGTAAAGAAATCCCTTACTAACTATATTCCAGAATTATCTGAATGAACAACTGTTTCAGTGTATGTCACTATTTAAGGCAATAACAGATAATAGATAATCAGAGTTGGAAGGGACCTTGTAGGTCATCTAGTCCAACCCACCGCCCAAGCGGGAGACCCTACACCATTTCTGACAAATGGCAGTCCAATCTCTTCTTGAAAGTCTCAAGTGATGGCGCTCCCACAGCTTCTGAGGGCAAGGTGTTCCATTGGTTGATTGTTCTCACTGTCAGAAAGTTTCTCCTTATTTCCAGGTTAAATCTCTCCTTGTTCAGTTTCCATCCATTATTCCTTGTCTGGCCTACAGGCGCTTTAGAAAATAGCTTGACTCCTTCCTCTCTGTGGTGGCCCCTCAAATATTGGAAGATTGCTATCATGTCTCCCTGGGTCCTTATCTTTACTAGGTTAGCCAAGCCCAGTTCCTGCAACCGTTCATTGTATGTTTTAGCCTCCAGTCCCCTAATCATCTTGGTTGCTCTTCTCTGTACTTTTTCTAGAGTCTCAACATCTTTTTTATAATGTGGTGAACAAAACTGGATGCAGTACTCTAGGTGTGGTCTTACTAAGGCTTTATAGAGTGGTATTAGTACTTCCCTTGATCTTGATTGTATCCCTCTGTTAATACAACTTAGGATTGCATTAGCTTTTTTGGCTGCTGCTGCACACTGCTGGCTCATATTTAGCTGGTTGTCCACTAAGACTCCAAGATCCCTCTCACAGTTACTGCTATTTCACCCAGTCTATATGTGTACAATGTTTCTCAACATCAGCAATTTTAAGCTGTGTGGACTTTTAACTCCCAGAATGCTGCTGGCTGGGGAATTCTGGGAGTTGAAGTTCATACAGCCAGAATTTGCTAAGTTTGACAAACATTGACCATTGATTTATTGAGTAAATAAATTAAACTTTCCTATTTGCTACAGTAAATACAACAAATCTAGTACCCTGGGTAAGCTACAGATTACAATTTAATAGCAATAGCACTTAGACTTATATACCATTCCATAGTGCTTTACAGCACTTTCTGAGCAGTTTACAAATGTCAACATATTGCCTCCAACAATCTAAGTCCTCATTTTACTGAACTTGGAAGGATGGAAGGCTGAGTCAACCCTGAACCAATCGGGATTGAAACACTTCATTCTAACCATTGTGCCACCAGGGCTCTTTAATTTATACTTAATTTATATTAAACTATACCTATCTTACAGTCTAAAATGCAGGTATGGTTAAGCATAATTCAATTTCCAGCCTTCTAGATATTTCCCTACCTGTTGTAACATTTTATTAGAAAGTACTGTATCCATATAACCATCTAATTTGTCCCTCATCTCTACAGGGGCTAGGCATTACTCCTTTAACTTTTCAACAAGAAACTCATCTAAAGTTACCCCAGGCATTACTGCACCAGTTTCTTAACCCCAGCCAACACAGCCATTGCTTACGGATAGTAAATGCTAAATCAAAGTAACTTGAAGAACACAAAGCTACAACAGATATTCAAATTGGTGGTCTCCCAATTTGATGGTCTTTAGATATACTGAGACTACATGAGGATTTAGGAAACTGGCAGGTACCATATTGAAAAAGGCACTAAAAGACATGTGGAATTCACATGTGTGTGACTGAGAAATAATACTTACTACTTTGTGTTTTGGTTTTGTCATTGAAATTTCCATTTCTTCAGCACCTGAATTATCACTGGGGGAACCAGATCGAAAATCCATGCTTTCTTCCTCTTGCTTCTTAAGGCTGTCTGCTACTGTTTGGATGGCTTTTGTCCATTCTTCCCTAAGAGAAAAATAAAAATTATTTCATTGTGATGTGTGATTTTGGAAAAGTGATGGGGAAATTGCAAAGCTTACTTCCAAACTTAATTTCCAAAAAATAACTGGGCTTAAATCATGTTTGAAATGTTAGAAAACATGAATAGGAATACTGTTAGGAACCACCATTTTCCCTCCTATGATATTTTAAATTCTAGTCGGGAGAAAAATGTGTTCATCTGATTATTAACCATGTTTCCCAGAAAATAAGACAGGGTCTTATTTTGTCTTTGGCTCCAAAATAAACACTAGGACTTATTTTTGGTGGGTGTCTTTTTTTCCCCATGTACAGGAGGCCCACTTCTTCTGCTTGCTTGCAGCGGGGCACAGCCATGTGCTGTGCCAGTGCTGCCGTGAGGCAGGGGGGATGGAGTTGCTCTTCGTGCCCCACACCAGCCTACCTCAGCCCCCCCCACAGCCAGGGTATCTTGCGGTGGTGGCTCTGGCAGCCCTGTCCAGTAGGATGCTACGAGGCCACCAGCCCACTTCTTCTGCTTGCTTGTAGCCGCAATGGAGCAGGAGGCTACCAGTGCTGTGGTCATGAGGTGAGGCGGGGGAATGGAGCTGCCTCCACATGCCCCGCACCGGCTTACCTCAGGGCCCCCACAGCCAGGTCATCCACGTCCCAACTTCTGCCTTACCTCGTGGCTCACCCTCCTCTGCAAGCAAGCAGAAGTGAGCTCTTGCTGCATATGGCTGCTGGTGCTGCCACAACAAGATAGGTGTTGGGGCATGGATGGCCTGACTGCAGGGGCCCTGAGGTAAGCTGGTGTGGGGCATGTGGGGCAGTTCCACCACCCTCCCACCTTGCTTTGTGGCCATGGCACTGCGAGCAACCAGACAGAATGGGAGGCCAACTGGCTGCGCAGGCTCTTTAGTGGGTCTTATTTGGGGGGCGTAGGGCTTATATTAGCCACATGCATAAAATACATGCTAGATCTTATTTTCGGGGAAACAGAGTATATAGGACAGTAGGACACCTGGTTGGTAGCAGATGACAGAAATTTTAGTCCAACATACTTGAAGGCTATTTTTTGGGAGAGGTAGAAATACTAGACTCTGCTGTGTATGCAAGCAATGCACACCTTTATTAGTGATGCACAATTGCAAGCAGTTCCTTCTACAAGAGTTCTTTATTCCATCCCTGAATTTATCCCTGATAAAAGTGAATTTCATGGGAAATGAGACTGTAAAGCCCACAGCACCAAACCAATAAAAAAGGAAGCATTTGAGAAGATGGAGCTCTCTAATAATGCTGAACATTTACATCTGCTTTTGCAACTTGTTTTTGTATTTAAGACTGAAGGAAACATACCGCTCCTCTGGAGTCTCCACATGAAATGTTCTTTCAATTACTGTGGTCCACTGGAGGCATCTGATGATGAATGTGTTTGGTTTAGGTCTCTCTGTCTTCATCAACTGGCACTCTAGCGCAGATTGAGGGAAGAAAGTCATGGTACGTAAGCAGGTTTAAATAATCATTTGTCTTTATTCTCATCCAGGAAACAGTTCTGATTAATCAGGCATAGAAATCTCAGTAAGTATTCTTCAAGAAAGAGACTAACAGAACAGATTAAAGTGGGACCTCACTTTTTTTAAAATATGTTTTTATTAAGTTTCTGTTGTTACAACATCATAGTTTCAACAGCATTCTTGGCATCTATACAGATTCTTATCTTAAGTATCTTAACACATTATATTTATATTTATCTAATATTCATTAATAACTTTAACTATAATTATTATTCTTATATATTTTACAAATTTACAATTTACTTTCTTGAGGATTCTTACATTTGCGTTTCTTGTCTTATTTCTTAGTTCTGTTTTCTACTCAATCATACCATTTATTCCAAATTAAGAAATATTCAGCGTCATCTCTTTCTTTCAATTTCACCATTAACATATTCATTTTAGCACTTTCCATTACTTTTTGTAATATTAATTCTTCATTAGGAATATTGGAAGTTTTCCATACTTGTGCAAAAGCTATTCTGGCAGCTGTTGTAATATGTAACAATAAATATACTTCTTTTGGAATTTGGTCTTTAATGAATTCCTAGAAGAAAGGTTTCCAGTCTGAGCTCACTTTCAGTGGCTTTCTTATAATACGGAAAGCCATTGGGACTTTCGCCTGGCCCCAAATCAAAACAATATGTTGTGCCCATTACACTAAGCATATAAAAATTAAGGAGTATGAAAAAACACTCCATATTTCTGACCAAAATAAATATTCGCCAAATAACCACCTTACTTTGTGGAAAGCACAACTGCCTTCACTTAACTTAAATCCTGCACCAAGAACTGACTTCAGCGCATTGGCATTTTTATACTGCACCTTTTACTGCTTTCCTAATTCACCCTTACTCTACTACAGGTAGTCCTTGAGTTACAAACAATACCTGTGGGGCATGGAGAGCCCCAGGGAAAGAGAGTGCAGTATGTGTACTCTGTATGTATGTGTAAACCCAGGAAGACCTAGGAACAGTGTGGTGTGCAAAAAGGCAGCAGTGGAAGGGGAGAATAACCACAGTGACTTGTGAGTTTCCCTGCTGGCTTCTCCACTGATTTTGCTTACAAAAAGCCGGCAGAGAAGGTCACAAATGGCAATTGTGTGACTGTGGGATGCTGCAACCGCTGTAAGGGTGAGCTGGTTGCCAAGCACCTGTATGATGATGACATGACTCCGGGAATGTTGCAACAGCCAGAACCCCAAGGACTGGTTTTAAGTATCCCTTATTCAGCACGGAAGCACGCTTACTGACCATTCAGGAAAATTGATAAGCAAGGGCTACTTGTAATCAGATGAAGAGGAAGCATCAATAAGACAACCATTTCACTGAAATGTCATCTTCTAATACCATTCTGGTTTCATTCTTAAATGGTTGTATGAAGCTCAAGAGCTGAAAGAGCCTCTTTTTAATTTAAATAGCAAATGTCAAAGCAGACCTGCTTACTGAAGTCCAAGTGTAATAATGGGGATATAAACATAGTCTACTATCAAGAGAATGTAGCACATTTCAGTTGTAATCATTAGATTTCTGGATGCTTTTCTCTTTATTCTCTGGTATTATTAGGGCAGTAACTCAAAGTTCATGCTTCCTTTTAAAATTAAAAGCTTCCAATTTGCACACTTACAATAAGATTAAGTATTCATCGTCACTGGCTGAATTTCTTTCCTCTACCTTCTCTTTCTCTCTTTCTTCGCTGCTGCATTTGAGGCCATATATTTATGTCTAATTTCCTGCTGAACTGTGAAGCCCCTCAAAACGTACTTTGCTTTTTTTTTAATGACAAGAAGATTTAGTTTTTCATTCAAAGCACACCAAGGGTACTCTGCATCCAACTGAAAGAATCCAAGTAGATTTAAAAGGAATTCAAGTGCATTAAATGACTAAGAAAAGAAGTTTTATCAGAAGTGCACTTCAAAAAAGTCATTATACCAGGAAAGTAGGAAATGTCACTGTTTATATTTGTGTTAATTCTGTGGTCATGGCTGAACCTGAATTCATAAAACAATTCTGCCAGAGTAGATAACCTGGCATTATCCAGATCATTAGGAATACAACTTCAGTAAGCTTCAGCAACCGTAAGAGCTGCATTCAAAAACATCATCGGGAAACTACCAGCTTGCCTACTGCTCATTCAAGGCTGCTAGATCTCAAGAAGCTGCCTTTTACAAATTCTGTCTAGTAATCTATTTATGGAAAAGCTGATGGTTTGGCCAGAACAATCTGAAGTCCCAGGACATGATATGGTTGGACTCACAGTTTAAAGCACCTGCTCCCAAAGAGAAGCATGAAACCTTGAAAAGTGATTATGGCAGACTCACATGAGTGTCAACATGATGGTGGTTCTCTGGGATAGAAGAAGGCCAGAGAGTATCTATCAGCTGCTATCAAGGGGCTTATTTGTGCAGCTCACATATGTGCAAAAGAACACCCTTGAGGCCAAAGGTCAAGAAGAAAGCCTCAACAAACCCTATCTCAAACCCAAAGAAAATAAAAAGGCTAAGGACAGAAGGGCAACCAAGGAAGAATGAAGTAACAGAATACTAATTGCTGAATACTCAGCAGTGATTAAGACACTTTAAAATATTGCCAATGTGGCAGAAGAACTGAAGCAGGCGAATATCTTACAGAAACGAATGTGCATTAAAAGATAGTTCTGTCATAATGCTCAGCTTTGGGACTTTCCTAGAAGAGTCAATACTGAATTAGGTTAAAGTCCCATAAATGTGATGCACAAAGACCATAAAGAGCCATTGTATTTCCTATCACTGAGCAAATGCTAAGCCAGACATATATGAAAACTTAAATGGAAACAAATGCATAAAGTATGCATAGGCAATATGGTACGCTCAAAAAGATTTGAACTACCTATCGTACAACCCTGAATCTGCCTGGCCAATGAGAAGAGACTAGTGGAATTACAGATGAATACAATTCAAGGGTATTAGATTAATTATTAACACAGGGGAAACATGGCTCGGATTACCTAAGATGGTGGCATAAAACTTTCATGCTCACACTTTTGATGGTTGCTGGGTATCTGTGTATCACTATCATCCAAATGAAATCCAAATCCAAAGGATATAGGGACAGCACTTTTCTTATTGCCACACAACCAACACATCTAGTTATAACTACAGTATATTCTCAGAAATCTCCTCAGCAAGAAAGAAAAGGGGGGGGGGGGCAAAGAGAAGACCTGGACCTTCTGACTTGTAGGAATCCAATTCTTTAATAACGCAATGGTAAAAATCTAAATTTATTACACCAAATTCTAGTTGTTTTTGTTGCTTGCCTTGACCTATGGATTTATGTTTGCCAGAAGGAAGGATAAGCCTTAATATACCAAGAGCTATGACCAGATGAATACTTATCTGGTATGGGCCAAAATTATTCCATCCTCCCCTGGCAATTGTTGACCCCGCAACCTTGCCCATTTGCAGTCTTTTTTTGAGTAGTCTAACAAGAGAAGACCAGAAGAGGAAATGTTGTAAGAGAGTTAAAATTATTTTGACCTCAAATGTGATGAACTGTACTATTATTGCTGTATGCTACATGCAGTGGAATAAGACCAATTAAAATCGACATGTTTCCTCTAAATCAGCACTCTCCCATTGATATTTGTTAAGCTTGCTGATCTAGCAATCTTTAAAAGTACACAACAAGATGAATAATAAGAGATTTGTCAGTTAATAACCACTATAATTCAAGAATGTCACAGAGAAATGTTTTGTTTAGTGAACAATATGCTGTCTAATTACCCTGCTCAATCATTACAGAACACATCAAGAAGCAAAATTTATCTGAAAAAAAAAATCCCATAGAACTTTGAAGAAAAAAAATCATACTATATTTCACCAAAATTGCTTCTTGCATCATCATCCTCAACTCCATTAAGTTGCTTAGATTCATGGTTATTAATTAATTGATTAATTTATTATGGTATCAATTTATTTCCCCACTTCTAACATATCAGACAAAGGGAAAAAAATAGAACAAACCCACAAATTATTATTGAAAGAGCAAGGAACTACATCTGATCTAAAAGCAGACAGAGTGATGGCCAAACATAACATCAGTGAATGCAGGTTAGGAAATGTGCCGAACACCCTTTTTCATATTTACAATAAACAGATGTACAAATGTATTGAACTGAAGAAAACGGTAGGAAAAGGAAGACCCAAGCTTCCTACAATTTTCCTACAACTTTCTAAGGCAGGATCTGAAATATGTTCTCTTGAACATTGCAGCTGGAAAACCATCACCTGATCTGCCATTGCTTAGCTGAACCTGCTATGGTAGGTATTTTGCGGTTCCAAGATTTTGTAGGGAAAGCAGCTTCAGGCTCCTATGTCTAGATATCTGATATCATCAAAGCTGAAAAGCAAAACTGGCTGGATATAGAACAGAAAATACAAACAATATGATTTCTCTCCAGGAGACGTAGCATTTACATGGGAGACTTTTAATTTTCTATTTTACCAAGCTACTTAAATAAAGTAAACAGTTAAATTTAATTCTCATAAGCAATGGAAAAGCAGAATTTAAAAAGGGCTGGGAAACTGTTTAAAAAATAAAACTAAAACATCTGATTCCTATTGCCCTCAAATCTTCTTTGCAACTTTGGGAAGAAAAAATAATACTAATTTAAATGTGGGAAAACAATACATACAATATCTGCAAATTACATAGATTTCTCCTTCCAGTATGCTATAATAAATCTTTCAGGGAGTTCCCATGCCTTAAAAATCTTAATACATTTCAAATACATTTCAGTGCATGCCAATAAGATTGTATGTATCTTTAATTCACAATGACTGAACAGTAACCCAAAGTCATATGAACAATCCTATTGATTTCAATTCAAATAGTGGCAACAAGATTTAAGTATAAGGAAAGAACACTAATTTTCTAAGGAGTTAAAGACATCACAAAAGATTTAGATGATGAGTTTTGAGAAGGGGAAGGAGATCTGCTGGAAAATATTCTAGTCTAGTCTACCCATGATATGATTCTTTCCCCATGGAAAACAAAGGATGCAACAGAAACAATTAGTCAATCACAAAACTAAGCTGGATCTGACCTGGTTACTGGAGACCATCAGGAAATTTGAGCCTGTTGGTTAGGCAAAGAAATAAAACTAAAAATCCTGAAAGAGGACAGCAACAAACCACTTATCTAGTCTTGCCAAAAAATAGATAAAACCATTAGCTTATTAGGAGTACAGTACTGGAAGCTGAATTCAAAGCACATTTACTTCTTCAGAGATTCTGTGTAACATTCCAAACATTTGTCTTGGGGGTGGGGGACAGCAATCCATTCCTGAATCTTGGACAGACTTAAAATGTGCAGAATTTTGACTGATCCATACAAGAGCAACAATAAGAGAGGCAGACCTCAGGTAGTGCACAAAATGCAGAAGATGATCAGGAAATACTTTGCCAAAAGATTATGTGAGTAGATTGATACTTAGGAGGAACTCTGACAAGCTCATGCAACAATTTGCCAATAAATATACAATGCAACCTGTGTTTTAGAAGGGGTGAACAGGTAGAGGCAAAGAAATTGTGGGTTTTTTCCTGTTGTTTCCAGCAGATCAACTAGACAGTTTTGACAACAATAAAACAAAAATAAAACAAAATAAGTCAAGGTCTGCACTATCATAACCTTTACAGACCAGGACTGAGACAGCGTTATTGTTTGGTTAGCATTACGTTTTATATGAACCCTGTATAATGGCCTAATGAGATATATGAACCCAGAAACTATGGCTTATTAAATGAACCCAAATGAAGCAAACAATAGTGAACAAATGAACCCTTTCATAATTTTTATGAAGAGTAATGACTCCAAAGATATTTCACAATTAGCTTCAGCTGGAAGACCTTGTAGCTTAAGTAAAAAGTGGCGACATTTCCACAAGGCTGGTATTTACCTTATATTATGTTTTAAAAGCACCAGAAACTAATCATGTTGGGTTTTGAATGGGGAAATTCCCAGATCAGATTTCTAACTAATTCACAGCAGGGGACTGTATGGTACAATAATATTTAACATGGCTGCGGTCCTTGAAGGCACCATGGTTCATGATACATCACCTGATTTACATATATTATATATTTTACATATATTCCTACCTCTCAGGGCATTCGCAATCGGTGTTGGCAGGAGGGCTGAGGTCGGTCCCAAGGGCTCTCACATGTGGGGTCCCTCAGGGGTCGGTCCTCTCACCCCTCCTGTTCAACATCTATATGAAGCCGCTGGGTGAGATCATCCGGGGTTTGGGGGTGAGGTATCATCAGTATGCTGATGATACTCAGTTGTATATTTATTTATTTTACTTTGACTTGTATGCCGCCACTCTCCAAAAAGGACTCGGGGAGGCTCACAGATAAAAACACAGAACAATAAATTATTTAAAAAGAAATTAAACTAAACAAGCCAAAATACAACTATAAAACCAAATTAAAATCGAATTTAAAACCCACCCTCTCCCCCAGGAGATCAGTCCAGCCCAGCCTGTAAAAACAACCAGGTTTTTAGATCGTGCTGGAAAGAGGAGAGATCGGGAGCCAGCCAGAGCTCAACAGGTAGCTGATTCCATAAGGCGGGGGCCGATACAGAATAGGTCCTTCCCCGGGTCATCGCCAGCTGACATTGTCGTGCAGACAGCAACCCGAGGAGTCCCAACCTGTGTGCTCGCACAGGGAGACCGATATTTGATATCGGCAGGAGACGCTCCCGCAAGTACCCCGGACCCATGCCATGAAGGACTTTGAATGTTAACGTCAGAACCTTGAATCACACCCGGAGGGCAACCGGCAACCAATGCAGCTCGCGCAGGAGGGGCGTAAAATGGGAGTATCGGGAAACTCCCATCACAACCCGCGCGGCCGCATTCTGCACCAGCTGGAGCCTCCGGATGGTATGCAAGGGCAGTCCTACATAGAGAGCATTGCAGTAGTCGAGTCGGGACGTAACAAGTGCGTGAGTGACCATGCGAAGGGCATCTCGATCCAGATAAGGGCGGAGCTGGCGGACCAGCCAAACCTGGGCAAAGGCCCCCCTGGCCACGGCTCCCACCTGCTCCTCCAAACTGAGCCGTGAGTCCAGGAGAACCCCCATATTCCACGCCCTATCCACAGGGGCTAACACCTCTCCCCCTATGGCCAAAGGTGGAATATACTCACTGGAGCGAGATGCCTGTACACACAGCCACTCAGTCTTGGCTGGATTGAGCTGTAGTCTGTTCCTGCCCATCCAGATCCATACCGCATCCAAACAACGGGACATCACAGAGAGGGCATCACTGATTTGGTTTGGGGTGGAGATGTATAACTGGGTATCATCAGCATACTGATGATACCTCACCCCAAAACCTCGGATGATCTTGCCCAGCGGCTTCATATAGATGTTGAGCAGGAGGGGCGAGAGAACCGACCCCTGCGGGACCCCACACATGAGAGCCCTTGGGGCCGACCTCTGCCCCCCTGCCAACACCAACTGCGCCGATCTCTACCCCAAACCAAATCAGTGATGCCCTCTCTGTGATGTCCCGTTGTCTGGATGCGGTACGGATCTGGATGGGCAGGAACAAGCTACAGCTCAATCCGGCCAAGACTGAGTGGCTGTGCATACAGGCATCTCGCTCCAGTGAACAGATTCCATCTTTGGTCATGGGGGGAGAGGTGTTGCCCCCTGTGGATAGGGCACGAAACCTGGGGGTTCTCCTGGATTCACGGCTCAGTTTGGAGGAACAGGTGGGAGCTATGGCCAGGGGGGCCTTTGCCCAGGTTCGGCTGGTTTGCCAGTTGCGCCCATACCTGGATCGAGATGCCCTTCGCACAGTCACTCATGCACTTATCACGTCCCAACTCGACTACTGCAACTCTATTTAGGACTGCCCTTGCATACCATCTGGAGGCTCCAATTGGTGCAGAATGCGGCCGCGCGGGTTGTGATGGGCGTTTCCCAATACTCCCATGTTACGCCCCTCCTGCGCGAGCTGCATTGGTTGCCGGTTGCCCTCCGGATGCGATTTAAGGTTTTGGTGTTAACATTCAAAGTCCTTCATGGCACGGGTCCGGGGTACTTGCAGGAGCGCCTCCTGCTGATGTCAAATACCGATCGCCCTGTGTGAGCACACAGGCTGGGACTCCTTGGGGTGCCGTCCGCATGACAATGTCAGCTGGCGGTGCCCCGGGGAAGGGCTTATTCTGTAGCGGCTCCCGCCTTATGCAATCAACTACCCGTTGAGCTCCGGCTGGCTTCCGATCTCTCCTCTTTCCGGCGCGATCTAAAAACCTGGTTGTTCTTACAGGCTGGACTGGACTGACCTCCTGTGGGGGTGGGGTGGGATTTTAATTTGATTTTAATTGTTTGATTTGGCTTCTTTAGGTTTAATCTCTTTTTAAATTATTTATAGTTCTATGTTTTATCTGTGAGCCGCCCCGAGTCCTCTCGGAGAGGGGCGGCATACAAGTCAAATAAAAAAATAAAAATAAAAAAATATATAAAGTATAAATGTCTTGGATCTTCAAGGAGGGATGGAACAATTTTCTGAAACAATAAAAGATAAGTTCCAATATTCCTATGATGTCTATGAATGTCACACACTTATACCTAGACGTGGAAAAAAATACATATTCTCAGATGTACTTTTCTCATTTAGTTACCTTTGTAGTACCTGCATGTATAAACCTGCATCACGCACACAACCAATTCCTCATTTTTCAAAAGAGAACTAAATCAGATGAAAATATTAATTCCTATTTGTGATCAACTGTTCCTTCTTCCCCAAATATATTTCTTCACCAAAATAAGGAAGTGTGTTTAAAAAGTCTGTTGTTAAGAGAACTCTAAACTCCAATTCATTCATGGTGGCTGGGTCTTTGAAATATAAATAGGAGGTGAACAGTGTTTCTGACATAAATAGATACCAGTGCATTCAGATGCAAATCTCTATTATGTGGTTGAGAGGCACCCTAAATTACCCTAGTATCTTCCTAGAATGTCAAAATATTTACTCTACCCCAAGCACTTAAAACAAGAAAAGGGTCAGATTTCACATGATGTGATGGAAGTGTCCAACACCTTTTTCTGCCTTTAATGGCATCACCCCACAGACTGATAAATGTCAAGAAAAGAACCTTCCATCTCCTGACTTTCTAGGAAATCTACGTAAAGGATAGCTGAAATACTAAGACAGAGAACATGACTTTCAGAAGGACAAATACATGACTGAATTTCAAACTACTTGCTATGAAGCTTCAGAAACATCACTTGGCCTATAAAGAAGTAGGTTGCTTATGGCTATGTTGCAAGCTGGAAAGCAGCTTCATAAACAAGATGTGAAATGAAATATAGCAAAAAATAAAAGGGAGTGAAAGGGAGCTTTATGTTAATAAAAATATGCAATACCCATTTTGTTATAGGGTTTGCACATTTCTGTCTGCTTCACTTTCTTTTTAAGTTATCAACAGACTAAAAACTGTTGCCACACAGTTCTGATGCTGTGTAACAATTGCTTAGGTATTGCTAGGTTTGTTTCTTTAAAGGTGTTATATTTTTTTACACAGGGCTTTGGAACAGATAACATAAAAATAGATCCTGCAACGCGCTTCTCTTCAGAATTTTGACCTAATACACAATCCATTCTGTTAGCTTTACCTTCCCTCTTCCCAGACATAATTTTTCCTGGATCTAATAAACAGATTCCCTTATTGAGGATTTCTCCCTTGTTTTTTGCCTATTTCTACATTTTTTTTCCTGCAACTCCCAAACTTGCTAAACTTTCCTCTTAAACAGGAAGGGTCATTTTAGTTTTTAAAAAATGAATATAAAAACAATGATTAGTATATATGGTGTAACTGAATCATCAACTACTAAATATTACATGAAAAGAAAAAAAACTTCTCTCCCCCCCCCCTTTATCTTGAAAGTGGAGGAGTTATTCACAAAAAAGAGAGGTAGGACAGAGCTTGCATATCAATAAAAGTAAAGGCTTCCAAAAAACTGCACGTGGAATCCCTGGATGGAAAGTCTAGATTCCACACATATTTTAGTAAAACTTTAACCCTCTATGAGACAGGAATGCTGGCAGCAGCTAAACTCCCACATCCCTTATATATTTTCTTTCCTTCTCTTTCTACCTCTTCCTTCCTATCCTCTCCATCTTTTCTTTCTTTGGCTGTTTCTGGTGGAAGGAAAGAAGAAGAACAAGTATGAGTATGTATTGTATGTTTTGTGCGAGAATTATATTTCTGCATGTATGCATAGGCTTTCATAAATTGGTTAGTTTCTTTTAAAGAAGAATTAATTTTAATCAATACTAATTATTTCCAAACTATTAATTTGGGGTGGGTGTGTTCCTTTGTTTTGGAGTATGGGGTGACCATGAACATATACACGTATAAGTATGTCTTATATACACGTTAACGGAAAAATGACGTGAGTAGCTAAATCATTTTCAAAAAGTACAATTTGTTAGGGACAGATCTTGAAACTTGTGAAATACTTACGAGCCACTGAAAAATTATTTAAGGGGGATTCTCGCTGGTCGACATCTTGAGGTCGCTCTTTATAGCCAATAAATGTTCCATCATTCTTCAACAGAAAGTACCTTGGCCTCCATGTTTTAATGTACTCTCCTGAAATGGAGAAAAGAAGAACCAGAATTAAGAACGATTCGTAAGTTTTGGGTATTTTTTTCATACCAATGTTACTGCTGCAGGATATATATAAAAATGACTACCTGTCCTTTATTTCAGAAAGCTGACTTTAGATTTTATTTTTTCAAAAACTCACTTCTGTCCTTTATTTTGGTCATTTAACTTTTACTATACAAATGGTACCACTTAAAATACGCTTTGATTGCAGAAATCCTTTTTAATACTTGCTTCTCTCTCCTCACCCCCATCCCCACTCCTTTTGTTCAATCATGTCTGATTCTCAGAGATTGCCTGGACAAGTTTCTACAGCTTTCTTGGCAAGGTTTTTCAAAAGTGGTTTGCCATTGCAGCATTCCAAGGGCTGAGAGAAAGTGAATGGCCCAAGGTGGGACTAGAACTCTTAGTCTCCAAGTTCTTAGCCTGATTATTTAGTCAGCCAGATGTTCAGATTGGATTTGGCATTTTTATTTACCTATCAGTCCTTCCCAAGCACCTGGGATAGGCAGATGTTGATGTTCAGAACAGAACAGAATAGAATTCTTTATTGGCCAAGTGTGATTGGACACACAAGGAACTTGTCTTGGTGAAAATTTTAATGGTTTAATGGTGTTAGAGGTATCATTGCTGGATGTAAGCTGTTCCGAGTAAAGCTGCCTTTTGCAATTGGCTGATGGTGAATTTGTCAATGTCGATGGTGTTTAAGTGGTGCTCCAATAGTTTTGGGATTGCAGCCAGTGTGCCTGTTACCATTGGTCTTTGCTTTCTTTTGCCACAGTTGTTCTATTTCTATTTGCAGGTCTTTGTATTTTGTTATTTTCTCCAGTTCTTTCTCTTCTATTATTATTCAATTTATTTGTCATCTATCTTACAGTTTGAAAATGACTCTAAGTGGATGCCTTAACCACTGCACCAAATTAGTTCTCTATTAGCTTCGTATGATAGCTTTTAACACTTTAGATATTTTTATTAGAATATGCTTTTTAGCAAACTTGCTCTTGGTTTTGTTCTTTTTTACTTCTGAAATTCCTTTGTAAAACAAAGTTATAAAAACAATTACAATTTTTTTTATCCTCATGACTTCTTTCAAATTTGCCTCTTTTTTTAGGTTCATCCTTCCTTTTTCCCCAAGAACCATACATAGTTTAGACCAGGGCTGTTAAACTCCTGGCCCGCAGGCCAGATGCGTCACACACTGGCCACGCCCATGCCTGGTTTAGCGAAGGGGGGGGGAATCCCAATATGTGATGCTGCCGTGATGATGTGAGTTTGACACCCCTGGATTAGACCATCCCCCAAGACATTATATAGAAAACATGTTTTGGCAGAGTCATCTAATAAATAAAATCTTTTAATATTGTCATCCAAATCTTTTGCTTCCCCCCTCCCCTTCTAACATTTCAGAATTTGACTCCAAAGAAATTCAGAAACTGCATGGACTGTCTACGCAAATATCTTACCTTTTTTTAATGCAGACTAATTAATTGATAAATACATTGATGCATAACATAAAATGCAACAACGAGCACATCTGTTTTCCCATTCAATACAAACTCCATGATAAGCAAATATTTTCTACATTTATAAATGTCAGCTTCAAAAGGGAAAGCATACTTTCTTCAGCTTCTTGCAGAAAAAGATTATTTGTGTGTTGTCAAAGATTGTATTTATTTAATCATCTTTTTTAAAAAAATACTGAGGCAGAATGTCACTTGAGAAAGAACTTTTACATAATTTTTTACAAATGACAAGAAAAAAACAAAAAGATTTGCTTTAAAGTATTATTGAAGAGAAATTTTTATCCATTCCTGTTTCTAGACTCTATCTTTTGGGTGAAATTCCATTCCATATATTAGAATTAAACTCCCTCTTTGAGTTTTTATGTAGACAATAAAATCCCATATACAATATATGGTGAGAACCACTAAGATTTATAAAGAATTATGAAGACCATCAACCTTAAAATAGCTAATGGAGGATTGCATCCTACACAAACCAGGATACTGATTCCTCCAGCTTGGGTGGCTTTAGAATGATCTCTAACCTTACTGAAGGAAAAGGAAGCATAATTGGCTAGTTGAACAGCTGTTTGCTACAAGTCTCGCTCATATTCATGCAACTATATAGCTCAGGGATGTCAAACTGGCGGCCTGCGGGACAGATGCGTCAAGCACAGGCCACGCCCACTCCGACTCCGCAAAGGCAAAATTGTCATGATACATCATGTGACACAATCGAGTTTGACACCTGTGAAATCTTCTGTAAATGAAAAATTGAATCTGTCAATACATGCTACACATATGCTAGACAAACTGGTAGGGAAGGAAAGAGTAAGATATGTGAATCTTGCCTTTCATCTACTACTGTTTCTCCCATCCAATAAGCCAGGGCTGTCAATCTCGCGGCCTGCATGCCGGATGTGTCACACGCTGGCCACGCCCATGGCCAGTTTAGCGAAGGGGAAAAAATCCTGATACGTTACATGACAATGCGAATTTGACACCCCTGCAATAAGCAATACCTCCAGCAATTATTCTGCTAGGATAGCAAAAAGTGATTAATTTATCACAAGATACACCTGGTACTGATTTGGCAATTGGAATTTATGACTTTCAAAGAAAATGTTCAGTGTTTCTTTGACATGCCCAGATACCTCACTTCCATCTGTGATTTAATGCACTATTTTTCCATTGCAGTAGAAGAGCTTTTGAAAAGCAATTTCATACCAGATAAGTCTTTAACAGTTTCACAATAGCATTAACTACTGAACTTGTAAAATGTTAACACAGCTTTGTTTTACTTTTTAATCTGCTTGCAATTCAGGGTTTGAATTCTATATTATTTTCCTGGAATGCATTTTAAAAATCCTGTGTAACCTCAAAAAAGAAAAGAAAAGTCAAAACAGATGTCCCACATATTATTTTTCTGTTATTGTCATTTTTCATTCTGACAAGTGAAGGTTTTTTTTTCACATTTACATTTTGCAGTGCAAGTATTTTAAAACAATGGGTTGTGTCACTAATTAGCCTGCTGTTTTCTCAAAGCAACAGCCTTATTTAAGCAAATAAACTGACAAACTTGACCTTTTGGGGTAAAACTACTCATTAAGCTTCTCTTTTTTAAAAGCATACTTATCTTAATGCTGATAGCTGTTTTTTTCCCATTTTTAAAGAACAGGCAATTAATTGCATATCCTCATCTAGATTGATGTGCTTGAGGAAAGTTTTTTTTTGTGTGAAGAAACAAGGTCATACTTTGGAAATGCTGAAGAACACTACACATACACCTTACTGTTATTTTCTTCTTCAGAATAGAACCCATGTACATTAACTGACCAAGCAGTAAATATAGAGGCAGTTCATTGGAACACAGATACTTTGCATAATATAATTTCATGAAATAGAGCAGAGCAGAGCAGAGCAGAATAGAATTCTTTATTGGCCAAGTGTGATTGGACACACAAGGAACTTGTCTTGGTGAAAATTTTAATGGTTTAATGGTGTTAGAGGTATCATTGCTGGATGTAAGCTGTTCCGAGTAAAGCTGCCTTTTGCAATTGGCTGATGGTGAATTTGTCAATGTCGATGGTGTTTAAGTGGTGCTCCAATAGTTTTGGGATTGCAGCCAGTGTGCCTGTTACCATTGGTCTTTGCTTTCTTTTGCCACAGTTGTTCTATTTCTATTTGCAGGTCTTTGTATTTTGTTATTTTCTCCAGTTCTTTCTCTTCTATTATTATTCAATTTATTTGTCATCTATCTTACAGTTTGAAAATGACTCTAAGTGGATGCCTTAACCACTGCACCAAATTAGTTCTCTATTAGCTTCGTATGATAGCTTTTAACACTTTAGATATTTTTATTAGAATATGCTTTTTAGCAAACTTGCTCTTGGTTTTGTTCTTTTTTACTTCTGAAATTCCTTTGTAAAACAAAGTTATAAAAACAATTACAATTTTTTTTATCCTCATGACTTCTTTCAAATTTGCCTCTTTTTTAGGTTCATCCTTCCTTTTTCCCCAAGAACCATACATAGTTTAGACCAGGGCTGTTAAACTCCTGGCCCGCAGGCCAGATGCGTCACACACTGGCCACGCCCATGCCTGGTTTAGCGAAGGGGGGGGGAATCCCAATATGTGATGCTGCCGTGATGATGTGAGTTTGACACCCCTGGATTAGACCATCCCCCAAGACATTATATAGAAAACATGTTTTGGCAGAGTCATCTAATAAATAAAATCTTTTAATATTGTCATCCAAATCTTTTGCTTCCCCCCTCCCTCCCCTTCTAACATTTCAGAATTTGACTCCAAAGAAATTCAGAAACTGCATGGACTGTCTACGCAAATATCTTACCTTTTTTTAATGCAGACTAATTAATTGATAAATACATTGATGCATAACATAAAATGCAACAACGAGCACATCTGTTTTCCCATTCAATACAAACTCCATGATAAGCAAATATTTTCTACATTTATAAATGTCAGCTTCAAAAGGGAAAGCATACTTTCTTCAGCTTCTTGCAGAAAAAGATTATTTGTGTGTTGTCAAAGATTGTATTTATTTAATCATCTTTTTTAAAAAAATACTGAGGCAGAATGTCACTTGAGAAAGAACTTTTACATAATTTTTTACAAATGACAAGAAAAAAACAAAAAGATTTGCTTTAAAGTATTATTGAAGAGAAATTTTTATCCATTCCTGTTTCTAGACTCTATCTTTTGGGTGAAATTCCATTCCATATATTAGAATTAAACTCCCTCTTTGAGTTTTTATGTAGACAATAAAATCCCATATACAATATATGGTGAGAACCACTAAGATTTATAAAGAATTATGAAGACCATCAACCTTAAAATAGCTAATGGAGGATTGCATCCTACACAAACCAGGATACTGATTCCTCCAGCTTGGGTGGCTTTAGAATGATCTCTAACCTTACTGAAGGAAAAGGAAGCATAATTGGCTAGTTGAACAGCTGTTTGCTACAGGTCTCGCTCATATTCATGCAACTATATAGCTCAGGGATGTCAAACTGGAGGCCTGCGGGACAGATGCGTCAAGCACAGGCCACGCCCACTCCAACTCCACAAAGGCAAAATTGTCATGATACATCATGTGACACAATCGAGTTTGACACCTGTGAAATCTTCTGTAAATGAAAAATTGAATCTGTCAATACATGCTACACATATGCTAGACAAACTGGTAGGGAAGGAAAGAGTAAGATATGTGAATCTTGCCTTTCATCTACTACTGTTTCTCCCATCCAATAAGCCAGGGCTGTCAATCTCGCGGCCTGCATGCCGGATGTGTCACACGCTGGCCACGCCCATGGCCAGTTTAGCGAAGGGGAAAAAATCCTGATACGTTACATGACAATGCGAATTTGACACCCCTGCAATAAGCAATACCTCCAGCAATTATTCTGCTAGGATAGCAAAAAGTGATTAATTTATCACAAGATACACCTGGTACTGATTTGGCAATTGGAATTTATGACTTTCAAAGAAAATGTTCAGTGTTTCTTTGACATGCCCAGATACCTCACTTCCATCTGTGATTTAATGCACTATTTTTCCATTGCAGTAGAAGAGCTTTTGAAAAGCAATTTCATACCAGATAAGTCTTTAACAGTTTCACAATAGCATTAACTACTGAACTTGTAAAATGTTAACACAGCTTTGTTTTACTTTTTAATCTGCTTGCAATTCAGGGTTTGAATTCTATATTATTTTCCTGGAATGCATTTTAAAAATCCTGTGTAACCTCAAAAAAGAAAAGAAAAGTCAAAACAGATGTCCCACATATTATTTTTCTGTTATTGTCATTTTTCATTCTGACAAGTGAAGGTTTTTTTTTCACATTTACATTTTGCAGTGCAAGTATTTTAAAACAATGGGTTGTGTCACTAATTAGCCTGCTGTTTTCTCAAAGCAACAGCCTTATTTAAGCAAATAAACTGACAAACTTGACCTTTTGGGGTAAAACTACTCATTAAGCTTCTCTTTTTTAAAAGCATACTTATCTTAATGCTGATAGCCGTTTTTTTCCCATTTTTAAAGAACAGGCAATTAATTGCATATCCTCATCTAGATTGATGTGCTTGAGGAAAGTTTTTTTTTTGTGAAGAAACAAGGTCATACTTTGGAAATGCTGAAGAACACTACACATACACCTTACTGTTATTTTCTTCTTCAGAATAGAACCCATGTACATTAACTGACCAAGCAGTAAATATAGAGGCAGTACATTGGAACACAGATACTTTGCATAATATAATTTCATGAAATAGAGCAGAGCAGAGCAGAGCAGAATAGAATTCTTTATTGGCCAAGTGTGATTGGACACACAAGGAATTTGTCTTGGAGCATATGCTCTTAGTGTACATAAAAGAAAAGATACATTCATCCAGAATCATAAGGTACAACACTTAATAATAGTCATAGGGTACAATAAGCTATCAAATCATACTAGGAAACAGTCAATAAAAATTGTTAGGATACAAGCAACGAGGTTACAGTCATACAGACATAAGTGGGAGGAGATGAGTGAAAGAAAGGATGGGAGGATTAATAGTAATAGTAATGGAGACTTTGTAAATAGTTTGACAGAACAATTATAGGAACATAATGCATTTGGTTTGCATTCCCTGTGTGTAAAAAAATTCCTCTTTAAGGTCACAGTTCTATATTTGAAGTAATTCAAGGCAGCTTTCACTTAGTCATCCAAATAAAATTTTCCTAAATGCTCAAACATAGAGTTTTCTCCAGTAAGCAATTTCTGCTGAAGCATCCATTTCACATTTTATTCCCTATTTTTCTAGGAACAACTGCCCAAGAACTATTGTGCAGCAGCTGGTACATTCATCAGTAGCAAATACTTCACACGTGGAATGAAATCAACCAACATACATTTTAATATTACCTGAGAATAATTATTTAACAAGCCAAACCCAGTGGAAAGTACCAGTTATACCCAGAGTATTGACTTTTCTCCCAGACCTATGAGCAAGTAGTTGTTATGGTTGTTAAAACAGGATCATTTGGGGGACAAGGAGGAGACACCTGGAAATAAAGGAAACCTTTAGGTACTTTCTGGAGACAAAACAGACCTTTAGGTACTTTCTCAAGGTGAAGAAAGAGTCCATTCTTTATGCACTGTAAAGAAAATGGCAGTGAGCAGAAAAAACACATTATTGCAGGCAATTTTTTTTAAATTCCAACTAATGGCCTATTCAATGGACAGGGATGAGTTATTTATTCACAACCCAGGCAAAATATTCTATGTGCCATCCCAAAACAAACAAACAAATAAAAATAAAATCTGCCACTGATTGATTGGAATAGTTATTGCCCAAGTCAACTTTTATTTATGAGCTTCAGAACTAGACTTCAATCACATTTATTTCTTGCTCTCCATCTCAAACTCCAGCTGTTCTATCTTCTTCCAAGAAATGTCTCCCTTGAGAATATGGACTGTGCCCTAGACACTCCTCTACAGATGGACTCTCTTCCTCTCCCCATCTCACAGACCTCCTCTCCCTCTGTAGCACAGCCTGCCACTTCTTCTTCCACCTGCTGTAAGGCCACTTCTTCCTCATCAATACTGACCTTCCTCTACCCCCCCCCGCCCACCCCCAAAACACAGAAACCCAGCTGGCTTGAGTATTACATTAGTTTTCTTTGTAAGAAAACTGCATGCAGCAGTTTCATTTGTCTGAATTTTACAAATCGTATCGTAGGTAAGACCAAGATCAAAATTCCTTGCCCAGCTGAGAGATGTATGTTCATTCCTAGCGATGTAATTTTATTTGTTAAATGATACTGGAAGAGGCAGAAAATCTTAGATTTGGCTCTCAATTTGGGACACAGCAATGGTCATAAGTATGAACCAGTTGCCAAGCATCTGAATTTTGATCACATAATCATGGAGATGCTGCAAAGGTGGTAACTGTGAAAAATGGCTGTAACTCATTTTTTTCAGTGCCATTGTAACTTTGAACAGTCACTAAATGAACTGTTGTAAATCAAAAACTATCTGTATTGGGAATATTTCTTTTTGTCTCCAAGTCGTTTTGACTCTTGGTCACTGCGCAGTTAAGTCCATGTGTAAGTGGTTTGCCACTGCCTCCTTCCTACAGCTTAGAGCAGGGGTGTCAAATTCAAGGCCTGCGGGCCACATCCAGTCCCCTGGATACTTAGATCTGGCCCGCGGGGTCACCCTGGAAACAGCGAAGGAATAGCTCATGGTGTCTCTGCCAGCGAAAATGGAGGTCGGGGTCCCTGTGCACGGCTCCCCAAGCTGTATTTTTGTTGGCAGAGGGCTGCAGGAGGCAGTCATGGGCGAAAAATGGAATCAAGCTGGCCACGCCCAACCTGGCCACCCCCACCCCCGGCTCCCTGAGATCAAATACAACCCTGATGCGGCCCTCAATGAAATCATGTTTGATACCCCTGGCTTAGAGAAACTGACTCGGTTACCGTTCTAGCATATGAATCAAAAACATGACCTCATTAACTAAATTACTTCTTTGGCCCAGTATTAGCAACCAGAGCAATTCATTGGGCCATCTGACCTTTTAACAGTTCTGATTTCCTCTACATCGTAACACACAATTCATTCCCTCTCCTTGGCATACAGTTTGTATCCCAAGTTCTCTCTCTTGTACCAGATAGATAAATGTTCCAATTACTAGAGTGAAACATGGACATATTTATGAAAGAGCAGAATGAGTGGAAAGTGAAACTTAAAAATGAAGTTATGAATGAATTTATAGTATATAAAAAACCTTGTGAATTTTTTTAAAAATTGCATCTCTGCAATATTCAGAAAATACTTCCGCATTTATGACTGCTGTAATAGAAAACCAAATGTCACTCTAACTTAGAATCTATTGACAACCAAGTAAGTCCATTATGGCAAAGTTTTGAATGTTGGCTATCTTGAATATTGAAAAGATGGGAAATTACTCACAGGGAAAGGAAAAATACAATTCAATTGCTCTGTCTAACTTAAGATGTTGTAGTAGTGTAGAAACGCCTGGTGTTTGTGTGTGTGTGTGTGTGTGTGTGTGTGTGTGTGTGTACTTACCCTTGATCAAAGAAGAAATAGATATATATACCCTTAAGTTCCTCTTCTAGTCATAAATACTCTCAGAGAAAAAGAGAAGTGGAACACCCACCCAATAGCCATCTGTATTCAGAAGAAAGGACACTTTTAATTTTAAATGTTAAAATAACCACATTTGTGCTATGTCCTAACCTGAAAATAAACAAAGAAAAGATGAAGATAATGAATGCCTAATCATGGTTTACACAGAATATCTCCTTCTGTTTCTTATAGATTATACTACAAATAATAATATTATTTGCTATCATGCTTCCACAGTAGAATGCCAAATTTAGCACATATTCTGCACATTCTTGCTTTTTAATTTAATCTTATTTTTGTTTTTAACTGCTTTTAAATATATATAAAGCTTTTATGTTTTTATGTCTATTTAAACACTATCTAAAGTTGCTCAATGAAGGAGATAGGAAGTTTCTAAATTGAATTGAGCCTTGGTGGCTCAGGCTGTTAAATGCCTGCTCTTAAGATCCAGCTGTCTACAATTACTGTAGGCTCGAATCCCACCAGGCTCAAGGTTGACTCAGCCTTCCATCCTCTCGGGGTAGGTAAATTGAGGACCCAAGATTGTTGGGGGCAATTAGCTGACCTTGTAAAAATGCCGCTTAGTAATAAGCAGGCATATACAATGGAATGAAGGCTATTGCTGAGCACACTGGGTTGTATCCCAAAAAATTGTAAGCCGCCCTGAGTCTTCGGAGAAGGGCGGCATATAAATGTAATTAAAAAAAAAGAATGGATGGATGGATGGATGGATGGACGGACAGACAGACAGACAAGACTATAAAACTATATGCCGCATAGACCAAGTCAATCCATACATACTATGACAAAAAAAGTGAGAGTTCTTAGTACACTTAAACTTTCTGTAGCATTTTGGAAGGAATAGTATGCAAAAGTATACAGAAAATTTGGTTCATTTTATATTTCAAGGCAAAATTACATTCTCAGAACAATCCCACCCTGACACCTGTGCTGAACAATTTCCCATTGCAATTCTAGTCCACAAATATACAAACATTGCCTTAATCAAATGTTCTGCTAGTGTTAATGCTGTATGGCTTTCTCTTACAATCCTAAACTTTCCCTTTTCGAATAGAGCGCAAAAGCTATTATTCTTCGGTTACATGTTTTTATTAGAAACAAATCACTTTTCTCTAGTTTTCAAAATTACTACAATATAAATTTAATACTTTAGATAAGGCAGATTCAATAAATTCTATCTGAAATTATACTAATTTTGGTCACATCTGCAATACAGGGTAATTGATTTCTGCTTGATGCAATTACTACTGTGTAAATAATATTCATAGTTTGGTTACATCTATTTACGATCCTTTTAAAAATTGGTTGTGGCTTACTAAATCAGAACCATGGCTCAAGCATTGACCTATTTTTCATTTAAAAGAGCAGTGGTATTTACACAGATATATTGAACTATTATGTTTTCACAATTCAAACATAATTCAGTCTGCTGTATTATTTTGACAATCTTCTGGAACTTGATGCACTTCAGGTTAGTTGAATTTTATTTCCAATAATTCAACACTGCCACAATGATAAGAGGTTATGGGGACTAAATTCGGAAGTACTTTGGGTTAGGGAAGGCTGATGTAATAACATAAGGCTGTTTCAGCAAGCATAATTATATAATGAGTGGTCTGCTGTCTACCTTCAAGGCAGCAGTTCTTACTGCTGAAGGAAGGAAAAACAAAGCAAAACCAAACCAAAGAAAAAGCTATTAATTTTAAAACCAGCAGTTGAGTTATATGAGTAATTCTTCCCTAGACACACATACCACATCTTTGGACTTGAGCCACTATATTGTAGGGGCTATAGGATAAATATGGCAGTTAGTTTCCCCTTTTCTCTTTATACATTCACAAAATATAAAGTATAAGAAGTATAAAGCATAAAGAATGTACCAAAGTGGTACATTCACCACACAAAAATATCATACAATGAAAAGGATATTTTGCTGCTTTACATAATATTTCAATATAGTGAGTGAGGCTAGTTCTTTTTCACATTCTGGAAAATGACTCAAAAGTTGAGTTTACATTATGAGAATAACCATGGTTGACTGGTTCAGCACATACTTTGCATTCAGAAGGACTTAGATTCTACCTTGAGTTCTCTTTAAAATGTATCAGATAGGTGATGTTCTCTGCTTAACAGACTGATGTGCTGCCTCAACAGAAGAAATGGACAAGTGAGTCACATCCACCACATCCACAAGATTTTCATGCTCCAAGAACTGTTTCACATCAACAGTTCATCAATGTTTTCTCAAAGCATCTATACACAGATGGAGAAGCTTGACGAATACCAGTCAGGTACGCACAGATATCACATTTTATATCTTTATTACAAAAAATGTTGATACCAGAGGTGATATTCAGCAGGTTCTGACCAGTTCTAGAGAACCGGTAGCAGAAATTTTGAGTAGTTCGGAGAACCGGCAAACACTCCCTCTGACTGGAGATTTTACAGTATCCTTCCCCTGCCACGCCCACCAAGCCACGTCACAGAACTGTTAGTAAAAAAATTTGAATCCCACCACTGGTTGATACTCCACCAACCAAAGAGTGCCACATTAAGCAGAGAGATATTCTGAATCTGGACGCTATTATCCTTGATTGTTAGATTCTTACATTAGCAATAATGTAGAAATAAAAGGTATTATTTGTAAGGCAGGACACTACCTGATGTTTAACTTGTATTGGCTTTACTGATTCAGCTCTCTGGATTTCAGACCAGGATCCTTTGATGAACAGCATAAATTCTAATACAGAGCCCCAGTCTATTTTTATAATAGCCCTGATATGCTGCATTCATTTAGACATAAAATGAATATTCCAGGACTAGGAAAATGCATTAAAATCGAAATACAAATGCACTTTCTGAATACAATCCAACCATGTTAAGTAATTTAAAATATGTTCAGTTCTAATGGATTTTAAAACTAAGTTAGCTCTGCTATAGAAATCAATGGAAGTTTATTATAAATACAGGTAGGCCTTGCTTCCCAACTCTCTCATGCAACCATTCAAAGTTGTGGCAGTGCTGAAAATTGACTTTGCAATCAAGGCACATATCCCTCAGTCATATGATTTTTACTATACAATCAGTATACATTGTCCTGTGCCAGACCCATTGTTTTTCTTTATTTTCTCATCACAAACTGAAGAGATTACTTAACATTGGATAGTTTGTGTCTGTGTGCTTATATTTGTGGGTCCCAGCTATCAAAATATGTAAGATAATGTTATTCCATAGAATTTGAGCTAGTTAGATCCAATCAACAGAAATGAACTTTGAATAATTTAAAATTGCAAAGGCATGTGTACATACTGTAAGCATACAGTACAGGCACATGAAAATTTATATAGTACCTACTACATATGGGAAAACATCATACAGAGCTACGTTTTTCTTAAATGTATACAATGATGCTCATTTATGTATTAAATTCTGGTAACCAGAGTAAGTCTGAGGCAATATGCGGAAGTTTTTGAAGGAACATATGAAGGATGATTTGTTTATTTATATTTATATAAATATCACAGAAACACGACTGGGTGACATATAATAAAACTACAAGAACAGTCATTATAAAAACACTCTATAACTACAACATTAATGCTATTATTATGAAAAACAAAAGGGCTAGGGAGAGCAAAAGGGCTTTAGATATTACATACAATGTAACCACTCATTAAATCTCCAAATAATAAAGAATCAGTTCTATTGGTTGATGTAGTACTGATTATTTTACATCTACTAAAAGAAGTCGTATTATAAATAAATTGCCAGAAAAGATGAAGTTTATTAAGTATAGTTTTATTGAATGATTCAGAGTTCTATAACACCTTAGCTTATGTTCTCAAACAAAAGATTAACTGAACAAAGATACTTGGATTAACAATTCAAGATTATAAAATGCTTTCTTTGAAATCTTTCTCTGCCTCAAACTGCCTGCTTTTAAGCAGACATTTTACACTCTTCCATTGGTTGCCCCAAAGCAGTTTCCAGATAATGAGCACAATTTTACAATGGTTTCTCATGTATAAAGACTTCATGTCCATTGTTGTATCAAACCCATATGCACAGCACATTAAAATTTCACATTTGTACCATCTCACAATGCCAACCCAAAAAAGCTCCCCTAGTAAAATGATCTTTAAAAAAAAACAGTGTATATGCTTTTAAATATTTCAGGACAGGAAACCCTTTTGTTTCATGAAAAGTTAATTCTGCAGAGAGCTGCATTATGGTCTGTTTCACCCAACTTTCCACCAGTGTATTCACCAAATTGGGAGCTGTCTACAACTGATGGAGTGCTGAACATCAGAAACAGCTGCCACTCCCTGGGAAGTAAGTAGAGAATAATGAAGAGCAAAGCACCAGCCAAACAAAAGGAAATCCATCTTTATTTACCAACTGCTGCAAGCTTCTTGACGCATCAAGCTTATTTGAACATCAGTCTCCAATTCATAGCACAGTGCAATTAAGGAACAGTAACAACAACCATATTATCACTATTTTGGAAGGACTTTAAAAAAAAATCAGCAGCAGTTTAAAGCAGTAATTTGCAGAGTCTAAATGTTATAATCCTGAAAGGTCCCATACAAGTCTGCAAAATGTTTCAAGGTTGGAAAAGGACACATCAGAGTTTCAACTAATCAGGTGCAAAATGTTTTGCATACCTCTACACAGCAATTCTACGTAGGCACATTGGTTTGGCATATGTGCCCCATCAAGAATAGATAGAATTTTCTGTTAAGCAGATAGTTCAAATTTCAACAATATCTTGAAATGTGCTGAGTTGCTTTAGGCAAAACTGCTCCCGTCCCATGCCATAGCTGTCCTAACACATGCATAGCAGTAGACTTTTTACATGGGCGCGTTAAGTATTATGTGTGAACCAACTTGAGGATTCAGGAAAAAAGTGATATATAAATGCTAGGTGACAGCCGGTATAAATGTGAAAATTGCTACTTGCTCTCTGGTATGTGTTCCCGATTGAGATGTCCCGGTTTTCTTTCACACACAGGCATTCATATACAGAAGGGGTCCCCACCCCCAGGCTGTGATCCAATGCTGGGCCGCAGCCTGTTTGGAACTAGGCTATGGAAGTGGTGGGCAAGTGCGCGTGGGCATTTGTGAAAGCGGCAAGTCCATGCGCATGAAACCATCCCCTCTCACCCCACCCCCCACACCCTGTCGCTGCCACCCCCTCCGATGGTCTGGAAAAGTTGGATATATAGCATTTAAATGATTGAATCCAGAAATCCATGGAATTTTCAAATACTAATTCCAGTACAGACTAGAGACAAGTTTCTTCTTATTTCAATTTAAGTTTATTTTGCATTTAGATTGTGGGGAACTAAAATTCATGCACAAGACTCAAACACAGACTCAAACACAGACTGATTCACAAACACATTCAAAATCAGCAAGACTTTGGAAGTTCCTGTGCATGCTTTTTCTAAACCTCTTAAAATAATACAACAGATAGCTATGAGGAAGCATAATGTCAAACTACTACAATTCTACTATCATTTCTGATATAGTTAGACATACAGTAAATATATATATATATATATATATATATATATATATATATATATATATATTTGTTTTAGATTTTCAGGTAAAGGTATGTAGGTCTTGGTGTATTCGGTCTTGTCCGTGTAAGATTGAGAATACCTTGGCAACAATCTCATCCGTCATCTTCAGGCTGGTGTCTTCAGCTTCTCCCAGGAGACGGCTGAAGACACCAGCTGATACAGTATCAATATATATATATATATATACATACATACAATATATATATATATACACACACAGTACATACATACATACATACATACATACATACATACATACATGTGTGTGTGTGTGTGTGTAGGTCTTGGTGTATTCGGGTCTTGTCCCGTGTAAGATTGAGAATACCTTGGCAACGTTTCGACGAAATCTCATCCGTCATCTTCAGGCTGGTGTCTTCAGCTTCGTTCTTCTGGGAGAAGTGCGTGATCGTGGCTGTTTTTCCCTTTTAAACTCCAGAGTTGGCTGTGTTGTTGCTTCTTGATTGGTTGATGGAGTTGATGTATGCAGATTGGATGGCTTTTTCCTGAGACCCTGTGTGGCTGAAGTGCTGGCTGTGTGTCTCTCAGCCTTTTGTGTTGTAACGACCTGGGTAATGGGCTGTGTGATGACCTTCTGAGTTCTATTGTTGTGACATCCTGGGTGTGGTGCTGTAGTCTCCTGGGTCATTGTCTGTGTTGCAACCTCCTGATGTTTTATGTTGTAATCTCCTGAGTTCTGTGATGTAGTATCCTGGGTGGAAGGCTGTGATGTGACACTCCGGGCCTTGGTTTGGCTCCGAGTTTGAGGTCTGGCTATGTGTTTATAGCGTGTGTCAGTTTGCTTAGTTTGGGGGTCGGAGGGGGGTGTAGCAGCTGGTGTTGTAGCTATGGTCTGGTTTCTGGACGGTGGTTGCCTTTTGTCTGTGGGGTGGGCTTGGGTTTGAGTCTGGTGAGGGAGATTGGTGGTGGCATCATGTGTTATTTTGGGTCCGGTGTTGGTTTTCGTGGCTGGGACTCATTTGTTGATTAGGGCTAGTTTCCAGATGTCTGGTAGGCGGGAAGTATCATCCCGTTTATTCATGTTATGGGGGTGTTTCTCTATTTTGATGGCTTCCCTAATTATTCTCTTGTTGAAGTGTTCAGTGTTGGGGATAAGTTTGGATCCCTCAAAATCAATTTCATGTCCTGTGGCTTTAAGGTGCTGGAAAAGGGAGGAAGTTTTTTCTTCTTTTCTGACTGCGTTCTTGTGTTATGCGATGCGAGCATTTATTCTCCTGTTGGTTTGGTTCCATGATGTATTATCCTGGGTGGAAGGTGGAAGTGAATGTCACATCACAGCCTTCCACCCAAGATACTACATCATGGAACTCAGGAGATTACAACACAAAACCTCAGGAGGTTGCAACACAGACAATGACCCAGGAGATAACAGCACAAGACCCAGGATGTCACAACAATAAAACTCAGAAGGTCATCACACAGCCCACTACCCAGGTAGCTAAAACACAAAAGGCTGAAGGACACACAGCCACTACCTCAGCCACACAGGCTCTTACGAAAAAGCCAACCAATCAGCAAACATCAACTCCATCAACCAATCAAGAAGCAACAACACAGCCAACAACACAGCCAACCAACCCGCTTACAGCAGAGCCAGCACACCACACCTCCCCTCCAGTATTTATAGAGAGAAGGCAGCTCAGATCACGCTTTGCTGGCACAAGCACAAAGCCGAAGACACCAGCCTGAAGATGGTGAGTGGGATCTCGTTGAAAGGTCGCCAAGGTATTCTCAATCTTACATGGGACAAGATCCGAATACACCAAGACCTACATACCTTTACCCGTGAAAATCGAATACATATATATATATATATATATATATATATATATATTATATATATTATGTGGGTCTTGGTGTATTGGTCTTGTCGTGTAAGATTGAGAATACGCACGTTTAATCTCATCCGTCATCTTCAGGCTGGTGTCTTCGTTCAGAAGAACGAAGCTGAAGACACCAGCCTGAAGATGACGGATGAGATTTCGTCAAAACGTTGCCAAGGTATTCTCAATCTTACACGGGACAAGACCCGAATACACCAAGACCCACATACCTTTTTACCCGTGAAAATCTATGAAAACATTTATATTTATATTTATATATATAAAATTTAAAGCCTAATGTCAAAAGAGCAAAGAAATAAATGGTTCTATATAGTTCATGTATTAATTCTAGAATCATAAAATAACAAAAATAACTTAATTAAAAATGGCATAACATAGTCTATTAAGGAAGTTCTGTGTTTATTTAAGCTTTAAATTACCAAGAAATGTTGATTGCTGGGGTCGTGTTCTTAACCGACCTGCATAATATAGGTAATATGGATCTTGTATAGTAACCAGTATTACAGAATTCACCACTACTTTGAAGTAGGATAATTGCTGGGGCAGTTGGAGAAGGCCACGACTCAGAAGTGCTTGGTTTTCTATAATGGAAACTTGGACGCTGATTCAAGTGAAGCTCTTATTCCAAGTCGTAAGTATCCTGTGCAAGAGAACTTATGCACTTGGGAAGAAAAGGAATTCTAGGATTTGCATTAACCTGTGCCATAAAAATAGTGTTAACAGCTCCCCTCCATTGCTCATAATCACAGGATGGCTCAATTCCAGTTGGCTGTGTGGAAGACATTCTAAGGAATGGACTGTGGAAAGGCATGGAAGATAGAGATCAAGTCCTTTCACTTATCTCTTTCAAATATAACAGCTCAGAACTAGAAGCTTCTAGTTCCCAGATCAGGTTTTTTAGCTGCAAAACAACAATTTTCAGTTTTTTTAAAAAAGTTCACTTACCATCATGTCCACTTTTATTATCCTATCCTAGAAGCCCTAGAATATGCATATAGCTCATTGCCCCTTTTAGATTACTAGAGCAGCTGGAAAAAGAGAGAGAAATTCCAGTTGAGGAATCTATTCAGCAGAATTTTGTGGGATAGGGCGGAAAGGGAGAGAGAAAAGGAAAAGGGGGAGGGAGCAGAGAGAGAATGTGAGTGCAAAACCCCAAAAATGCTAATGTGGCCGCAATATGCTTTTGAGGAGATGAAGAGTTCTGGGTTGCCCCTTGAGGAGAGGCACACAAAAGCAACAATCCTGCAGATTATTTTGTTATTTTTCCATGCCCAGTCACTCTTTGGGATGCACATTCAGACTCTGCCTCCAACAGACAGCTGCAGGAGACTGGACTGTGCTCTGCATTTCAATCAGCCCGTAGAGACTCCCGTGGAAGATGCTCCCCAATAGGAGAGGTCAAGCCCGAGTCAGCAGACGGTCTGCACCCAGACCCCTTGCTCTGGCAGCTTAGCTTTCACTGACCATATATGGAAGGCTGTTCTGATGGCAGCCGTATTCCGAGGAAGGCCAATTAACAGCAACGTGGATCTGGCCTCCGCCTCCGCCCACAGGCTACTATGGAGAGAACCCCAACCGCTTTCTCAATCTCCCCCTCCCTCCTGCAGTTCAACCCTACATGGCAATGATTGACAGGAATGGCAACAGGTTAAGAGTGGCCTCTGCTTCATGTATTGCTCTGAATTGACTGCTGTTTCTCACGGCCAGCAGAAAACTAACAATATATTTGGCACCTGCTTCATTATCGTATCTTCAGGGAATTTGAGGGCAGGGAGTGTAAAGAATGATTAAACAGTCTCATGTTTAGAGCAACATTCATATAAAGGACAGATGGGAGGAGAAAAGATTTTGCACTGTATCTGAAAACAACCTCATTAAAAAACAGAGGATTTTATCTATCTGGTACCAGCACACATCTGCACATCGAAATGGAATAAATGCTGGGTTGATTAGACTAACCTTCTCCAACTCGGAGACCCCCCCATATGGACGGCTTTAATTTTCATAATTCCGAACTTCATTCACATAGTTCCTTAACGTCAAGAAGTAATGGATGGAAACTTATCAAGGAAAGATCCAACCTAGAACTAAGGAGAAATTTCCTGACAGTTTTGCCTCCAGAAGTTGTGGGTGATTCTAACATTGGAGGTTTTTCAAAAAGAGACTGGACAAACCATTTGTCTGAAATAGTATGGGGCCTCCTGCTTGAGGAGCAGATTGGATTAGAACAGGATGTCAAAATGGTGGCCTGCAGGCTGGATGCATCATGCGCAGGCCACGCCCACTCCAACTCCGCGAAGGGAAAAAACATCGCGATACGTCACGTTGACAGCAACATGACGCAGCAAGTTTGACACCCGTGGACTAGAAGATTTCCAAGGTCACTTCCAACTATGTTCCTTTATATTTTAACCTCTTACACCAGAGGAACAAGGGTAATTTCAGAGCAGAAGAGAAAACACAAGTATTTTGTACAGAATCACAAAGACATTTCATACAGAATGACAAAACTTCAGGAACTTTGAAAACACTTTATGATTAATACTTATAGGATTTAAATTGCAAGGAAAAGCTCTGTAAAAATTACTTAATTAAAGTAAAACATTTAATTAAATATGGATTCTTCACATCAAAGTTTTATGTTTGAGAAAGAGGTGGGGAAAACACAAAGCCTAAGTTCTGAATTCTAATTTAACTGGACTTAAAATCAAATCTTTGTTTTGTAGCAAACTGAAGTCATATCTAAGTGGTGTGCTTAGATTTTTATTTGTCCTTAACAGTCTTTTGGTACTCTCTGAATGCCCTGGACTACTCAGCCAGCATGGTCATGGTAGTTTAGCACACCTGGAAGGCACTAGGCTGGGAAAAGATAATTTAGCAGGTCCAAACAAACAAGCAAACAAACCTTCCACTGTATTGCTTACAGCAATTAATTTTCACTAATGCAAGATATTCCCAAAGGAGCAAAAGAGAATTAATCAGCATACAAAATCCCTGATGCTCTCCTTTGGCACAGCTTACTCAAACTGCTTCTCAAGCTACAGCTGCCTCTGATGGAAAAAATGCAAATGAAATTTTATTAAGCGCAAACATATTTAAAAGAAGCTTTAATAGCTGTCCATTTTTGTTATTTTGAAAAACGATCTAAGTGTCACATTCCAAGATATTAAAACATCAGAGTAAGGCAGAGTACCATAATCTGGTTGTGCTTTATGGGAGTTACAACTCATTGTTATCTGGAGGAAGAAGGTCTCAAGTTATGTTTGCAGTGCTAAAATGTTTCATTGCACTTATCAATGTGCTTTTTATCATCTGTGCATCCAAATTTAAATTGTATGCAGCTTTGGGCAGAAATGATTTGGTGAGCCTTGCCCTTACAAAACCAGTTTGCTGAAGCTACACCAGATCTGATTGGTGTCAAACTGGGAAAACATGTGACAATTCTACTTCTTACCCCATACATATTTCATCTTGATGCATATCCCATGCATCAAGGAAGATCTAACATAAAGTTGCTACATAAGAGCAGCATAATGTGGAAGATTAACACTAAATAAATTCCTGTATTGAGCCCCACTTACATCAACTGACATCTTTTTCCTTTCCAGCTATTTTTGCTAGTACTATAGAATTACTAATAATTCATGGGTAAATTATTAATTACTACCAGTAATAGTTTACCCATGTTATAAACTGAATACAGGTAGGTCCTTGATTTATGACAACGGAGCCCAAAATGTCTGTTGCTAAGTGAAACATTTAAGTGACTTTGCCCCATTTTACAACCCTTCTTGTCACAGTTAAGTGAATCACTGCAGTTGTTGACTTAGTCAAACGGTTGTTAAGTGAATCTGATTTCCCCATCGATTCGGCTTGTCAGAAGGTTGCGTGAGGGGATCACATGACCCCGGGACACAGCAACCTTCATCAATATGAGTTGATTGCCGAGAATCTGAATTTTGATCACATGACCACGGGGAATGCTTCTACGGTCATTGTGTGAAAACTGGTCACAAGAAGACACGTTTTTCAGTGCTGTTCAGTGGTGGGATTCAAATTTTTTTTACTACCGGTTCTGTGGGTGTCGTCTGGTGGGTGTGGCAAGGGGAAGGATACTGTAAAATCTCTAGTCAGAGACGGTATTTGCCGGTTTTCCAAACTACTCAAAATTTCCGCTACTGGTTCTCCAGAACTGGTCAGAACCTGCCAATACCACCTCTGGTGCCATTGTAACTTTGAACAGTCATTAAACGAATTGTTGCAAGCCGAGGCCTACCTGCACATGAAACAGACTAAATGCTGGGAACTTTGCAAGGATAAAGGAAAGGCAAGGGGGGAGGGACGTGTTGCAGCTACGTTTCTCAATTCTCTTCCTCCCCAAACTTTCATTGCTTCTGATCAGTTCCTGCCTCCCCGCCATTGCAGCTGCTGAAGTCTTACTGCTTGCTGCTGTTGCTGCTGCTGCTGCAAAGGTCAAGCTGACAGAGGCCACCCTGGAGAATCTCGTTGGTGCCAGCAACTTCAAGGCAGTGGAGGGAAGGGTGTTGGTGAGTGGGGGGGGGGGATAAGCCTAATAGAGATTGACTGAGATATTCTCCAGCTGGGATCAGCTGCACCACAATTCCTGCTCTGGATACTGAAAAAGGAAGAGAGAATGAATATAAAGGGAGCCCCCCCTCCCTCCCCTACTCTGCACGCGCATGCACACACACACACACACACATATGATGTCATTTTTTCTGGCAGCACCTGCTGCCACTGCTGAGACCAGAAGCCATGAATATATAGCATTCCTTCCTTTAAACATCAGCTCTCCCATCCTTCTGGGAAGCACGGAGAGGAAAAAAGAACGTATAGAAACCTGTATGCTGACCGCAGCAAGAATTTTGCTAATGAGAGCACAGAGAATTGTGCTGGTTGTGTATAACTCAGTGTATGGTACAGAAAAGACCACACTCATCTCTGGGAAAGGAACATTCGATCACCAAGCACTCTTTTTCATTTCTTTAGAAAATGTACCCTGTCCATACACTACAGTTAACTAGCAGAACCCAAGGACATCTAGAACAGGGGTCTCCAACCTTGGCAACTTTAAGACTTGTGGACTTCAAGCTCCCAGCTTTGCTGGCTGAGGAATTCCAGGAGTTGGAAGTCCACAAGTCTTAAAGTTTTCAAGGTTGGAGACCCCAGATCTAGAACTCGAGAAGCGTTATGGGATGACTTGGTAAAGATGAAGGAGTTCATTGCTGCAATGTTTCTCAACCTCAGCAACTTTAAGCTATCTGGAATTCAACTCCTAGAATTTCCTAGCCAGACACAGGTAGCATGGCTGGCTGGGGAATTCTTGGAGTTACGATCAGTACAGCTTAAAAGCGGTGAAGTTGAGAAACACTGCATTATTATAGAATTTTAAATCTGTTATCTGATGACTCCACTCCTGCCTATCAAAATATATTTGGCAGAACCCTTCCGCTTTCTCCACTTGTTTTCTCTGCCCCCATCAGATCTAAGCAGGAGAAGCATGCCCCCTGGGTTGATTAAAGATACTCATCTAGAGCAAAGGTGTCAAACTGGATTTCATTGAGGGACACATAAGATTTGTGTTTGACCTCGGGGAGCTGGGGTGGGCGTGGCTAGCTCAACATCATTAGTGTCGGGGGCGCCAGTGGTGGCCTAAATGCTCTGCCAGCAAAAATGGGCTCCTGAGCTGTGTTTCCAGATGCTCTTGCAACCCTCTGCCAGCGAAAATGGAGCTCACGAGAGCCACACGCATTTCCAGGGCACCCCGTGGGCCAGATCTAGGCACCTTACGGGCTGGATCCAGCCGATAGGCCTTGAGTTTGACATCCCTGATCTAGAGGGACCCAAGAAATGGAGATTTTCTGTCACAGATAAGCTCTAACCCTGTTGGCCTTTCAGAAAGATCTTAAGAGCTGGCATTTTTCATGGTACAGAGGTCAGGAGGGATTGCTAATTTACTGTAGATAGGCTATGCTTGATTACTATTTTATGCTTTTTTTAAATTATAGGTTTTTCATTTTCTCCTTCTATCTGTATTTGGTCTTGTAAGCTCAGAGTTGCCATGGTGGGATAGATCCATATAAATGAATTATACATAAATAAATGTATTATTTAATCTTTTTTTCTTTGATATTCTAATGCTTTTAAACCACTCACAGTCTTCATATCCCCCTATGGAAAGAGACACTCATTTTAAGTATTTTCTCTGCCGCTATGATTTTTTATTTTTATTTTGGCTCAGCATCTAACAAGGGTCAGATACAGTACAGTATCAGAGGTACCTAGGAAGATACCAGGATTTCACATAGTGAAAAGGTATTTCTCATAAGCTCAGTTAGGCACGGAAAATAATCAGCTGTAATTAAATTCTAATTCCCATCAACTTCAGATGAGGCTGATGGGATTGGGAGTACAAAATCATTTGGAGAATGGGAAAACTCTCTTGGAGTCAACTTCATGGACAATGTAGCCCAACCCAGCCACATACTGAGCATTCACCAAAACAATTCTTAACGTCATTCATGCCAGCATGAGAAATCTGCAAATGATAGATGCAAAATAAGCAGACATTCCAACTTCAAGCTTAGCAACAGGCAGCAAACTCATCTACTCCTATGAGATTTTAGCCATTAAATTGAAAGGTTCAATCAAATCTCGCTAAAATGTATAGCTTAATATTTAAACAAGAATTTTAGAGCTACAGATGGGCACAATTTAGTGAGAAAAGTTTCATTTTCAATTTCAAAGCCAAATCTGATGACTTCAAATGTAATCATTTTCCATGCACATGCCATTCACCCCTACATTTTATATAAAGACATAATGGGGGTGTGGACATTTGTTATGGGTATACGCCAGAATCTGATGAGCGTCAGGAACTACAATGGAAACTTCAAGGCTGTAAGTTGTGCCAATGGTATAAAGGAATGTTTCCCAATAAACAAACAAAGAGAAAGAATTCTACACAGTGACCAGTTTTCTTGGGGAAAAGAAAACAATGAGATACAAAACAAGCAAGCAAACAAGAAAGAAACAGCTTTTACTCTCATTCTCTTCACTTCCTTATTGAAGTTTAATACACATTATTGTGGAGCTACCAGTGTTAAGAAAATTGCTGGATAAACACTTGTGTTAAACTCAGCGGAATGGCTTCATGCCAAGCATAATACTAAAGTTCCCCAGTTGTGAAATGAGCTGTTTTTACACACCAAAGTAACCACACAGCAGGCCTGTGGAGCCTGAAGACAGCTGACAGAGATGACTGTGGCCATCCCCCTGTTGTACAGACAGCCACCCAAATACCAACATCTGCTGTGGCACAATTTACTTTTTACACAACATTTAGCAAAACAGTGCCTTACAACTGCAGCATCGTTAAAAGAGAAGGAACAACAAATAAATCGCTAAGACGGGAGTCTCATCAGACAATCCCAAAATTAAAGAGCAGTTTTTCTTGTGCGAGTTGAGCTTCGGATTCAGATTTTTTTTTAACTTCTCAAATCTTAAGCAAGTGAACTGGTTTTATTATTACTTTAAAAAAAAAGAAATTAGGAGGGTGGGAGGAATGAAGAGATGAGGAGGGAAGAACCAAAATGCAAAAACCAGATTTCTATCAAGTATGGCAAACATAATCCATCATTACAGTGAAAATTACAGTTTGGAAGAGAATAAGGTTGATGCAATCGGCAGAAAAAACAGATGTTGATGAGGCATCTCGACCAGTTCCAGCTTTCTCTTTGTAATTCTAAAGGATGAAAAGGATTATGCAGTATGACTGGAAGCATTTGCAGGATGAGGGAAGGCGAGTTGGGAGAGAATAATGCTTATTCTTTTACTAAACAATCTAAAGACTTTAGTTTGTGAAGTAAGGAAGTTGCAACTAAAGTTCTCAGTTTAGAATCAATATATTAAAGCAAAGAAGGAAACCCGAGCTTCTATCCACAGCTGTTGCATAGGTGCCCAGCCAGGTAATTGTTCAAATACTCATGAGTGTTCCTTTGCACTCGCAATATTGCCACAGAAATGGCCAAGGCAACCTACAGAGCAAGACATAGGAAGATGGAAACTCTCCCTATCCTGATTGACCATGGAAGACCAGACAAAACTTAATTTGCAAAAGCATCCAAGTACAGAAAAACATGCTAATTCCATCTGAAGATACACCAAGTATTAAAATTGCATACATCCAATGCATGCCAATACTTGATGTTCATGATTGTCTATTGAAATGGATTTTATCCGGGAAGCACCTCAGTGTTCCCAAATGTAGTAATATCCCAATAAACTTCAGGACTACTAACTACTAAGACATGTAAAAGCAATGAGTCTGAAAAACATGTGCGTTTTTTGTTTTAATTCTTTTCAAATATGATGGTAGTAGACAGCAAAAACATTCATAAATGTTTTGAGGTCAAAAGTTCTGACCCCAAATGCCCTCTTCTGACTGAGAAAAGATACTCCAACTGCACAACAGATGTTCGAATAGCTCATTCCAACATTGCACCACTTTGAGTGAAATTGTAATAAGACTTCTGAGGTCAAAATATTTGGACCTCAAAACATTTTGCATACTATTATTGGATAGTCTGTGCAAAGTGGAAAAGCATGAGTTGTTGGATTTTTTTTATATCTGGCCTTAATTTTGTTAAAAAATCCAATCTCAAATCCAGCTTCCTTCTCCCCATTCTGTTTTCTTGACCTTGATCTAAAAGAAGGGAGACAGTATACAAGCCACAAAGACACACCAACATATTTATTAACATAATCACTGAATGTAAGCTTTGTCTGTGCTGTAACAAAAATAATGAATACAGTAACTGTAATAGGTGTCTTGGGAGCCACCACAAAACAACTGCAGCACCACTTGAACACCATCAGTATTGACAAATTCACCATCAATCAATTGCAAAAGGCAGCTTTACTCGGAACAGCTTATATCCTGCAACAATATCTCTAACACGTAAAACATCAACATAATCATAAAAGGGTCCTTGGGAAAGACTTGATAGTCAGACAAAATGCCAGTGTGAACATCTGGCTGACTTTGCAAAGGACCGCAATAAATAAACAAACAAAGTGGGTTAGCACCATGTAATTTCAGGGCAATTACCTGCTTACCAACAAGTTTCAAATTGCCAACTAATGTGGTATGGTAGCTAATGCAGTCCAACAGCATCTTGTTCAAAACACAGCTGTAATAGTGGACTGGGCTCAAATAGAATTAAAAACCCTGCACAGGAAGCCCAGAAAAATAATGACAATGAAACATATCTTTCATCTGCAGTAATGTTGGTAAGAGTCTATTTGCCAAAGAAAATAGGTGAATGTGGCATGTTGCAAGGACAAGTATACCAGAGAGCTGAAGTAGAAGAACAAATCCACAGGAAGAATATCATCCGAAGGACAATGAACATAATGCACTGTAGCTGGTGTACTATGAAGGCTTACTGAGTACTGGAGAGAACGTTGTGGATCAAACTGGTTTACAAGAAAGATGAAATGGAGAAAACAGACATGAAAAGACAAGTATTACATGCCCAGTAAATTTTTTTAAAAATCAGGCAAAGTAGATAACAAGACCTGGCAATGGCTAAGACCAAGAAAATTGAAGAAAGAGACAGAGTGGCTAATTCTGGCTGTAAAAGACAAACCTTAAGAACAAATGCATACAACGCCAGAATCGAGAAGGCAAGATAAGACAACAAATGCCACCTCTGCAAAGAAGCTGAAGAAACAATGGACCACCTAGTTAGCTACTGCAAGAAGACTGCACAAACTACTACAAACAATGCCATGACAAAGTAGCAACAATGGTGCATCTGGAAGATCTGCAAGAAGTACGATTTGCCCGCAAGCAAGAACTGACGTGATCACAAAATAGACAAAATAAAGAAATGAAAAACCAAAGTGATCTGGGACTTCAGAATTCAGAAAGACAAACACCTGCCATATAATCCTGCAAACTTTAAAAATTGTTGTTGAGAAGGACAAAAAAGTCTGGACAGAGGATGTGGTAATACCTAGAGACAACAAAATAGAAGAGAAAGAACTGGAGAAAGTTACAAAATACAGGTAGTCCTCAACTTACAACAGTTCATTTAATGACCAAAGTTACAACAACACTGAAAAATGTGACTTATGACTTTTGCAACATCCCCATGATCGTGTGATCAAAATTCAGATGCTTGGCAACTGGTTCATATTTATGGCAGTTGCTGTGTCCCAAGGTCACATGATCAACTTTTGCAACCTTCTGACAAGCAAAGTCAGTGGGGAAGCCAGATTCACTTAATAACTGGATTACTAACATCAACTGCAGTGATTCACTTAACAACTGGGGCAAGAAAGGTCGCAAAATGGAGCAAAATTCACTTAACAAATGTCTCACTTAACAACATCAATTTCTGACTCAACTATGGTCATAGGTCAAGGACTACCTGTATACAGACCTGCAGGTGCACAATTGTGGCAGCAGAAAGAATTACAGAATAACAGAGTTAAAAAAGAACCCTGGAAGGTTTCTAGTCCAACCTCTGCTCAGACAGAAAACCCTGTATCATTTCAGACATGTGGTTGTCCAATCTCTTCTTAAAAACCATCAGTGTTGTAGCACCCACAACTTTTGGAGGCAAGTCATTCCATTGATTAATTGTTCTGTCAGAAATTCCTCCTTAGTTCTAGGAATACACCAATAGTAGTAAAACATCTGGACCACCATTTGAACACCACAGCATTGACAAAACCACCATCAATCAATTGCAAAAGGTTGATTTTCCAGGAAAAGCTTACTTCCTATGATAACTTTTAATATTATTAAGCAACAACACTTGCCTATTCCAGGTCTTTGGGAAAGACTTGATAGGTGGACAAAAATGATAAATTCTGTCTTAACATCTGGCTGATGTGAGACCAATAATAATGATAAAAATAGGGTCTTTCAAAACACCAGTTAGGGTGGGAGCTGTTCAAATTTGAGGAGGGAACCTCATTAGACAGGGAAAGAAGATACGGGTGCAGAGAAGGCATGCTTCTTGGCAGTTTCTATTTGATGGAACCTGCTAGATTATTGCAAAAGTACTACAAAAGCAAATATGTCAGCTCTCATTAAGAAGAAAACTTAACAAAGAACACAAGGGTCATACTTGAAAACAAAACTTCTCAAACTCTGGAAGTATTGGTTGCATTTTTAAAAAAAAAAGCTTATCAGGCTTGTGTAGACAAACCAGGAGCAATGTCAGAACCTGCTCCTGCTAAACTAAGTTAGGGCCTGTTCATGATAAGCAGGGGAACAAAGCCTGAAGTGAATTTTGAGAAACGGATCGAGCCATCTTAAAACCATATACCAATCACGGCAGGGCAATAATTGGGGGATAGTATCCTGCTAGCCAGTATGTTCATTGTCACTGGAGTGTCCGTATAAGGGTATGTACTGTATATATTCACATATAAGCCCTTATGTGGATTAGTTGACCCTTACATTTGTAATCAAAATACCACAGAAAATGCACCACCCCCGGATTAGACAATCTGCATTTTTTCATGGCATTTTAGTTAAAAATTTGAGGAGCAGCTTATCTGCAGAGTACTTCAAAAAAAAGTATTACCTTGTATAATGAAGATAAGCCTATCTGTGGCTAACCCGAACCTGATTTTTTGGCTATACCTTGGCACCTGAAATTTCACTATAAGCATATATGGCACTAGCTAGATACCAGTGCTTCACTACGAAAATATGTGGTCAGGCTTAGTTTTTGGGGAGGAAAATAAGGGGAAAAAATTGTGCCTCTGCCTACCAGCCTCCATCTGGTTAGATTCATCTGGTTAGTATCTGGTTAGTATCCTGTCAGTGTGTGAGAGAGTTGAGGGCTGTTTGGAAAGTGAAACAGTATTTGCTGTGTGAGCAAGAAGACAGCAAGAAGCCTGTGCATGGCTTAGCTCAACTGTTCTGTAGTAAAGCTGCTTGCTGCTATGAAAGTTAAACTGAAACTCCTCTCGTCTGCTTGTGTTTTGCATTTGGAACAGATTTCTCTTCAGGTGGGGAGGGAGAGTAGAACTCCTTAGCATCAGAGCGTTTTAATAATAATATAGGAAATAGTAATGCTCTGATGGTCATTTTGAAAAATCCTTTCTTAGTGAGCATCTAGAAGCCAAGAGGAACATACATGCCAAATTTCAAGTCGCCTTGTAGGCTTTATGGTTCTGGAGATTTTGTGATGATGCGTGAGTGGTATTTCGCTTTTATGTATATAGAAGATTGATGGAAGTTCAGTATGTTTATCCACTATTTTAAAAATGAACAGCATAAATTTAAATAATAATAATTAAACAATGGCCCACTTCATTACAAGTTTTTGTTGCAATGCATTGCAATCAATTAAATTTATGCCAAAATACATCCGTTGATCTTCAAGATGCTTAAAGACTCCATTGACTGTGTTGCAAGAAACAACCAATACATTATTAAACAGAGATCTCAGACTAGTTCTGTTAGGCCTGCAGAATTCTGACTCAAATGGCCTTAAGAAAAATCCAACCCTTCTCCAAGAGTTAAACCCAAGCTTTGCAAAGGCATTTTAATTAATATATAGCCATGGTTTTGCCTAAAACTTCTTGGTACACTTACAGTTCATTAATAAAGTCTATTTTGTGGACAAAAAGAAATCCATTGAGGAAGCACATTTCAATCGACAGTGGCCAGATATGAATGTAAACAGTAATGGATTCTGCACTGCTGACCACCAGTATTTGTATCAGATTGTATTCCAACCACAGAAATCCATGATAAAACACTGGCAGAAAGTATAGTAGTATAATATGAAAGATACATACAGATATGCAACACAAGCTTGCGTTTCTGAACTACCACAACCGGTTGTAGGCCATTTTACATCTAAAATGGAGCATGGAAAAATGAAGACTTTGGGACCACAAGAAATCCTTCCAAAGTTACACCCTGCTAGCCAGACTATGGAACAAATCACTCACCAGGGTGAGGTACCAGAGGGCAAGTTTGTGAGGAAGCAGTCTCTTCGACAATTGGCAGCGGTGCAGAAAAATGCTGTGTAACTATGGAAACTCCAACATACGTCAAGAGGGCATCACATGAAATAGGCTTTATTTAACTCACTTGTAAAATGCGAAAACTCATCAATCTTCCATTCATACATATACACACTCCAAGGCAATGGTTCCAGCACTGCGTCTACTACACGGTAAGTCTGCTACAAAAAGGGTCAAATGATGCCTTGAACAGCTAAGCTTGGTTGAAGGATGCAGCATTGATCTCTTCTCTGCTTCCGTCAGAGCCTCAGCCTAGCCTTGCAATAAATCTCTCATGAGCTCAACAGATTCAAGGTCAGAGTTCAGATGCTGCTATTACTGCAGATGTGAAAGATGCTCTCATAATGACTATGATTAGCTACTGCAGACTCCAGCCACATTTACATGTCTTTCTCCCTCCCTTACAACAAAGTAATGGACTTTTCACCCATGTTTGTCAACCTTTGAAGGCGAAGGCACCTACACAATGTTTTCATAACAGCCTTGTCAGATCTCATACTCCTTATTTCCTGCCTTGCTGGATTCAGCCCTCACACCTTCCCAGCAGACTCTGAGCACTAACATTATCCTGAGAGCAGAGTAAGAACGCACTGAGATTTTCTTGATGAAGCTTTGCCAATGCTGACAAGCATGGGAAAATTTCAGAGGATCTCATTCTTATCCCAAAGCACAAACCCATTCCTGATCTCTAACAGAGAGTGTGAAGTGGCTGGGGTCAACATTAATGAGGATCTCCCCTGTGTGTAAATATGTGTGGTCCTAGTCCTGGGAAGTGACTGGATATTTCTTTTTCTATCTAAGCTGAAGTATGTTTCCAACTTGAATCCAGAAATGGATATTTTTGCCTCAGTTATCAAATCCCAGGGGGAACAGCCTCTGACCAACACATAGCAGCTAACTTCTGTTGCTTTTATGAGAATGAGAAGGCTAAACAAGCATTCTTGAACGAAAGTAAAACAGGACTACAAGCGTGCCTGAAAATAAGTTGCTAAGCTTCAGAATAAGGTGAAGTGCATCTAAAAGGATTGTCATGTACAATATAGATGTATAAAGGAAAGAGAGAACCAGGAAGGAGTTCCTTAAGAGTGATACAGGATGAGACGACTTAAAGGTGGCTTCTTTAGGGAGCAATTTGTTCTCCTAAATTGGTTTTGAAAGTATAACATAAAAATCTAGATGCTAGACTGAAACATTTATTTATGATGTCACCATATAGAAAGTATTTAAAAATGCTGAAAGTTAACTTTAGAGACAAAGAGACCAATGATAAGATATTAACTACTAAGTGTTATTACTAAAACTAGATAAAGTTTACTGTATGACAGTTTATTCAGGGAGTGTTCGAGCCCAACATTTCTGCTGCTATACGAGACGTTTGTTAAGTGAGTTTTACCTCATTTTACGACCCTTCTTGCTGCAGTTGTTAAGTGAATCATTAGGTTAGTAACAAGATTGTTAAGAGAATCTGGCTTCCCCACTGACTTTGCTTATCAGAAGGTCGCAAAAGGTGATCATATGATTCTGGGCCACTGCAACTGTCATAAATATGAGTCAGATGCCAAGCATCTGAGATCATGGGGATGCTGCAATGGTCGTTAAGTGTGAAAAACAGTCATAAGTTACTTTTTTCAGTGTTTGAATGGTCACTAAATGAACTGTTGTTAAGTCGAGGACTACCTATGCTTGTCAAAAGAAGCAGTTGCCACTAGAAGCAATTTTAATGCATTCTCCACTTTTGCAAAAGTACTCAGAGAGAGAATACAGTTGAGAGTTTGTTTATTAAATCTTTTGCCTTCAGTTTAACATCCAGCATTCATAAGATCAGGCTAACACTGCTGCTCCAAGAAAAATAATAAGCTCTTTTCTTGAAGGATGCAGGAAAGCCATAAAAATTATAGTACAAGACCAAAACCATTAGCAGAATGTTTATGTTCAAATTAGCAACATTGGATGAATGGCCAACTTTATTTTAGCAATGAATGTTTGCATTGTCATTTGCTTTTTTTATATTAAAAAAGGAAAAATATGCTATCCTATTCTAGTGTGTTTCAATGCTGGAAAAACTGTAACAGAGGAAGGAACTGTTCCAGCAGCTAGAAAACCTACAAAATTCTTACCATAACTTTGGCACAGTGCATTTTTTAGCATCACAACAGCTCCATTATGCTACATGATTTGCTTTTTTCTTCACAAATTTGCCATCCACTCTACCCCCTTCACTCCAAATGTTAGTTTTATCTTTCTTTATTAAGTTAGAGGATAAGTCAGTCCTTGCTTAGTAGCTGCTATGCTAAATGGACAGGCTAAACCATTGATTGTTATATCTATTTCTACTTCAAAGGGAACATACATTTCTTAAAGTACATGTATTTCTTGGACTCTGAGAACTACAGTGAAGTGACATTATCAAGAATGGACAAGGGCAAAATTTCAGCCTTCAGAACACTTCGGTGCAAGAATTACTTTTATTTTTAAAACTGTTATGTTAAGCATGCCAGAATTATTAATGCACCATTTTTGCTTGCTGTTCCCTGCATTGTGCTTGTTGGTGTCTGCTCTAAACTTGTGCTGTATTGCCATCCTTGGAATAAAGAAAGAAATCAATGTAAATTTCAATCCGGATGATCGCAAAGCATTCTTGGTTTATTTATAGTCAGTCAAAACATTTAACCAAGCCACAGAAGTATGACTGAGGCCACAGTCTAAAGGGAAATTCAAGAAGCAAGCCAATCAAAGAGCAAAGCATTATGCACACTGGAAGCAGTAGCATTATTCAGAATGCATATGCATGCTTCCCCTATCTAAAGCAGAGCCTACCAAACAATTCCGGGATTCTTCAAAATTTAGAATTTGTCTCTACTAATTTTTACATGCAACTTAGAATTTGGGAGGAGATCCTGAAATTGGATGTGTCTTCTATATTGAATACTGTGCTCCAAGAACTGCTCTTCAAATCAAACCCAATTTAAAAAGCCTTCTATTGAAAAATTCATTTCATTCACATAGTCTCCCCAGCCTTACAGCTCTTGGGAACCTTATAGCTCTATGTACTTCAATACCCAGAATTCCCCAATAAGCATAGCGCATGAAACGTGGAAGATAAAGCTCATGAATCTGATGTCCAGATTTGGAAAGCTACACTAGATTCTTCTCCCTTTTTTTAATCATCTGCCTACAAAATACTGATTTTCAAAAATATTTATAATATTCATAATCTATTTTTCTATTGTGGAGTCCCAAGCAATAGATACGAAGTGATAGCTGATCTGCTATCCAAACCTAGTTGTTTAATGTCAAGAAGTTCCTGTGCCATTCTAGATCTTTCAAACTATAAAAACATTGTTATAGCACAGGGGGAAATGTGCATAGCAAGATTTATTCTTTGGTTTCCAAAACAATCTACTGGGTTTTATTTCTGTACAGACTATAGGTAAGCAAACATATGTCATTAAATCCATGCACAGGTGGGGGGAAGGAGAGAGACAATAGGTGTAGTCACAACTCCAAATTTAGATTGATTTAATTCATTTAGAACTGTAAATTTATTTTTTGCAAAGGACTGAATATTCTCAGATTTTATTTCAGTATTTATTTATTTAAAAGACTTATATGGCTGGCCACCTTACACAGCACAACTCCTGGTGGCTCAAGACCATAAAAGTCTCTTCCCAAAATCAGAATCTGGCATTTCAATCACAGTCTCCAGTACAATCCCCAACCTCAACCTTACCCTATCTCAATGCTTAAGGAAAGAGCCAGCTTTTTACAGTTTTTAATTATCCAAAGGAGAGAATATATGTAACTTGGACTTGAATGTGGAGTGCTGGGTGCTTTCTGAGCTGGTCTGTTTGCAGACATTTTGTCAATTGATTAATTAACATCGTCGGTGCAAGTATGGGGTTTGCTGCCTGTTTATATATAGTAGCTTGCCCTGTCAGTGTTGGTGGAAGTATGGTTCACTCCTTGGAAGTTCCTTGATTAGAATTTTTTCCTGCTTGATTGTTTTGCAGGTGTAGCTGGGTATTGGCTGCTGAAGGGAATATGTTTTGGTCTTTTTTTCAGGAACCCCCTACTGTATGCCTTCGTGGGCATGGCTTGGTGGGCATGGTAGAGGAAGGATACTTAAAATCTCCAGTCAGAGCTGCTATTTGCCGGTTCTCCAAACTACTCAAAATTTTCGCTATCGGTTCTCCAGAACTGGTCAGAACCTGCTGAATACCACCTCTGGTCTGTTGTTTCTGAAATGTTTTTTGACGCATGATAGTCTGGCACACAAACCAACTGAAGCCTTCTAAAACATCTTAAGTAAACCAAACGATCCAGTAGCCCAAGAAGGAAAAACAAGAGTCATCTACAACATACAGTGCAAGGACCGTAATAGTCACTATGTAGGACCAACTGGCAGAAAATCAGTAGAACTCATATATCAGTCTGTTGATGGCTAATTTGTCTGAATGGAAAGCTTCCAGGAATTCCCTAATGTGAACACTACCAGCAGTCAGAAGACACAATGAGAACACATGAAAGACTTAACAACAGTTTCATCTGAGAAACTGTGAGCACCCTAGACCAAGAACACTAGGGAATTTCTGGAAGCTCTGCATTCAGACAAATTAGCCACCAACAGACTGACAGAAATAAACCCTATTACATCCCATTCAAAAGAGACAATACAAAGCTAAAAATGAAACAAAACAGTTTCTCTTTAGGAAACGAAATCCAGACTAGACTAAACCAAACTAAGACTCCTTTTGGTGAAGAAACTACAATTGTCTTCCCCACACCAAATCAACAGATAACTCATATTATTTCACAGACCAATGGAAGAATGGCTGGCCTCTACCACAAGCTTCAGGGGTTCTTTCAGTTATTCCTTTTGTGAGTCAGTGTGGCCACACAATGAACTTTAAGATGATTATTCAGTTTATCTGAGCTTCCACTGCACATGCCACAAGCTGAGTAACAGCTGGATTTCCTTGCATCGTTCTCTTATAAACAGCATATAGTATCAATAAAACTGGCTTTCTTAGTCTCTTATAACTACTTTCATGTTTTAAAATGCTTTCTGTATTTACTTCTCTATTCAAAACTTCCCTAATTGTTACAGCACTCTGCTCTTAACATTTGTGGTAAATCTGCTGTGCAATGTATTTTGAAGCCCACTTTAAATAAATCTAACCAAAGTGTTTTGCAAGCTATATGTAAGCAAAACTGTACAACAAATATTAACAGAATACAAAATAAAATTTCAGCTTCCCTCAGTTCTCAGAAAAGAGAACTTTAAAAAAAAGTGTCCTGGATGAAAGAAATTTTGACCTAGAATATGAAAAAAGAAGCAAAACAAACTTTTCCAGGATTGAATTGCACAATTATGACACAACTTCAAAGAAGGCCTATGTGCACAGACAACATATAAAGCAGAATCACCAGCAAATTTATACATGAGTAAAGAGTCCTGCAGTCAATACAGTTAAGTCTATGAATGTCAAATAAATTGGGTTAAAAGCCAACTGGGAACCACAGAATATCCTGCAAATGGTTTTGGGCACTGTATGTGGTCTTTGTCAGTCAATACCTTAGAAACAGCCACTTATATTACAGTTAACTGGACAAAAAAAGTGCACATCACCATGGAGAAATCATTCCTGTTCAGAACTGGTAAACTAGCCTGAGCTGGAAAAGCTTATATCTAGCTTCTGCCAAACCACCCAAAATTTGAAAATGCAGTCTCAGAATTAAGGATATCCAGAAGTTTTCTCAGCCTAGGATGTTTAGCCTTTCACAGTAAACCCATGATGAATGACCTCTCTTCCCAACAAAGAACAGAAAAATACAAAACACACTGAGGCAACTGCACTTTTAGGGCTGTTATGGTTTTAATAATGTTTTAAGCTGGCCTTTGTTTTCATTTTGGATTTGTTATGCTTTAGTGTATTAATAAAAATATTTTTTTTAAAAAGGGGAAAAAAATTAAGGCAAATGAATTGGTCACTCTCCCTTACCCAGAGAATAAATCAGATAATTCAATAGCAATTGCCTCAAGAAGTACCATAAAAACCCAAGAAATAAGAGAAAATAATGGGGCTTGCATACAAATGTTTTTAAAGATGCAAAGTATAAGCTGAAATGCACTGAGAGCCACCATCAAACTTCATGCAATTTTTTTTGGGGGGGGAGGGATACATACAGGATAGAAAAGTGCTTATTCTCCCTACCATGTACCAAACTTTCTCACTTTTAGCAGCCACAAAAACATTACACCCTTGCTCTCCTTGTACTACAGAGCTTACGCCACGTGCTTTCATGCCTTAGTATAAAACACAAGAAGCAGAGGAAGTCAGTTGTAACTACTGCTGCTATTGCAATCCCAAGTCATTGCAATTTCGGAGTCAAAAGGCTACTCAAGCTCCATTGATAATTGAACAGTTCATTCATAAGATCTGCAAACTGTTGGCTTGAGGTCAGAGAGATGACTAGTTTTTCCACAAGCAAAACATCTGCTGTCCTGGAAGTAGCACTTCCTTTAAGTGACTGACTCATGGCATTGCCAGGAACTACAAAGACTGAGAGTCTCATTTCATTTCCCCATTTAGTGCAGACAAAAGGCATATAGGAGGCCACAGTGGAAACTTCTTACACTGCCACACAGAAAGTTCTGCAATATATTTAGATGTTCAACCCACCCACTGTTCCTAGCTTTGTAGAAAATTTGCATCCCCGCAATGGACATCAGGCAATCGCCAAGCCAAGGCATCATTAAGTCCTGAATTTAATTAATTAATTTGAATGCCCAAATAAATGGCCATTGGAAGACAAAGAGAGCCTCTATTTACTTCCGTGATGCAAAACTGCAATACTGTACTTCAAAGAGAAAGAAGCCCTTATGCAGGAACCCTTTTAAAAAGTACAAACTTCTCATTGTTTTAATGAAATCTCAACTTGCTGGAGAACACCCCTCACCACAAAGTTGCAGTAGAAGCATCAGAACCTTTGTTGATGTTCCTAGCACTTCCTCAAGGTACAGAATAATTATTTTGATTTCTCTTCATATTGACATACATGACCTTTCTCAAGTACAGGCAATGGGGCATCCTTCAAGCATCTATCAGATATATATCCTGCTTCTTTTAACAGATTGTCAAGGTATCTTTTGTGGGTAGCTCAATATTTTCCTTGTCTTCCTAGTCTTTTAACTATTACACTACACTGCAATTCCCACATGCCCCAGCCACCTCAGCTGATGGTCAATAATTGTGCTTCAAAACATCCAGAGGCTACCCCATTGCCAACCTTATACATGGCATTGTGCACGTAAGCAGATATTAGTAATAAATAAGCATTTTAGAATTTGAACTACTTCTAAACTATCTCTAACTCCCTTTTTTATGATCCTCTATTCCAGGGGTGTCAAACTGAAAGCCCATGGGCCGGATCTGGCCTGCGGGATGATTAAATCTGGCCCACAGGGCCAGCCTGGAAATAGCAAAAGACCGGCCTGTGGTGTCTCTGCTAGCGAAAACAGGGCACGGAGGGGCCGCACATGGCCCCCCACCCCACCCCATTTTGGCCTGGATGGCCTCCTGCACCACTCTGCTGGCCAAAATAGGGCATGGGGGGGCTGCTGCAGGACGCATCCATCACGTTTCCCCCCCTTTCCCCCCCAGAGGAGAACTACAATGGTGATCCAGCCCTCGAAGAAATCCAGTCTGACACCCCTGCTCTATTCCCTTATATATACATAACTCTAGCTGAGCAAAAGAGCTAAATAAATTTAAACAAACACTTCTGCTGCACAAAAGACAACAATGAAGATCCTTTCGTTTGATTAATTATGTGCCATCAAATCGGTGTCAATTCTTAACAACTATGCAGATAGACTTTCTCCAGGAGGAACTGTTGCCAATCTCATTGGCAATGTCTTCCAATGAGGCACCCATTGATGTTGTAACTAAGACCATCCGCCTTGCTGCTAGTTGTCCTCTTCTCTTTCCTTCCATTTTGTCCAGCATTACAAACTTTTTCAGAAAGCTGTATCTTTGAGTAATGTATCTGAAGTATGATAATTTGAGACTTTGGGTCTTGAATGAGAACTGTGGGCTGATTTGTTCAATGATCCATTTGTTTGTTTCTGAAATAGTCTCAAGAAACTTCTCTAACACCAAAGTTCAAAAGCATTAACACTCTTTCACTTCTGCCTCTTCAAAATCCAACTTTCACTTCCATACAGTATTATGGGAAAATCTATTTCTTGCACAATTCTAATCTTTGTAACTTTGGGCATCTGAGCATTTTCCCCCAAGGACATAATTGCTATTCTACACAATAGCAATTATTGGTAGTGTATTACTTGATGTTGCTTCCTGTCCCTTTGACAGCTGACTCTAAAAGGCAGAAGCATTCTATCACTTCAAAATATTGATTGTCAGTTCTAAGGATGGTTGCTGTACCTGTTATCATCAGTTTGGTTTTCTATATATTTTAGTCCCATTTTTTTCACTATGTACCTTGACTTCTATTACTAGGGCTTGCAAATCATTTGAATTTTAGCTATCAAAGTTAGTGTTATCAGCATAACACAGATTTTTTTGTTCTTTCAACTTACAACCTCACTCATCTCTAATCCAGTTTCCATAATATATATTCTGTGTATATGTTGAATAAATAAGCATATACAGCCTTGTCTCCATTCTTTTGCCAACCTGGAAGCAATGGAAGCAATCTATTTGTCCTTGTTGTGGTCATTCTCTGGCTTCCTGACATGTGCATAGATTTTTCATTAGGGCAATTAGATGGTTTAGGAGTCCAATTTTATTAAGCACATTGACATAACTGACACAATTTAAGGCTGTTCTATGAAGAAATGATGACAATGATGATGACGATGATGTTATCCATTCAGTCACATCCAACTCTTGGTGATTCTATGGGCCACGTCTCCCTACATCTTCCGATCTTGCACTACTTCTTTGAGTTGTTCTATGCTCTGGCTGGTGTCTTTTTGATATTATTTGAATTTCTCAGTCCAACATGCATCACCTTTAATGTCTCATGTTCTTTTTCTAAGCCAACTTCAACATCTGGTGTCTTCCTTTCCATGTAAAGGTCTAACCTGCATTAGATGATCATAAGCATTCATTTGCTAGCATGTGAGAAGATATCTTATCCTACTGAAATTTGCAAACCACTAAGGTAAACTTAAAATTCAAGGAGAATAAATTCAAGGAAGCAGGGAGAATTTACCCCAAAAACGTTATATATAGTTTCATTTCCTTTTAAAGAAATGAAAGAGAAAATTTTAAGAAATACACATATTTTTACAGTAGATTTTCTTTTCGCAACTTCTCTTGTTGTAATTATAGCCTGAATATGTTTCACACACTTTCAGACACTGGTTTTGGAAACATCCTGTGCTTAGTTTACTTAAAACCTGTCAAAGTCACTTTTTTTCCTCTCCATTCTCAGTTTATTTTTAAACTGCCACTATTGTGAATGGAAAGATGCTATTAAAAAGACACCCAAAAATGCAAAACAAAAATAAAAACAAAGGGCACAATCCTGTTATCTTCACACATTAATTAAATTATGGTATAAGACAATAATTTTTAAAACCTCCAAAACAACAAAGCGGTCAGCAGTCAAGCTGAGCAAAACAGAATAGTGTAGTATAGAGCATGCTGGATTAGGACAAGATCTGGGTTTAAATCCTTTCTCAATCCTGAAGATTAACTGATTCTCAGTATGACCTATATAATCTTGTAGAAAGATATGCTTTGCAAGTCGTCAAATATTTTCATCCTCTGTGAAAGATACTTCTGGATTTTTCCCACCTTTGTGGGCATTTAGGAATTGCTTCCAAATATTCCTTGGTAATGTTTTTGAGTTACTTTATTGTCAGAGGTGGCAAAAGGTGCTACTGCTGTTACATTTTCAGTTATGTATTTTTTCATCACTGTGAAGCATCTTGGATGCTCATTCTTCCCAATCTCAAAAAGGCCGTGAGTTTTATTGTAATAGCTTTCCCCTACGTGTTTAAGTGAAGAAGCCAGAGTGATCATCTTCTGGAGACACTGTAGAGCAAGAAAGAACCTGACATGCACACCTGTCCCTTGGCTTCTTTGTCACTAAATAAGTAAGAGGAATTGGGCCTGTATGTAACACTGAGCTTTGCAAACAAGATGGGGCAGCTGTTGGTGGACCAGCTGCCCCAATGTCTAGCAGCAGCCATCCTTCAGTTTCTGGATTTTATAGCAAGGTTGATGGTTTGCTTTCAGTTATGGTGGGTTGCATGTAAACCTTTGCATGATGGATTTCATGTAAACCTTTGCATGATGGATTTCATGTAAACCTTTGCATAATATAGCTGGAACCAGGTGCCTTATGGACCCTTTAGGCTTTCAGAGACATTTACTAATTTCATAGGAAATTTGCAGGCAGCTTTGGCATTTGCCTTATTGATCTCTGGGTGACAGAGATTACAGGAAGAGATGAAGCAAGTAAAGGAATGCCTACAGCAGTGATAAGAATGAACTCAACCAATAGTGTGCCTGTCTCTGGGATAATAGCTTATAGTATGACAATAACTTTGAATTCATTGTGTCTGTGTTAACTTTCCTCCAAGCTGCTGTAGCATGTTTGCATTTTTTCCTCTTTTTTTTGCAGAGAAAAAGCCTTGCATTTGCTTCTCAGAAGTTTTCAATGATGACTCTAAATTGTCTGAAAGTGCTGGGATTTCGAGTCACTGTTTTATAGTCCATTTATTGCTTCCTATGCAGGGAGTTTTAGTCAGTATAGATGGGGAAAGTGAGGTTATGCCTGTGGGAGCTCCAACTGGATCGGGTTTGGTCTTCTATACCAATTATTCTCTCTAAGTGTGGTCTGGGAACAGACCCAGAGGGAAATAAAAAGGAAGAAAGGGGCACTGGTTGTCCTTGCCAAAGACCTGTGATCAGTCAAGAGGTGACTGAGCTGTGCATGACAGTGAGGAAGGCCTCCTGATCCAGGAAAGAGTGCACACCTGTTAAACCTGTGCAAAGCCTCCCCCCCTTCAGCCATAGCTGCTAATTGCAAAAGGAACTGGCCAGGAAGACTTCCAAATTCCATACCAACAGCGTCTGAGAGAGTGCTACTTGTCAAAGTATCTCGTTATTGATTTTTCTTTTTGCTTGAAACAGAAAAAATGAAATTATGACATGTGGTTCTAAAACAGATTATAAAATGTAAATATTACAAATCGATATGATAAAATAATTTATAACTGCTGTAAAAGAAAATCAGTCACTTGTTTTTATTTTCACAAATATCTCTAGAGTACTATGTGCAACCTAGAGGCTCTTTTAGAAATAAGAGATTATGTTGAGGGCGAATATTTTGTTCTGCAGAATGACAGCTTCCCATTAATGAATCTTTTAAACAGTGACATTTTGAGGGAGGAGGAGACCTGTTGTAGACAAAGAAGAATAGTTGCAATATGATCTGGGGTTAGGGGAAGTTAACATCATTTCCTTGCCTCCTGGCTCTGTAATTCTCTGAGGTCAACCGCTACTGCAAAGGGGAAGAGTCTATTTAATCAGCCTATCCCAGATTACTGATGAATCCACCAAGACAGGGGTGGGGAACTATGGCCCTTTTATGACCTGTGGACTTCAACTTCCAGAATTCCCCAGCCAGCCATGCTGGCTCAGAAATTCTGGGAGTTAAAGTCCATAGGACATAAAAGGGTCACAGCTCCTCAACCCTTCACTAAGGTATCAGAATTATTCCTAAAATGCCAAGTTCAGTTGAGGCCTTGGTTGCAACTTGGAATGAGCATGTGACAAGGGACCTGGACTGGATAATCCCTATGTGAACTTTCTGTGTTTGTGGATCTCATAGGGTGCCCCAGTTTACAGAATAACTTCAGGAGAAGAGACAGCGCACCTAGAACATTGCTGGAGGAAGACTAGAATCAAAGCCAACCAGGCAAAAGTGAGAACCTTTGTTAGGAGTTATTTTGTGGTGGTAAGAGAAAATAGTCTACTTCTCAACTTTTACAGCTGGATCAGCAACCCAGCAGGTGTCTATGTCTCTTCTGGGTAAGTGGACTGCATGGAAGTATATCCACTTACTCAAGATAAGAAATGGAAAAGAAAGTTCTGGGGTGCTGTGGAACCATCTGAAGGGCTAAAGGGATGGGTTATTGCTAAATAGTGTTATTTTGACTAGTCAATTTGCAAAAAGGAGCATAATACTCTCAAAACTTCAAACACCTCCTCCTCTGAATTAAAAGAATCACTGAGGTCTGCTTTAGAAACCCATAAAATACAAGCACTCCCATTTCTACTTTTTGTTTTGTTTCCCAGAAAAAATCTTGCACAAAACAGGAAGCCTCATTCATACATCTGTGGTTGCCAGCTTTAATAGATGTAACCTGTTTATTACAGTAGCGGTAACAACACACAATTTTCTTGCAGCTGTAACAAGAGGCAAATATTCCTTTTTCTCCACTTGGCTACCATTCCTTATTTGGGGGAGCATTTATCTAAACAGTTTCAGGAATATCCCACTTCAGCTTCTGAAGACTAGTATTTTACTATTTTACTGGACCACTGAAATGTAACAAAGAACTTTTATGCTTTGCACTTTTATGGTCTATGACCATAATAAAATTTAAAAAACAAACAAACACAGCAATTTTGTTTTAGTGACTTTTAATTGAATTTCACTCACTGCTTTTACTCCTACTGTTCCTCCATCACCTGGTGTTTAAGGCAGCTTACAAAATGTGGCAAAAAGGCAGGTTTAAAGGGACTGAAGGTTTAAAGGGATCCATAGGGGTAGAAGGGGAAAATCAGAAAAGTCAAAAGAGCCGCCATGGTTGCACGATCAAAATCTCACTCCTTTTTTTACATGTAAGAAGGGGTTAGGGGTCTGATTGGGGTAGATTGCAAGGGTGATACAGAAATATAATTTTATGTCATTTTATTCTCTTTTACATATTTATGTATTAAATTATTGTATTTTATCCTATAACTATTGTATTTTACCCTACTCTAATTTTAAATTGTTTGTTTGGAATTTTATTGGTAATATGTGTTTGAATCTGTACATTGATATGGCCTATAGGCTAATTTATCTATCTATCTATCTATCTATCCATCCATCCATCTATCTTCTCCTTCCCCCCCTCCATAGATAGATAGATAGATAGATAGATAGATAGATAGATAGATAGATAGATAGATACATCTCTGTGTGTATGTCAGTGGTGGTATTCTACCGGTTCAGCCTAGCAGCAAAGAGCAGCAGAGACCGAACCGGTTCTCTCTGCCTCTGCTGTTGGGCCTGCCCGCCCGCCTGGGATCCCATACTCACCTTTATCCTCTGCTTTTGAAGCGCAGCTGCTTTGCGCGCACAGAAGAGTGCTGCGCGGCAGCTGCTGAAGCAACTGGGAGAGTGCAGGCTTGTAGGTGGTGAGTTGGAATGCCTCTGCACCTGCGCAAACGCCTCTGCGCTTGCACAAAGTGCGTGTTTGGCACGCGCGTGCATGCAAAGTGTGTGCAGGAGGGCAAAGTGCACCCACCAAGCCACACCCACCGAACCAGTGGTAAAAGTTTTTGAATCCCACCACTGGTGTGTGTGTGTGTGTGTGTGTGTGTGTGTGTGTGTAGAAAGGGGCAAAGTTGTGATTATGTAGTTGCAACCCCCCTCTTGACTTTTTTGGCAGCACCTGATCTTCTCTGAATAAGAAGAATGAAAGGATGGATTCTGAAGATGCTATGTGCACGTGGGTGAACTGGCTTACCCCTTTTGTGCAGCCATCCTTCCTTCACTATTGCGACTTCATTCATAATGGCGGAATTTCAGCTGTGTTGGTTGCCAAAAGTTCCACCCCTTCGCTGCAGGTAAAAGGATTCAACTCCTCCTCCTCTGCTTTTCTTCAGCTACACCTAATGAAAAAGAAGAAATAGCACACCATCAATCTCGTGTAAACAAAAACATAGGTTAATAATAGAAAAATATGATGAAGATTTATTTTGCCTGAAACACAAGAAAAACCCAGAGCAAAACACACAAGTGGAAGAAAAAGAAACAGCAAAGGCAGTATTTAAGGATCCTGCATATTCACGGGATCAGCAAATAGGGAAATGATTCCAGTAGTTAAGATGCTACATCATCTGGACAGAAAGAAATCAATCTCAATAAGATCTTGAACTATGGAGAACTGTCGAAATGAAGATTTCCTCAGTGTTACATATAAATCCCAGCATTTATATTTTAATTTACTTAAACATTCTATTTAGCTGTTTTGGCACTTTAGGTATTGACTCTTATCTCAACACTGAACACTATCTGGGCTGCATCTGTGTGTAAAACCTAGGTCTGAGAGCTTTCTATATCACAACCTAAGTCACCTATGCATCCTAGCCTTATTTTGTTTTATTTTGCAAAACAAAAACAGGGCCCAGCCACAGGATGCAAATATTTGCTCCATCCTTGGATTCAGATACATTCTTGAAAATGTACAAATAAATATTGATGATTCTGTGGAGCATAAAACAAAGATAAGATTCATCCAAGAGGTTTCTTTACTCTTGGTTCAATGCAATATGGGAGCCCAGCCACTGTAGTTTCTAAACCATGGTGTATAGCTTATAATTGTGTGAACTTAGCCAACTGTTCTGTTTATTTGGGTAAGGGAAATTACATGTTTGTTGCTATTGCTGTCGTACTCCCCATTTCTTGCTTTGGATACTGAAATCTTAATTTACCAGACTTTGATATGCAACAGACACTGTTTTGTAAAGAGAATGATTGCTTCTGCTAGCTTCCTGGTTTGGAGAAAGAGCCTCTCTAGTCTTCAGAATGATCATTCCTAAGGCTAGGAAGGCTCTTTTATGGCCAGGAAGCTAAGCAATGTGATTGTTCTGGAGGTTAGAAAGACTCTTTCATCAGATGCAGAAAAAAGCAAAAGATAAGTGGACCAGGCATGGTGGGATGTAGAGGGATTCTGCCTACCAGTGAGCCCATAGCCCCTGAGGCACCCCAAGTGATTGCTTAATGACCACAACTGGGAGGCCTGGGATTTGGCTGCTGAACAAAAAAGTCATATGGGTGTCTTAATGACCAAGATTCAGGTCCCAATTGTGATTTTAAGTCGAGGACTATCTGTATCATGGAAGGTTGGAACTGTTTTCAAAACTCAAAGCTGAGTTTTATTTTCCCATTTTGTACATAGGTCGTTGAGGTTAACAGGGTACAATTAACTGACAATCACAGTATAATCAGGCTGCAGAGGAAAGATTTAAAAGCAAGGCCTTCACAATGCCAAATAAAGTAGGCATAACTCAGTTCAAATTGCAATTTTAGGTTATTAAGCTAAGACATGTAATAAGCCTTATGTGTACATATACAGCTCTGTTCTTCCTTCTTTACTGCTCAGTGTTTTGCAATACATTTTGGAAGTCTTCAGAATCATGGGAAACCAGACAGCAGGTTTAAAATAAGTTTCAACATTAAACCCATTTCAGACTCTGGTTTGTTCTGAAGCTGGAATTTGTTATTTCTCAGTTCAAATACAACACGACTATGATTAAATAAAAACCTCCAGAACCGAACAACATGAACCCAAGTGCACCTGCCAGTCTTCTTGTCCCAGAATAAAATTTTGATATCCAACAGGAAGTTGGCATATTTCAAAACGCACCATCAATCTTTGCTATTGACTTTACAGGCTCTGCAGGCATTGCTAGAAAATAAAAATGATGCATGGCTGCAACCTAATTCTTCATAAATAAAGAAAACATCCTGGAGCACTGATGAGAAAAACTGAAAAAGCAGTATGGTTAATATATGGGTAGTCCTCAACGTATGACTGGCTACTTATCATTCAAAGTTACACAGACTTCCCCTGAGGTACATACGACCTTTTCTTGAAGTTACAATGGCCACACACAACCCATGGTCACATGATCACATTTTGGATGCTTGGCAATTGACTCACCTTTATGGACATTTGCAGTGTCTCACGATCACATGACTGTGATTTGGGACACTTTTTACCATTTCCAATGCTTACTTCCAGTTATCATTAAAAAAAAACCAACCATTGGAGAAAATTGATTCACTAAATGACCACGGCATTCACTTAAACTGCAGCAAAAATGTTTAAAAAGTCAGGTCTGGTCACAGGATGCCATGACTTAAGACCATCATTTTAGCTCAATTATGGTTCTAAGTCAAGAACTGTAAGTTAGTGAGACCGACTGATAAAAGCTCTAACATCAACTCAGTTTAAAATCTCATCATGTATTGGATCATAACTTCCATATCGTAACAAGTCCCCATAACAAATCCTCAGTTAATGAAAATAATTAAGACTGCATTTTCCATCGCTAAGTGATGACGTTGTAAACTACGACACCCACATTGCTTTGTGATGGCAATCTCTGCAAACTCTGCTGTCACTGTTAAGCAAAGATCACCTTGTGTCTTCCTGGCAGCTTTCAACAAACGAAGATTACAGAGAAGCTGTCAGGAAGTTGGGGAGGGCTCACAAACAGGCCAGTGACCAAATATGTGACTGCTGTGGCCCAGCACGAGGACAGCCAGGTGGGGGTGGCTGCTGCTGTGGGTGGGAAGTGGGGCAAAAGACCTCTTCCACCCGCAGAGCCTTCTCATCCTGGACATAAATTGTTTAAAACTTCTACTCTCAAAACAATGTTATAGAACACTGCACATCAGAACAACTAGACACAAGGACAGTTTTTCGGCCACATGCCATCACTCTGCTAAACAACTAATTCCCACAACACTGTCAAACTATTTACTAAGACTGTTATTACTATTATCCTTCTCATTCTTCCTATTACCTACCTCTTTTTCTACTTATGACTATAACCTTGTTGCTTATATCTTTACAATTTGTATTGTTTTATTTAGTTTCCCTGGTATGATTTTGACTGCTTATTTAGTATCCTATGACTATCACTAAGTGTTGTATCTTATGATTCATGATGAATGTATTTATGATGACTATGATCATAATCTATCACTTACCTCTTTTCTGTACACTGAGAGCTTGTGCACCAAAGACAAATTCCTTGTGTGTCCACTTGTCCAGTAAAGAATTCTATTCTATTCTAAAAAGTGGCTGCTGAATGCAGCGTAGGATCAGGGCAGCCAGGCCAGGGGTGAGGACTTCAAGACATCCTGTGCTCCACTGCCCCAAATTTACCATCTTTTCCATCCTGCTGACAAAATGTGTCCACCTGACCATTTGAAAAGCAGCTGTTGGCCATGTGAAACCTTCTCCCTGAGGCCTTGGGTGACTTTGAGAAGTCAGGAAGAAAGTTTTGCGAAGGGCCAGGCCAGATGTGGCTCATCAATGGTGGGAGGAAGAAGGTGGCAAAGAGCAGCTGTGGGCAGTTATGGTGATGGAGTGCAGGACAGCCAAAAAGGCAGAGATGAGGGGAAATAAGCAGTGGGGGAAAGTTGAAGCACCTCCTATGATCATAAATAAGGGTGGGATGCCAAGTGCCCAAATTTTGGTCACAAGACCACCAAGGCACTGCAACAGCCATAATTTCAAGGACTGGTCATTAGTGCCATCCATTCAATGCTGTCATAACTTTGAACAGTCACTGAACAAATGGTCTTTTAAGCGAGAATTACCCATATAATAATGAAGCTAAAAACAGCCTAGGAATAAGCTGCTGACTCCTATCTCACTAAACTGAAAATTTCAACAAGAAAGCTTTCTTTTGGCAGCAATAGTTAATAAAGAAATGTTAATACGGACAGTTCTATTGTAATAAAAAAGCTGCTATCTACTGAGTTCAAAAGCAGTAGTTCAGAGAAAGCCGTATCTTTTCCTGGTATTTATTAATTAAGAAAAACACTCAGAACAAAACAAAAACTTAGCACCTTAGCAACGAACTTCTCACTGTAGTTATTTTTCCTTTAAGGAAATGTCTTATCTGCTGCTTGTTAGCAAAACTGAATGTAAATCTATGCAAATTCACCAAGGAAGTGAAACAAAAGTCTATTATCAAGAGAGAAAAACCCCACTTCCAAGCACAGCATTGTAGCTGAAGCAGAAGTATCTTTCATATCCTCAGTTTTAGCATTTTCCCACTCAATGTTTTCTAAAACTGCCTTGCACTGACTCACACAGTACTTCTGAATGGATGACTGCAGTATCAGGCAGTAAAGGTAGTGGTCAGTTTGTGACCATAGTGGAGCCCAGAATTTTGGCTGTAAGTTGTAAGTCGCAATTGTAAGTTGATGCACCACATCACTGGATTTGCTTTTACCACTTTTTTTTACAACTGTCATACAGTGAATCATGTAGTTGTTATGAAAATCAAATGGTTATTAAACAAATTCATTCTTTCAAATGGCCAATTGTTCTCAGAAAACTAATTAAAAAAATGTCACAAATTATAGTGATGTGATTGCAGGAGAACCTTAAGCAGTTGTAAATGCAAGCTGGCTGCCATTTGCCTAAAGTGCAATCACTTGATCACAAGGTGTGGGTCCCCATAACTTCAAAGATGGGTCACAAGTGGCTTTTTAAGAAGTCTGTCATAAATTTAAATAGTCGTTAAGTGTCTGTAAATCAAGGACTATCTTACTTCACATTTGGGAATATAGCCATTGCTTCTTTTTTTTCTTCAACTGAATTCAGTCTGCAATTAGTTAGATCAATTGATGTGGATGCATCCAAAAACTAGGAGAGAAATCCACAAAACTATGGGCTATCGTGGTTCAATGTAATGTCCTCAAATTGTACCACTAAATGCCCTGACACTGTTTTTCCAACAATTCTGAGTTACAAAATAATGCAAAAATAGTTAGTCTCCAGATAAACACCCACCCATCATCCAAGCTTCACATCTCCAATCAGTAAGACTAGCCTATTATTCAAGGGTAATATACATTTAAGTACAATGCAAGCAAGTTTGAAGAGGTGGAATCTTGTTAAGAGGCCAATCTTGCAGCCTAAGTTTGTTGGAAACCATTTTAATCTGGTAAATAGCTGGTAAAGGCAAAGGTTTTCCTTATACACTCTAAGGAAGTGGTTGCCAACCAGTGGGCCATGGACCACTGGTGGACCACAAGAAAATTTTGGTCCGCAGAGAAATGTCACCCCAAAGCAATTAATGCAGGCTGCGCGGGAACACAAGGCTACACTGCCCACATGGCCCATGGGAATATAAGGCTTACATCGCTTGCATTGCGAACACAAGGTAGTGAGGGGAGGGGGGAAAGGGTGGAGGGGGGGAACTTGTCCCACGCGCCTTGCCTGGCCACCGGGCTGCTTCTTTCCACGTTCTTCTTCTGCTTTTGGTTGCACGCAAGGAAAGCAGCAAAAGTCTTTCTTTCTCTCCCCCAAACTCTGCCAGAAATGAGTCTTTTGGACCGTGCAAGGCATCCTGCTGCAAGAGGCTGTGCCGGCACGACAAGTCTCACAAAGACTCATTTCTGGCAGAATTTGGGGGAGAGAAAGGAAGACTTCTGCTGCTTTTGCTGCTTTCCTTGCATGAAACCAAAAGTCTCTCTCTATCTCCGCCCCGAGAATGAAGCTGGAGATGGTATCCTGCGATCCCAGATAAAGAATGATCAATTGGTAGGAAAACGGGATAGGGAATTTTCCTGCAGATTTTTTTGGGGATTTTTCCAGGGTCTCTGGTCCACGGGATTTAAAATTATGAGTTTGGTGGTCCCCGAGGTCCAAAAGGTTGGCGACCCCTGATCTAAGGGGCAGTGCTCATCTCTTGACTCACAGACAGTGTAGCTGAGGGAGCCAGAGCTGTCTGAAGACATTTCCACAGTCATGTGGCTGATATGACTATATGCCAAAAGCACATGGAATCCTGTTATCTTCCCACCAAAGTGATCCCTATTTATCTACTTGCATTTGCATGCTTTCGAACTGCTAGGTGGGCAGGAGCTGGGGCAAGTAACAGGAGCCCACCTGTTGCATGGCGCTCAAACCCAGTTTTCCAGCTGTCAAGCTCAGTGTCTTTAATCACTGAGCCATTGCATCCCCTATAAATAGCTAGTAAAATAATACAAATTGCTACCAAGTAAGCTGAGGAAGGAATGACACCAATGTCTCTGTTCTTCAACATGGTGCTTTTCTATGAAAGTGAAATAGAGAAATGATGAACTGGAGTTTAGTCTTGGTGGAGGGCAAATAGCCTGTTCAACGCTATTTGTCTTCCACCAAGACTAAACTCCAGTTCACCTCTGGCTAGAAATTATTCACTGTAAACCCACATCAAAAGGAGGCTGAATTCACATGAAAAGCCAGAAGCCATTTGGGGTCTACATGCAGCTTCTTAGCAGTCCCAGTTCTCACCTCTAAAGGCACTACAGTGGTCCTCAATTAAACAGCAGTGCTGAATTAATGGTAAGTATGATTGGTCCATGAAGTTCCAGCCATCACAGTGTTTCCTGCAGTCACAATACAGGTACTTGGCAACCAACCTGGATTTCCAACCAATGCAGTATCCTATAGTCACATGACCGCAATTTGCAACCTTCTCTGCTGCCTTCCCACAAGCAAAGTCAATGGGGAAGACGGCAGAAAGTCAAAAGTAAGAAGTCTCAGTCATCTTAAGCTCCTCACTTAACGATTCATGATTCATTTAATAGTAACCAGGGACTTCCAGAACTGCTGTCACTAAGTGTCATGGTCACATGATATCATGATTTACAACTGCATCACTTAGCGATGGAAATTCCAGCCTCAATTACCATTGTTAACAAGGACTACCTGTTCAATGCCAGAAATATAGTGGGACTTTATTGTTGTTTATCTACAGCTAAGATTAGTGTACTACATGTACAAAGTCAATCATTTCCTGTATCTACTAGAGATATCTGCCCAAGTTTCTCACAATAGCTAAGAAATGAGATCATTTGCTGATTTTTCAACATTAAAAATTCCCTGAATGTTAAGTCTCATTTTTTATTTTTATGTTGAAGTGTATAGAATTCACGACAGTGCAAAGCCAAGAAAAAGGTTTGCAAAGACGCTATAGAACTCAGTGGCATTTATGTATGAACACATGTGCAATAGATTGCACCACTCATCTCCCCCATTCTACAAAGTTTAACTCCACAGAGGAGAGAAAACAAATTCTACATACCTTTGCTCTAAATTAAATAACATGCAGGGGTCAAAATAGTTCACATTCAGGAAGGAACGGAGCCAGAGCAATATTGTTGTAGAAGCAACGTAACTTAGCGATCAACAATGATTTATTCTGAATAGGCTATAATGGAGCATGTTTGTTAATATGCAACTATGCAAAACTTAGGTTTGCCCCAGAAAGCACACAACACGTTTCCCAAATGCCCTAAATTACTAGAAGTTTTCATCCCAGTCAAAATTAAAAAGAGTTTTCCTTGATGAACGATGGTACAAATTATAAGAAGTAAGCCAATAAATAAAATGGGATGCAAATACCTTCACTTGGAAAATAATTTGTAGAACTGTTGTGAACATGGGTCATTCAAGGTGACCATATCTTGTTTTCTTAGCTACTGGCCATGTGATAAGAGCAGTAAATCAAAGTACAAAGATGTGAAACTTCTTTGAAAGTTTATACAGTACCAGAAATATGCCACCTCGTAGATTAATAAATGTACAGTAAACATTCACCAGCATTTCTGATTTAACATTGTATATTTATTTATGTATTCACCATAATATTTAAGCCACTCATACCCAAAATATAATTCTGAAAATACTTATTGTCAGAATCCCTTTAGATCAAGGTAATTGTAAACTGGGGTTGTAAATGGCTTAGTTGGTGGAATGAATGAATGAATGAATATATCAATCCGTCCATTCTGTAAGATGCACTTTGGTTGTATGCTGGGGACAGATTTATTTTTTAAAGCCTCCTTACAACATCTAGACAATGCTGTGAAAAAGTATTCATGCCTATTTGGATTTTCGGAATTTTTAAATGTGACTGCCACTTTAAGTAATCAGAGCTCCATGTGGGTCCTATTGATATACAAAGAGAGTTTGGGTAAACAAACACTATCAGAGGTTGGTGCCAACTTGCATTTGTTTCATAAACAAAGTAATTCAATGTGTGATATGCCAATGCAGAAAAGTAATCACTTCCTTAATGGCTGTACAGAATGATCTTTATTTGCAATAAGTACAGTACAACCAAATATTTCTTGTGACTGGTAATTGGTCTCTCAGTGTTCTTTAGATATTTTGAGCCATTCTTCCATAGCAAAGTACTTCAATTCAGTTTCTAGCATGAACTGCTTATTTTAAGTCCTGCAACTTCTTGATGAAGTTTAGGACTTTGGCTTGACCATTCCATTTTTTTTGCTTTCTCAACTACTTTCCATACTTACTAGGTTTGCAGTCACTATCTTGTTGCAGAATCCACTTATGTCTCACTTTCATCTGATAGATAAGAGCAGGGGTGTCAAACTTGATTTCATTGAGGGCTGTATCAGTATTGTGGTTGTCCCCCGGGGGGGGTGGGTAGCTGGAGTGGTCATCGGTGACTGGGTGAGGCCTGGGGGTGTGGCCACCTCATCACTTGCATGGGGGCGTGCCTGTGGGGATGAGGTGAGGGATGAGGTGAGGCAGGGGGTAAAGCAGCTGCTGCCAGAAACCATTGGCCACTGCGTGCTCACTCACCTTTCTGCATGCTCACCAACCTTTCTGCGTGCGGCAGGGGGGAATGGTTTCCAGCACTAGCCAGAGCCTGCTGGCCCCTCACCTCGTGCACTCTGCAGCTCCAGAAACTACTCCACCAGGTTGGCCATCCAAGCAGGTGTGGCAGCAGCATCAGCAGCAGGCGCAGGGGAGGCACATGATGTGGACTTCTGGATGTGCTCACTCAGTCCCACTGTCTGTTTTTGCTTGTGATTGGAGAGCTGGTTACCACTGGACATCTTCTTCTTGGCCCCCTTGTGGGTCTTGCCCTTGGCCTGCACATAGAGCATGTTCCCCTCACGCACCCGATGCACCTCGGCCCTGCTATGGGCTGCTGCCGCTCGGCAGACCCACCCAGTCTGAAGGAGGCGAACTCAGCTGTATGCTTTCTTCAACAAACCCCACTAATAGCAGACAACCCATTACATTTCGTATAATCTGGATGAGAAAATTAAGTGTACATTAACTTTAACATTGCAACATCCACATAGATTCTAAACTGTTTTTTTTTAAATGAGGTACAGGTAGTCCTCCATTTATGATCATAATTGAGCTCAAAATTCCTGTTGCTAAATGGGACAGTAAAGTGAATTTTGCCCCATTTTACAATCTTTCTTGCCACAGCCATTAAGTGAACCACTGCAGTTGTTAAGTTGTAACACGGTTGTTAAGTGAATCTGGCTTCTCCATTTACTTTGTTTGCCAAAAGGCCGCAACAGGGGATTGCATGACCCAAGGACACTGCAACCATCATAAATATGAGTCAGTTGCCAAGTGTCTGCATTTTGATCACATGACCATAGGAAAGCTGAAAAGGCTATAAGTATGAGAAACAGTCTTAAGACACTTTTTTTCTGAGTCATTGTAGCTTTGAACAGTCACTAAATGAACTGTTGTAAGTTGAAGACTACCTATACTTATGCATTTCATGGATAGTTGAGATAAACAGTCACATTTCCCTTCAGCAAATCAAGCCTTCACTGTAACTCAGAACTGGCTAATTCATAAAGCTGACTCAAAAATACCACAGGATGATATGGCTAGGAAGCACACTTAGGGGAAAGGCAAGATCCAAGAGCTACAATGCAAAACAGATAGCTGGGATTTCCCTGTTTTTGCCTAGAGTGAACAGAACTGGGGGCCCTTTATTTTTCAAAAATTGCACACTAGCAAGCCTATTTTAAAGCTTAGTATTGCAGTTTCATGTACCTCAAAATGGTAAGAATTCATGCCTTTCATTTTCAATTGAAATCGAGTTCACATAACGTGTGCATACTATTCATCATTCTGAAATACCAAAAAAAACATTTTCTAGAAAGTACCTCTCTTTTTTTTTAATTACATTTATATGCCGCCCTTCTCCGAAGACTCAGGGCGGCTTACAATTTTTGGGATACAACCCAACGTGCTCAGCAATAGCCTTCATTCCATTGTATATGCCTGCTTATTACTAAGTGGCATTTTTACAAGGTCAGCTAATTGCCCCCAACAATCCTGGGTCCTCAATTTACCTATCCCAAGAGGATGGAAGGCTGAGTCAACCTTGAGCCTGGTGGGATTCGAGCCTACAGTAATTGTAGACAGCTGGATCTTAAGAGCAGGCATTTACAGCCTGAGCCACCAAGGCTCTTAAGAGATTGCAAAGATAATCTAAATTTTTAAAATATGCATGAAAGTTAAATATAATTAAATTACAAATATAAATAAAACATTACAGTATTGTGTGCTCCTATTCTGTATTTCAACCCGTCAATCATGCTCTGTGGCAGGAGGCACCATCAATTCAAGGTGAAGGACATCTCTACCCTGAGCCGAGCAGAAGATGCAGCAAAGTTCTTAATGTTATATTTGGAGGATGCGAGAGACTGGATGGGATGAAACAGAGTAAAATTGTATCCCCCCAAAAAACCAGTATGGCTGTTATTCAGAAATCTCTTTAGTTCCAGGTTAATCCCATTTTTGGTCTTTAGAAAGAGCAAGTGTGGTTGGAGGTTCCCTTAGACTTCAGGTTTCTGAATAATAGCAGGTAGAGACCAATGCCAGAAGCATTCCCCAACTTTGGCTGGTATCTCAAGTGCAACTGTTTTTAAAGTGAGATACCCTGAAGGTAATCAATCACATTCTTATCACTTTACCATTGGATTCTTGCAGTGTTGTCTTCATGGAGCTGCCTTTGAAAACTGGTTGGAAGTTACAGCTGGTTCAAAATGCAGATGCCTATTTGCAGCTGGGCAACAGCCATTTTAGCAGAATCACAGTTACTCTATGGCAGAGGTGTCAAACTTGCGGTGTCACATGACGTATCGTGACTTTTTTCCCCTTCGCTAAACTGGGCATGGGCTTGGCCAGCGTGTGACACATCCGACCCGCAAGCTGCAAGTTTGATAGCCCTGCTCTATGGGGCTTCACTAGTTACCAATAGGTTTCTAAGTACAGGTCAAAATTTTATCTGACCTATAAAGCCCTTTAGAGGTACCTCCGTGTCATCTTTGGATTGTTCCAAGTATAATTTGCTTGTCTATTCAATTTGGTAAGATGTATTTCTGATTCTTATCCTCCCATCTGGTTGGTGATGGTGCTGGGTAGTAGATGTTGGATGGATACGTTGGCATTTTGGATAACCCCATGGGACTCCACCTCTCAATCAGAATGGTCCCTTTCTATTGGGAAAAGCTGAAGACAGTTCTCTTGGATCAGGTTTTGGGATTACAGTTTAGGCTATTCATAACTGACTAGTTGTCAACATTGGAAACCCTGCCCTAAAGTTAAGCTTGACTCCTCTATCTACACAGACCAGTCCAGGTAGTTTTCTTGGCAACAATATAAAAATGGTTTATCACCGCCTTCTTTCAATGTATTTTTTCCAACTTCCCCATCTAGTCTATAGCCATGGCATCCTCTAGTAGTCTGCTAGCCAAGAATTAAACATTTTTGACCCTGTTAGTTTTACTCAACACCAGCACAATCCTTAGGTGCTGCTATTATGGATGGTTACCTCCTGTTAAACCAATTACTGGTTTATATAACCTATTTCTCTTTATTAAACAACCATAATTTCACAACAAAACCAGGGGAAATTTGTTCCTATTTTATTTCAAAATATTTTTTTGAAATGGAGAAATCTGTGGTTCTCAACATTACTTGTCTCAAAACTCACTCCCATTTCCTTTTCATTTAGGATGACCTAAATTTGAAGAATCATATATTATGTTAAACCAGCAGTAAGCTATCTTGACCTTCCACATATATTAAAATTTCTAGCATGCCTAAGGCAACATGGCTAATAGTGAAGTCTGATGGAAGATGTAGTTCAATAATATAAGAATGCTATAATGTGGTTTATTATATTCAGGTTTTGCAGCCCGCTTGAATCCAGGCACTACGATCCACAAATCATGGTTTATGGCTTTAAATTTTGAAAATAAAAGCCAAATCAAGCCTCAACATATGTGATATCAATCAGCAGCAGTACCACTCTTAATTCTCTGAGAGTTATTTTACTTGATCTTTCAACTAAATAGATAGGTGTTGGGTGGGGAAAGTTTAAAATGGTGTTGTTTAAACCTGCCACTGCCACAAGGGTTGATCCCCTTTTCCTGAATGTTATCACAACAAATGTAAGGTACAGCTTGTGAACTGTGGTCTTATTAAGCTTCTCATGTAAACATGGACATAGCGCAGAAGAAGAGTTTCAATGCCCTCCACATAAACAAGAGCCAAGAAATCCCTGCTCACAAGACACTCCTGTAAATTAATTAATTGGCTGTCACAAAATGCTGATCTCTATCAATAATCACTTAAAATGCAAAGAGATTCCTTCTCTTTTTGTCATATGCAAGGGAAGCCGACTATACTAGTTACTTTTTTATTAATTCAGTTTGCATAGCTCTTCATCAGAAAAATGAAATTATGGAACAAAAAATTACAGAACAGAAATAAAATATAGGAAAATTTAAAGTGCACATTATAAAACCCCACACAAAAGCAGCAATCACATCAAAAGAAACAAAAAAACCCCAAGGTAGCAAGATGCATCTTAAACAAGAACAGATGGTTGTGAGTTGAAATGGATATTGTAGGCCATGAACTCCAGTTGTGGAGCCATGTCTCCCAATGGTTTCTACCATCCTATCAGATCGGACAGTGTGGGCAAGCTCTGTGTCCCATCAGTGAAGCAATCCCACTTTGGATGGGGGAGCTAGGATGTGTTCCTTCTCTGTCGTAGCACCCGTCTTTTGAATAGCTGTCTGCTTCTGAGACACAGATTACTCCAACCCTGCTGATATTTTGAAGACCGTTAACACCTTGCTATTCTTCCAGGTACTGGGGCCAATGAAGTCTGATATGGGTGCCAAGTGTATTGGTTGTTAAATTTCTTCCTTAGGAACTTTAATTTGCTCCTTTTTATGTTACAGATTAGGATTTTGTTTTGTTTTTATTTATTCATTGTTCAGAGAGCTTTCAGTAGATGGACAGCCATACAAATATGGCTTTATTTATTAACAAATAAATAAAATCGTTTGCTCTACTAAACTATTCCCCAAAATTGGCCATCTGGTCCTCATTTGAAACTATTCCATGAAGAAGATTCCATGACAATTCTAAGCCAATTATTTAAGCCTCTTTAGAATAATCAAAGACATTTGATTGTGGAAGTTACCCAGTGTATGTCCCAAAGGCAGAGAGAGTTGGATTCAGTATTGCCAGTCTGACAGCTGTTTTGGAGTCTCAGGAAGAGGATTTCCTCCTCATCAATAACTTGATCATTCAGGTCAAAACATGATCTTTCAGTTCAACCCCTTCCTCAGCCAGACCCATTAGTTGCATATTCTGTTGGGTTCTCCAGAGTCTTTCAAAGAAAATGAAAAAGCGCAAGTGGAAATTCACTTGCACTTTCACATGCCTGTGAAAGTCAGATTTGGTTTTTCCAGCTTCATTTAACACATAAATAGGGGATTCCTGGCTTCCAGAGCAAAATATTCTGGTAGTAAAGGAATACCACCACTCATCCAACCACTCCCTCCACCTTGTACAGTGGGCAGAGTTTCATGGCTAAATAAATATTAATTATCTGGAATAGTAGCTTCATGGGGCTGCCTTCCAAGAATCCAAGTATAATTGAAATTACTGGAGTATTCTTAACGTTTGTATGAGCTATAAAATCCAAACAATTAAATATGTCAATTAATATCATTCCTAGGCATCATCTCTACTCTTACATGAAAACATACTCTCCACTCCCACCAAATGGCTCATTTACAAATAATAAGTAGTATGACAAGTTCCAAGTTATCTTTTTTCTACTATGCTTCCAAACAGTTCAAGGTTGTGAGCAAGAATTTCCTCCAGGTGATTAGCAGGGAATATTTTGAAAAGTGGACATGCCTTTCATTTCATGCTTCGAAATGTGAACAGGACTGTAACTAAGTAAAAACATCCGAGACAAGTAACTTTCATACACAAGGTTAAATACTACAGTCTTTAGTACAGCCCTCTTTCTATACTTTACAAAATTTTACTTTCTCTAAACAAACCTCCAGCCACCATTCATCACAGTCATCATCATTGTGCAGAAAGCCAGTGGAATAAGATGGTTATGGAGTACTGTACATCAAGGATACTGTGGTTTAAATCTCCACCTCTCTAGAGTTTACTCTTTCTCAATTAAACCTACTCACCTGACTGCTAAGATTAAAAACTCCCATGTAAACCCTCACCAAACCAGATATAAACATTGTCCCTGCTTCTGGACCTACAACCTTTAGTAAACTAAACCAAATCTGCTGATCTCTGATTTGTGAATTATTAAGGGTACAGAGAATGGGGAGGATAAGTAATGAAAACTACAAATCCCATATCTTAAATTCAACTGTTCTTTCTGCCAAGCTATAACCCATATTTAAAATCAGCAACTAAAGGATATATCAAAATACGAGAATCAGAGGTCCCTCCCTATCAATTCCATATCCAAAGCTAAAATCAGAAGAATAGTTTACATATTGCAATGACAATTCAGAATACAGTTAACAATTATTGCACATATATGGCTTCAGCAAGCTAACTGAAATGTGCAAACAAAACTGTTACTGAATTAGAAATATTTGGCTATAGTTGCATTTAAAATTTGACATTTAAACCGATCCATATTACAGAAATTGTGATAACAGAAGCTGGCACAATCTTGCACTCGCCATTTCAGACTGCAAGTACTGTTTTTAAATACAGTCCTGTGAAACCCACACCCCCACCCCATCTCTGCATCTGGAAAAGTATTCGTGCCATTTTAACACAAGTAGGATTGTTTAAAGAAATGTGTATGTTATGTTGCACACAAATCTGTGTTGTTTGGCATGACAATTTTAACCCTTCATTACTACATCCCACTGCAAGTCAGACTTTTTAGGATAACTCTTCATGAAATGATGGAAGAAAAGGAAAGAAGAAGAGACCAAGTTGACAATAAATACCGTATTTTAGATTAGACATGATCATACCAGGGAAACAGATATGATGAAGCCATAATTTTTAAGCAAAGTAAAATGGTCAACTGTTGTAAGCCGTCCAATGCCACTTAAGTGAGATGGGAGGTCATACAGAATGAATGAATCAATAAAGCAGCTTTAGACCCAGGAATGAAATATATGGAAGAATATTCTGACTTCATTAATATTATCACACATTTACATAGAGTCAGAGTAACTTGCACCTCTAGAAATTTGCAAACTACCAAGCACTGCAAAGGCACTTCTTGTACTTAGAACATTGTGCCAGCGCTGCAATGACATTCTGGAGGCATTGCAGATGCTGTATACAGGGCAATTTTTCAGAAACTAATGTGCCATCCTGCAACCTCAAATTTCAGATTTGGACCACTGGTCCATCAACCAAAGAGTAGAAAGACATAAACTTTGCAGGGTTTCATCTTCCCAGCCTGCTCTAAATTTGTTAAGATTGAACCTAGGAACTTCTGTTGCTTAGAGAGACTGGCCTAAAGTCACCCTTCCTGCTCCAATCCTATTCCTTAATCACTTGTTATACTGGTCACCATCAACTCCAATTTGGGGAATGCAAAAGTAAAACCCTGTCAGTTTACTGATAGTTCCTATGCATATTGTAAAATAAACCAATCTTTTGTACAGGGGACTTGAATCACACTTAGCATGGAGAAATGTTCCATTAAAATCCTACCAATTTATTTTGTTGGACATGATAACATCTTATACAACTTGAAAATACAGAAAAGAGAAAGTCAAGGGTCAATGCACTGAACTTTTAAAGCAACTTCTCCACATAATAAAGGAAAAAGGCAACTTGTCCATTACCTTGGGTTGTTACTACACATTTGTTGTTCAAGCACAAAATCTTAAGTATGTGCCAGTTTTTATGGTACCATGCAGAGTTTTTCTTTACCCTAGGTGGATTTGATTCATGTGTCAGATAACCTGTGGTTCACTTTGTCCTTGGCAAAAATTCACCTTGTGATACTTTTTCTCTCCTGATCTACCACTAAGAACTGTTGCAAGAATAAATGAAAAACAAATCTTAAGGAAACTATTTTGAACACTCTGAAGTAAAGCAAAATATAAATTTGATATAGGTAAATCAGAAATATTTTGATTGAGTTTGGTTTACATGTTCCTTTCATGGCGTATTTCCTCCGCTAGTACATATTATCTCTGGTAATATCTCCCTCAATAGCCATCATTTCTCGCACAAAGGTTTTAAAACATTAATAACTCCATTGGTCCAAGATAACTAAATGAAAATATTGTGGCTATGAATAGAAAGTCAATAGTTCAGTTGTAACAGCAAAGGAACTTTTGAAGTTCATTTACCTGTAAACAAATATAATGGTGATAATTAACCTGGACAGCCTTGGGGAGAAAAGACCCAGAATTTATGCTACAGTGTAAAAGGAGACTTGTTCTTTGGCTATATTCACAACAAAGACAAACGTGAATGAATTATACAAACCAAAATTTGACTGCAACTGGATTCTGTCCTCACATTGAAATTCTTCCTCCCTGAAAGTTACTCTGTTTACTTTCTAGTATGTACTCAGATAGACAGGTAAAACTTCAAAAAGAAGAAACTGAAAAAATAACTGGTATCATACAAAGAACTCTCCAGAAAGAACCTGAAACCTGATTTTCTTGATCCTAGTTTTAATACCAGGCTGGGTTCACACAAAATGATAAGACATCATATGGTTGATCTGGCTTTGGTTCATAACATGATGAACTCAGATACTTTGTTTACATATCCTGCTTTAGGGCAGGAGTACAAAAAGGGCAATAGCCAAATCATGTTTGTTTTCTTTTGGGGAGGATTTTACAGACCATTAAGGAGCAAATGGATGCTCTAAATGTGGCAGATGCGTCTGGTATCAATATTAAGCTTTAAAATGCCCACATCCCTTCCAAAAAGGGATCCACCTTTTTTTGGATGCAATTCTTGACATGTTATACAAAGTCAAATCATCCTTCAGCTTACAGCAGTTGCACATCTATTGTTTAGGCTTGGAGATTTATACAGTGTGAGTCCAGCCAATTATGATGTGCACGATAAGGCTAAACAAACCATGGCTCAGTGCAATCTATGAACCACAATGGTTCTCATATTAAAGAAGAGGAGGACATAGGCAGAAGCAGTTTTTCTTGGCATTACTGTTACCCATCTGCCAGCAGTCACTGGAACCACAGGTTGCTCCCTGGACAGTCCTTTCAGATGTTACCTCTATCATCACTAAAACATATCTTTAAGTTATCAAGATTGTTCACAGCAAGAAAACTGGATGTATCTGTATGGCTGGACTATTTCTGTATAGGTTCATAGTGTTCTCTGCCATTTACACAAAGATACACATGTGCCGAAAATGGCAGAAACTGGAATTTGCAATCAACAGCTAACCTCCATTTCAAATTCCAGCTCCTGAACATTTCATTGGTGGTTGCTTTAAGTTGGTTGCTTTAGGTTCACATGGTGCATAGTTTGTGGTTAAAAGGACATATGAAGAGGTGAGCATATATTAGCCAACAATAGACGGTTAGTCTCCCATACAATTATTATCTTCCTGCGCAGCTACTACTCATGTTTATGAACCTTTACAGTCTGAACATGTTGTAATGCAGAGACTAAACGAGCTGTATGACTTCATGAAAACTGTTCAAATCAATGGGGCATTTTCAGGACATTAAAACCATGAATTCTAACGTTCTGTCCAAGATACACACACATATAGTGTTCACCGAAGAATTTGGCTTCCAAAAAACCCTCTTTTTATTTTAACAAGTAAATTGATCAAAATTTAAACTTTTCCATAACACTCTAAGACAAAGGATACTTGGTTATTTCACTTTCTCCAGAGTTAACTTAAGGGGGGGGGGATTTACACAGGGCCGCAGGCTTTGGGAAGCAACTGAGCACACTCCACATGAGTAGACGGGGGACCATTCCAGCTATCCAATATGCGTCCTCCTAGCATGACATACGGCTTTGCTTCATTCACGTTGTCTGGGTACGTGTGAACCCGCCGCGTGTCTTTTACCAAGCTGGGATCAACGAATCAAACCCAAGGGGATTTTCTAGTGCTGAATGGCGGGGGGAAGGAAAAGAAATATTGGATGCTCCCTTAAAGCTCCCTCCTTCTTCGCTGCTGCGCAGGCAGAGACTCGGCTACCTAGGAAGTAAAGAAGGAAGACGAAGCGAGATCCTGTCTCTTTCCTGCTCAAACAGCTGTGGCCAGCAAATGGGGAAGCCAGAGGTAAACAAACACCGCAGAGAAAAGGGGAGGGGAGCCAGCGGAGCGACAATTCTTTGCATCCGATTCTCTTGCAAAGACAGATCCTGCTACGGAAATTCTTTTCAGCTCCTCTCTTCCCTCCGACTTGGGTCAAAATTGTCCCGTGAGTCAACTGCCGGGTCCGGCGAAAATGGGAGATGGAAAAGAAAACAAACGGAGAGGACCCAAGCAGGGCGCCGAGGGGGGCAAAAAGACTTATCGCACGCGCCCACCTAGAGACCCCTCGCCGTTTTTCCTCCCTTTTCGGGTGCAAACCGTTCCCAAAGCCTGGCGCCCAGCTGCATCTGCAGAAAGCAGCAGCACAGCCGCCGCCACTGCAATGCACTAAAAGGTGGGGGGGATGTGGAGAACAGGGGGAGAAGAATAAAGAAATTGAATCCGGCCAGGCCTCTGAGCGAGAAAGAGAGAGTCACTTTTTACAACGAGCCATTTGCCAAACCAGCAGCTTCCCCAGACGCAGCGGGAGAGCAGAAAGAGGTGCAGCGCAGCCCGGCCAGGCGCTCCAGACAATGAGCCAGCAAGGGCAGCCGAAAGGCAGAACAGGCCCCATAGCTGCTTCCTCCCCATCTCTAACCTGGGAACGGCGCTACGGCTCACTTACATGGCCTGGAAGGGTTGCAATGAAAGCCGCTGGCCGGAGCCGAGGCCTAGGCGAGCTGTTGCAGGCGCCTCCGCTTTGCTGCTGGTACCGCTGGTCTCCCCGGGAATCAGCCCATGGAGCTCTTCGCCTGCATCGGTAATGAATGGAGGCCAGAAAGGTTGCCAGCGGCCGAAGGCGCCCGGGCTCGGGCTCCTGCTCTCTATCCAGGCTCCCTTTGAAAGAGAGAAACGAGGCAAGCTGGGCGTTGTGGGTTTGGAGAGCGTAGCTGCTGCCGTTCCCAGTTCCTCCAGCTTCCCTTCCTTTCCCTTCTTTGACTCACTCGCGCACACACTCTCTCTGTCTCTTCCCCGGAACGCCCGCGGGGTCCTACCGCCCGGCACGCTCCTCTCCTTGTTTCCATTCAATTTTTTAAAATAAATAATAACAAACGGCAGCCTCCCGCGCCAACGTACAGACTTCACAAAACATCCTTCAGGAAGCTCTCGCCCACTTTCCTCCCGCCTCCCGGTTTACCAACGCGCCCCTTTTCTTTGCTTCCTCGGTTCACCCGGTGCTGCTTTGGCTTTTGGAGGTTGCCGACCTAGGTGCGTTTACCTAGCCCTGAACTGAATGGGTCTTACTCTGGAGGAGAGACACGCAGACCCGCCTTACTGGGGTTAGGTAGGCAGTGTAGGAATAAATCGCAGATAATTCAGTGTAAGGATTTCGTCTATATTTTTAGATCGTTTCTCGTTAAAAATCTCAAAACGATTTGCATTGGATAAAATGTAATAACTTTTTTTAAAAAGTAACATACAAAAAATGATGTGAAAGGGGAAAACAATTCGTTCATTCAAAATTCATACAAGATTTTAACATTAATAGGAATAAACTACAGGGTTGTGTGTTGAGTCCCTTACTCTATACTCATTATGTGAATGACTGCAATTTCCACTCACGTTAGTAATACTATTACTAAATTTGCAGATGATACAACAGTGCTGAGACTCAGCTGGGGAGGGGGCCTGCCTACCAAGATGACTGGACTGATTGCTTTAGTGGTGTGGAGACAATAACTTGGACCTCAACACCAATAAAACCAAGGAGCTTATATTGGATTACAGAAGGAATAGATCAGACATCCAGCCCTTGGTTATCAATGGAGATCAAGTGGAGCAGTTTTAAGTTTCTGGGTGTTACCATAAAAGAGAACCTGACCTGGGGTGCTCACATTGCAGCCCTGGTCAAAAGGGCCCAGCAGACTTCTCAGAAAATAACAACTGAATGAAAAACTGCTGGTGACCTTCTATCGCTGCACCATAGAGAGTATCTTAATTTACTGCACCTATATGATTTGCCAATTGCACAGTGGCAGATAGGAAAGCACTCCAGAGGGTTAATGTCATTGCCCAGAAGATCATTGGTTGTCCTCTTCCCTCTTTGGAAGAGCTTTATAGCTCCGGCTGCCTTAAGAAAGTTCAAAACTTTCTCATCCATCTCATCCTGGGAACCCTTTTTTTGAACTATTACCATCTGGCAGACGGTACAGAATAATAAAAACAAGGACAAATAGGCTGAAAAACAGCTTCTATCCCAGGGCAGTAGCTCTTTTGAATTCTAATGTATAGTGCAATATTAATGCAATATCAGGGGTTTTCAATTCAATGTATAGAATTTGAAGGATGTGTGTTTGTGTTTATTTTCATAGTCATAATGTACACTGAAGATGGTATTTAATTTCGTTATACAAGGTGCAAGGACAATAAAGTAAACTAAACTACTTTGCTAAGTTCATATAGTGCCTTAAACTTTTTAGAATATGTAATGAAATTTGTTTGGCTTGATCTTAATCTGTTTTACAAACTTAGCCAAGTGCTATTTATCTGGTAAATCCAGCCAACTCATTTGGGATGTGTGAAACTAGTCAGTTTTTTTTTTTAAATACAGTTTTGGAATAAAGTTTCACAGTCGTTCAAAGTGACAAAACATCAAAAGACCACACAGTACCATAATATGTAATACCTGGAGGGCAGTAATACTTATAATGCTTAATATAGCAGTAATACTTAAAGGGGAAGGGATGAAAATATTATGATAAATGGAATGCATGGAGTATTATTTATTTTAGTTATGGCTCAATCCCTGCCTTTTTTCCCACCCAATGCTAACCATACAAATTCTCCTTACAAAAAAAGGATCTTGCAATACTTGCTTACTTGCTTAAGGTACAGAAATCAACCAGAATTTATATTCCTTGTTGCTCACTTTTGGAGTAGAGTATATCATAGAGTACTCTTTGTAGTAGTTAATCCAGGCTAGATTACTTCCTCCAAACCCAGCATTACTGGACAGCCCTGTTAGAGTGTGATAGCAAACATTGACTTCAAGGTAGCCAATTTCTGTTGTTAGAACTTGGCTTCATGGTTTGTGTGTGGGGGGTGTTCTGGGATTTTTTTTTAATCGATTCCACAGAGTTTGAAAATCCTTGGGTTATAGTGTTGGACAAGGAGTGGAGAAATCTAGATTTAAATACATTTCCAGCCATAGAATCTGGTTTCTTGAGACTGCCTATTTCTATAACATCTGCCCTGCTGATCTGATTTTGCAAGTTGGCACACTCTTGAGTTCAGTAGATTAAGAAATGTAATTCTGTCCTCTCTGTGACTGTGACTGTCTTCTGGAATGAGGTTTCCCCCAATATTCAAATGCCCCCCACCCTGCTGCTGTTTTAAAGGGTGCTGAAGACTCTTTGCAAGCATGATTTAAACCCTGTTTTTTTCTTTATTCCCATCTGGATTTATCACTGCAGTCTTCTTTTTTGTGTTGTGTTGTATTGTTTTCTTGTTTTAATGTTTTTCCAACAATCTGCATGCCACCCAGAGTCACTGGGAGCTGGGTGGCATATACAGTTAATCAATTAATTATAAACATCTTATTAGGTGATTTTGGGCCAGTTAATTCATTTCCACCCAGTCTACAAGATTGTTGTAGGAAGTGTTTGAGAAGGGAGTGATAATTATGCTGCTTGCACTGGCTAAAAATATGTCAGAATGTAAATCTAATGAGCACTTTTACATTGATTTTTCTCCAAGAGAAAAGGTGGAATACACATCTCAAATTTATATTTTATATTTTATTGTTAAGCCTCACTTGACTTGCCTTAAGCTCAATTTCGATTTACTGAATAGGCCACAATGGGTTGGGCTTACATATATCACTAAGCCATGGTTTATAAATGGCACTGGCTGGATTTGCACTTCATTATAAACTGTAAACATATAAACAACATTATGTATGAACCCAGTGTTTCCCGAACTCTTGCTTAAGCTAAAATATTTTATTATCCTTGAAACTTAAATTAACAAATTCTAATATAAGAAAGATTATATAATTGACTCACATACACACATAATTATATTTATGGTCAAAAAACCCAAATAGCAAAGTATATATATAACCTAAAAGTTTGACATTAGATCAAACAGTTTAACAAATATAAATTGATAAATATTATATAAAACATTTAAAATTTGAAATTACTAATGTGTTACTGAAGACCTGACTTTTATAGCCATAGTTAAAAGTTTTAACCTGTAAATGGCTTTCATGATTAATTTCTGTACTGAGTTTCCTCATAATCTTTCTTTAATATAAACTGCTGATGTCATATCCCTGGAAACAAGTAATTACGATCACAACCTAACGAATCTTAGGGTCATATATTTATTTATTTAAACTTCACATCTCGGTTAAGAATCATTTGAATCAACTATAGCAGTCCTTCCTTGTTTTTGAGAACATGTATTGGAAACCAAAATGTTAACAGCACATAGCCAAGTTTTTGTTTTCAAAGGGCATTGCCCAGTTTCCAGGAGAATAACAGAATTTGGAACACAATTTGGAACATTGACAAGTATTCTTAAAAATATAGCTAGTAGTTGGATTAAGTTATTGTTGATTATATTATATTGTATAAAATTTGAGATGCAATGTTTGCATTAAAAACCTGTATTTTAATCTCTCCCCTTTTGAATAAAAGTATTGAAGCAAATCTGTCTTAACTGGCACATTTAGTTCTATTCTGAGGACATTATAAAAATTCTCAGGATCTATTAAAGAGAGGGGAGTCAAGATGACAATTACAACTGTATGCTTGAACCCTTGTCCCTTTGTATGTGCATGCAACACTGAGGGGTGGAACTTCAATTACATGGTTGCATTGGGCATCTTCACCAGGGGTGAAATTCAACCACCTCACACCATCTTGGGAGAGGTGGTAGGGACGATTTGAATCAGTTGGCCCTGCCCATGCCCTTCTTCCTTTTAGAGACTGAGTCCCACCAAGCCACGCCCACCAAGCCATGCCCACAGAGCCGGTAGGGAAAAAATTTGAATTTCACCCCGATCTTCACTATTGCCACAGGTAACTGCAGGATCTTGTTCCTTTTGTCAAAATGACAAATAGTAATGTATTGTTATGTCATAAGCATTCTCCCTTTCATACATGTGTGTGGTGTCACAGTGCACATAGAAAAGAAGTAGGCCTCCTTGCTCCCCAGCTCCTGCCAAAGTCACCATTATTGTTAATGCCTCATGTTAAATGCCGTTTATTTGGCTTTCCTTTTAACATTCAATGTGAATCCAGATGTTATTTGTGGTTTAGAATATTGCTAGACAATTGTTGTTTATTTTAATACCTCATGCTTGAAACCACCTTCACAATGAAAACTACTGCAGGGAAACTACTGTAAGTAAACAAATGAGAAAACTATATATTTTCATCACACACACAAAAACCATAGATAAATTTGCCATATTTGATTTCCTTTTGCTTCTGTTCAGGGGATGACTTTCTATGTTTTATGGAAAAAATGGATTTGTCAAAGTCTGTTTGCTCAGCACCTTGGAGTGCATATTAAAGCCAAGGTGGAGATTTGTATTTGTAGCAAGGATTTTGGAGAATCCTGATTATACAATCTTCTCCTTGATCACCTTGATAGTATCTTGGAAAACTATCTTTGTGGAAGAGGTTCACCATTACTATGTTCTAACTCCTTTTCTTTGTTGAAATAGGCTTTCCAAATGTTCTTTTTTTGATTTATTTATTCTGAAATGTGAAGTGCTCTTATGTGCAAATTCAGCTGAAACTGGCTGGCTTTTCTTTGTTTTAACAGGCACAGTCAAGAAATATTCAGTGCCCTTTGTCTTATTAAAATCAGCTCTCCTGTACTGAATCCAAGTCCTCCATAGCAAAACTCTGCATGATCTCTAGAGATTTATTTTGCACAATGTGTTTTTAGGGCACTGTCAGTGTTCAGAGACTGGGCTAAACCATAAAATGGGTTATTGAATTTTAGCTTGTTATACTGTGCAAACTCAGCCATTTTGATTTATAAACCATGGTTTAGCAAATGTATGCACCAGGACTATGCAAATGGATATCTCCACAAACTGTCCTAAACCATAATCATTAATTAATGGGAAAATCCATTAATGGGTACCTACATCACCATGTTAATACTACCTAAATAACTCCTTTTCTATGGAGTCTGTGATACCGTCTGAGCTGGGTGATTTGCTTGTAGACGTTTCATTACCCAACTAGGTAACATCTTCAGTGTTCCACAGTTTAACCCTGAGCTACATATATTCTCTTTTATTGTAACTCCCTATCTATCCCAGGTGATTGCCTCGGCCAAAGATTAGCAACCCATGTGACTGCCATTTCTCTGAATACAAACTGAAATTCAAAACCAGCAACCAACTTTTATTTTCAAATTGCCAAGCTTTACATATTATGCAAACCACACACTGGCCAGTAAAACATAGAAGACAGGAGGAAATACATCAGTGAGATCTAGTAATAAGAATGAAGGGTTTTATTAATCTTTATTTTATAAAAAAAATATTCAGGAATATATTGTTTGGAGGATTGTGTTCCCTGCCAGATTAACCTACTGCAAATATAAGCCTCAGAGATTTTGCATCTTCTCTGAGAACTTCATTTGGAATGGGGGAGGTCAAGCAAAAATAAATAATTGTTGGCTTGTTTTTGTAAAAAAAAGTTTTTATTTCAGTCTGCATTTAGTTTACTTATTTATATTTATTTAAAACATTTATATAGTCACCTATCTTATAACCAACTCTGGGCTGCTCCGAGTCAAAATTTAAAACAGCAGTTAAATTTTAAAATTGCATTTTATCTAAAAAGACTTCAAACATACGTTTCAGGACAGTTGGTCTAAAGTGAAATTGTTCTTCTAATTTAATAATTTGGATATTGTTAATTTTACAAAGGCTTTATATCATGTATGCTGCCTTCAGGAATATCAATGCTTTGAAAAGCAGCACAGAAGTCCTTGAAATAAATAAATAAATATAAATAAATAAATAAATAAATAAATAAATAAATAAATAAGTGTGTGTGTGTATCTTCATCTTGTAATTTTGCTCACATAACGGTTATGTTATCAGAACCATAATCAGGTTTCCATTAAATTAGCACTATAGTTTTGAAGTGATGAAACAACTTTATGACCAAACCTCACATTTATGACGTATGCAGATTTGTAAAGGAAAGCTGAAGTTCATAAAACACAGTCAGAGTTTCACTTAGCAACCAATCTATTTAAAGACTGAGGGGCTGGTCCAATTGTGGTCACTAAATGAGGACTACCTGTATTACATTCCTTTCGGACAGGCATTTCACAAGTTATGGATGGTCAAACATTTTTCCTGTTTTTCATTTATGTAAAGTTCAGCAATTATTACCTAACCTGTGATTTAGTTATGTTGGGTTACATTAGTACCAGGGCCATCTGAAAATTGAACAATCTGTGTAATAATTCAAATAAGTTGTTGTCATAATTCTGAATGTGCCACTGTCCCACATGAAAGAGAGTTTTAAAGGATTACATTTCTGAAAAGGCACATACAAACTATAATCCTGTTTTAAAAACTCTATGAAACTTTAATTCAACAAAAATATATTTTGAAATGCATTCTAAACACCATTCTTTGTATTTTGTTGTTATTGAAATGTATGATTGTAAAGAAAACCATCTTGGCCAGGTACAATCTTTGCTTGTAATAAGCAAGATGAAGCTGTTTCTCATCAGAAGAGCCTCTCCCAACTTAGCATGCTTCAGACAGTCTGGCCTTCGGCTCCCATAACATTTCCAGCCAGATGGGTGGGAAATAGATGACCTTCCACATGTTTTCATCAACTTTCAGCATCTCCCACCTTGGTTATATTGACTGAGGCTCTGGGGAACTTTAGTTCAGCATCGTCGTCGTGACCACCAGAGATTGCCCATTATTGTGTTCCTTTACATTCATACAGCATGTTTGTCATCTACATGAAGGGCTGCTGTTAAAGGCAAGTGGTACAGATTATTTATTTTTTTAAAAAGGTCAGGCACGCCAGATGTTTGGACTGGAATTCCAAAATTCTTAACCTAAAAGGGAAGGCTGACATTTTGTTCAAACTATTATTCCAATGCATCTTTGACTTATAATATGGGCAACCACAATTTATTTTATATTTGCTTTAATGATGAGATTCTCACTGTAACAACTATGTGTAGAATATGATCATGAACTTATTTGGCATCATCAGGTGCCCTGATCTGCTCTCATTTAATTTTTTAAAATATATTTTAAAGGAAAGGGGGGCATAGTAAAAAGCAAAACACAAACCTCCAGAATTATCTTTTATTACAAAAATTTCCTTTAAAGTCATATGGGAACTATAGAGAACTTAGAAAATAGAAATGTTATGTAGCTGGCTTGGTTAATGGCTATCTGTTCAAAGGGTAAAGAAAACCTCAGGCTGATAGAAAAAACTTGAGAAAGTAACAGAGCACAAATTTACCAGTTTGCTTTCTAGTGAACAGGCATTGAGTGACTAGTCAACAAAAGCCACAACCCTAAAGGCAGCCATTGTATCCCCAAGTTGAATAACAAGGTTTTAGGTTTGTTATTGTGCTATTGGCTCAAAAAGACTTTAGGGACTTCTGGATTAAGATCACAACATTTTGGTAGTGATGTCAAGAACATCATGTTGAAGCAGATTGTCTTAGACAACGACGTGGTGGGAAAATCATGTAGAGCATGGCTGCTGGAATCTTCTCTAATACTTTTACCAGCAGGGGTCATAGGAGGCATTTGTAATTTCTTCTGAGTAATGAAGTTGTGTGCGTGCATGTATGTGTGTGTGTGTGTGTGTGTGTGTGTATATACATGGGTATACTGCCGCTATCATGTATTGTCTCTGTCTGTGAAAATCCAATCAGCCAGGGTATATAAGGGGCTTCTAGGTGTGCTTATGTGTGCGAAAAGTTAATCAGAATTGATGTATTGCTTTGGGAAGAGGGGAGCTCATTTCTTTTTATTATGTTACTACATTTTTGTAAGTATATACTGGGATCCATAGGGCAGGCAGCGTACTGTGCATTCTGGACCACACAATCAGGAGGAAGATAACTTACACTACAGCAGCTGACAATATTCTGAGTCACTGTCCAGCCTCTTCTCCCAGAGGGAGCTTTTCTTCAAAGCTGTGGCAAGATCTAATCCATTTTCAAACTTGAACTTTCTTTTGCTGCCTTCTCCCACCATACAAAATTTGCTCCACTGGTTTCTGCTACAGGGGGTTATCCTACTGATAGACAGACAGACAAGAATCCAAACCCCTGTACACATGCATTTTTCCCCAAAATTCCAATAGATTTCAAAGAATACAAATGACTTAAGTTGGTTACAAATATTGCTCCGTAATCACTCTTAGTCATCCACAAGAAAATACAAACAATGAGGTAGGAAAAGGCAAAGTTGCCTCAACTGGCTTCATTTATGTTTCAAACAATGCAAGAACTGGTTCTCTAAGCCACACTAAACTATGTGACTTGCTTGGTTTTAGCATAGACTATTGTGAAAAGTCAAATGTTATAGTTTATAAACAGGGCTGTCAAATGTTATAGTCAAGTGACATATTGCAACTCCCCCCCCAGGAATGGGCGTGGCCAGTGTGTGACATATCTGGCCCATGGGCCAAAGATTTAGCATATGTCAATACACTCATTTATAGCTTATAACATAGTTACGAATGACATCATTGTTTTTTTCTCTCTCTCTCACCCTGTTCCAATTTGCAATCCAGGTTCCACCTCACCTACATGTCTCTGTACCAGCTGCAGATGGCAACATCCTTATACTACTGTTTTTCTCTAGCAAAAACTTAGTGTGGTCTTTCATTAGAGGGCTATCACTATCGAAGTAATGCAAGGTTGTTCTCATTCCCCCAACTCATCTTACATGCCATCATTTTCCCTAACCAATATATTCCCTTTGAAAATAATAAAGATGTTCTAGGAATGCAGCTGTTTTCAGCAAATTGCAAAACCAAGCTGGGTTAAGATTTTGGACCACTACTCACCCCTTTGGCCAAATCATGATAGATTTCTCTATAGGGATGACAATGACTGTAGAATAGCCAATCAGAACAAGTGTATACTAATAAAAGCAAAAATTGCAAATCCCAAACTATTCCAGGTGGAAACAAAATATCTCTTACAAGATTCCAAAAGTATCTCCTCCATCAGTTGGTGAATTATAACCCCGAGTTCTGCTGATTTAGTCCTCTTGAAATATGTCATTCTTGGGAATTTTCTACTACCCTGCTCATATTATCTTTGAAACTTAAACAGCATTCTGGTCTTTTTTTCTTCTTCTCCCAAACATTAAGAAAACCAAACCTAAAGTCCATAATAAGTGATTTGCCTATCAGTAACTAACTAACAGACCTAGGAAATTGTTTTTTGAACTAAGTAATTTTTTTTTTAAACAAACCAATCAAACTTCCTGGACAGTTCTGCTGAAACATTGACACTGAATAGCTGTTGACATGGAAGTGCTATTTATTTTTTCTGGCAGACAGTCTGTGTGTTGTCAGTAGCTGTATAATTATTTCCAATGCAGTATTCAAATTAGATGAAAGGTGGAATAAAATAAATAAAACAGAACTTTTCTCCATCACAATCATTAAAACTGAACACGTTGGGTTTTTCTGTCTGCTTGACAGCTAAAGCAGAAATATGTAATTTTATATATCTTTTCTTTAAAGATAATTCTTTGGATTTTTTTCTAAGGAAGTTCCTCCTCTTCTTCCAAGGTTTCTAAAATAATACAGGTGGTCTTTATTTTACATCTCAACATCTAGAAAGAGTGCAGAGAAGAGCAACAAAGGTGATTAGGGGACTGGAGGCTAAAACATATTTATTTATTAATGGGACTTATATGCCGCCCCATCTCCGAAGACTCGGGGTGGCTTACAATAAAAACAAACACAATAAATATTTAAAAAAGAATTAAACTAATGGTCCCAATTAATACAAAACTTAAAAACCACCAAAATCTAAAAAACCATCCCATCCATGGGTCACAGCCCGGATTGGTCAAATAACCAGGTCTTCAGGTCATGGCGGAAGGTGCGGAGGTCGGGGGCCAAGCGGAGCCCCAGGGGAAGTTGGTTCCAGAGTTCAGGGACCGCGACAGAGTAGGCACGTTGTCGGGGGACTGCCAGCCGGCATTGCCCGGCTGATGGGACCCCAAGGAGTCCCTGTCTGTGACTTCGTACAGGGTGGTTAGTATTCGATGTCGGCAGCAGTCGCTCCCTTAAATAATAAGGACCCATGTCATGTAGGACTTTGTATGTTAAAGTTAAAACCTTGAATCTCACCCAGAGGGCAACCGGCAACCAATGCAGGCAGCGCAGGAGGGGGCTAACATGGGAGAACCGGGAGACTCCCATCACCGCCTGCGCCGCCGCATTTTGTACCAACTGCAGTCTCTGGATGGTATGCAAGGGCAGTCCTAGATAGAGAGCGTTGCAGTAGTCGAGTCGCGAAGTAACAAGGGCATGAGTGACTGTACGCAGGGCATCCCGGTCCAGGAATGGGCAAAGCTGGCGAACCAGCCGGACCTGGGCAAAGGCCCCCCTGGCGACGGCTCCCACAGTTGCTGGATTTGGGTATGTCTAGTTTAATGAAAAGAAGGACTATGGATGACATGATAGCAGCGTTCCAACATCTCAGGGGTTGCCAGAAAGAAGAGGGAGTCAAGCTATTCTACAAAGCACCCGAGGGCAGGACAAGAAGCAATGGGTGGAAACTAATCAAGGAGAGAAGCAACTTAGAACTAAGGAGAAATTTTCTGACAGAACAATTAACCAGTGGAGCTATTGGAAGTTTTTAAGAAGAGATTGGACAACCATTTGTCTGAAATGGCATAGGGTTTCCTGCCTGAGCAGGGGGTTGGACTAGAAGACCTCCAAGGTCCCATCTAACTCTGTTATTCTATTCGATCTATTCACCTCGTAACCATTTGAAGTTACAACACAGTGTAAAAAAGTGACTTAAAACCAGTCCTTGCATTTACAATCTTTGCAGCATCCCCATGATCTTGTGATCAAAATTCAAGCGCTTGGCATCCAGCATATATTTACAACAATTGCAGCGTTCCAAAGTCAAGTGATCACTATATGCACCTTCCCAGCTGCCTTCCATCAAACAGTCAATGAAGGAAGCCAGATTCACTTAACAACTAAGCAATTCATTTAACAACTGCAGTGACTCAGCTTAACCAATATACAAAAAAGGTCATAAAATCAGGTGCAACTCAGTTAACAAACGGCTTGCTTAGTAATGGAAATGTTGATCCCAATTGTGGTTGTAAGTCAAGGACTACTTGTATGTGCATTCTTAAAGCATATTGGTTGAACTCACGTAAGTGCTACGTCTCAATGGGCTTGGTTTTGGTTTACCATTCTGCTTTATAAAACATGCTTTATGGCTTAATGTGATGTGCAAATTGGCTGGGTTCACACATCAACCAATTTTATTTAAAAGTTACTGAATCATAATAGGCTGGATTACAACTCACTAAGCCAAAATGAAATCAGCCAACTGAAGTGTAGGGTATTGTTTGAATTCAAGCATAATTATCATGAAATAATAGAGTTTCCAGCCTCCCCATAAGATGACAAAGGATATGAGTTACACGCCTTAAAACTAGAGCTTCTAACTAAAATTAAGGTGTAGATCAATTTAACAGTATTAATGAGCTATTCTACCTATTGTTTTCTGATTATTCACTAAGTTTAGATAATAAAATTAGTGGTGGGATTCAAAAAATTTTACTACCAGTTCTGTGGGTGTGGCTAGGTGGGTGTGGCCATGTGACTGGGTGGGTGTGGCTTTTTTTGCAGCAACCCTTCCTGGTTTTTGGGACCTTCTGGGCCTCAGGGAAGCTTCCTGGGGGGGCATTTTTGCTCCCAGTAAACTTCCTGGAGCTCAGGAAGCCAAAAACTGGAGCCTGGGAGGGTACACAGCTCCCCCCTATGCTCCATTTTGGGGCCTTCTGGGCCTCAGGGGACCCTCCTGGGGGCGTTTTTGCTCCCAGGAAACTTCCCTGGGGCCCAGGAAGGCAAAAATGGAGCCTGGGGGGGGGCAGCCCAGGGAAGTCTCCTGGGCGAAGCAGTAAGACAGTGAGGGGAATCCTGGCATGATCGTAGGAACAGATGATTGTCAGGAGGGAAAACAAAAAAAAATACCTTAAGGAGTGACTGGGCAGGAAAGAACGCAGTCAGTGATGCTGGGCATGTGCGTGATCTTGTGCATGCATGATAAGGACTGACTGGGTGGGGCGGGGCGACCGGGTCAGGGGCGTGGCCAACCAGAAGTTACTACCAGTTTAGTGACCCATGCCAAATCCTTGCTACTAGTTCACACGAACCGGTGCAAACCAGCTGAATACCACCACTGAATAAAGTAGAATAGTCTAAATCAGTGATCCCCAATCTGTTGGGCACCAGGGACCGGTTCCATGGGGAGAGGTTTTTCTGCAAACTGGAGGGAGCATGATTTTGTGTGCTGCCTGCATCCCGTGGATGGGGTTTCCCTTGTTTGAGTGACCCGGTTTCTGGCATCCCCTGGCCTAAACAGTTTTTCTCCAGTGTTAACCCTGAAAGTAAATTGGTTAAAAGGCATTCAGAAGTTATTGAATATTCTAGAAGTAAAAAATTGCATAGTCATTTGTTAAACAGTTAACATTTTTGTAACATTTCTGTAACTTTTTTTGCATTTCATTTCTAAAAAGTTCTTCATTCACACCTATGTAATCTAATTCTAGTCCAATAACTCATGCATACACCCAATGTCTTGGAAAATGTCTTAGCTGCACTTTTAATAGCAGTTTCTTTCTTTCTTTCTTTCTTTCTTTCTTTCTTTCTTTCTTTCTTTCTTTCTTTCTTTATTGGATTTCTAAGCAGCCCCATCTCCCTAAGGACTCGGGGCGGTGTACAATAAAAACAAGACAAATATACAATTAAAAAGAGATTAAATCCAATAGGAAACCCAATTATAGTTTAAAACATTAAAAATCAATCATTAAAACTCCCCCACACACACCCCCCTCAGTCCAGGTCAGCGAGTTGGAACAACCATGTTTTTAGGCCCCGGTGGAAAGAGCGGAGGTCGGGGGCCACCCGAAGCTCCAGGGGAAGTTGGTTCCATAGGGTGGCTGCTCCCACAGAGAAGGCTCTACCCCTAGGGGTCGCCAGCCGACATTGTCTGGCTGACGGAACCCCGAGGAGGCCCTGTCTGTGAGAGTGCACAGGACGATGGGAAACAGTCGCTGGCAGCAAGGTCTCCCATAGATATCCCAGTCCTAAGCCATGAAGGGCTTTATAGGTCAAAACCAGCACCTTGAATCTCACCCAGAAGGCAATCGGCAACCAGTGCAGCGCACACAGGAGGGGTGTAACATGGGAGTATTGGGACACTCCCATCACAACCCGCGCCACTGCATTCTGGACCAGTTGAAGCCTCCAGGTGGTCCTCAAGGGCAGCCCCATGTACAGAGCATTGCAATAGTCCAGACGGGAAGTGACGAGCGCACGAGTGACCGTACGTAGGGTGTCTCGGTCCAGGTAGGAGCGCAACTGGTGCACCAGGCGAACCTGGGCAAATGCCCCCTGGCCATGGCTCCCACCTGCTCCTCCAAACTGAGCTGTGCATCCAGGAGGATGCCCAAGTTGCGGGCCCTATCTATGGGGGGCAACACCTCTCCCCCCATAGTTAATGATGGAATATCCTGGACAGCTCGAGATGCAGTACATATAGCCACTCGGTCTTGGCTGGGTTGAGCTGGAGCCTGTTCCTCCCCATCCAGACCTGCACTGCCTCCAGGCACCGGGACAACACATCGGGGGCATCACTGGGTTGGTTAGGGGTGGAGATAAAAAGCTGGGTATCATCAGCATACTGATGATACCTAACCCCAAAACCACGGATGATCTCACCCAGCGGCTTCATATAGATGTTGAACAGGAGGGGCGAGAGAACCGACCCCTGAGGCACCCCACAAAGGAGGGGCCTCAGGGCCGATCCTTGCCCCCCTGCTAATACCATCTGCGTACAGCCCGAGAGGTAGAAGAACCACTGCAAAACGGTGCCCCGCACTCCCAGCCCCTCGAGGTGTCGCAGTAGGATACCATGGTCAATGGTATCAAAAGCCGCCGAGAGATCTAATAGGACCAGGACAGAGGAATGACCCCTGTCCCGTGCCCTCCAGAGATCATCCACCAGTGCGACCAATACCGTCTCTGTGCTGTATCTGGGCCTGAAGCCCGATTGGTGAGGGTCTAGATGGTCGGTTCCTTCCAGGAACACTGGGAGCTGTTGCACTACCACGCTCTCAACAACCTTCGCAAAAAAAAAGCGAATGTTGGAGACGGGACAAAAGTTGTTTAAATTAGCTGGGTCCAGGACAGGCTTCTTGAGGAGGGGTTTAACCACCGCCTCCTTCAAGGCAGAGGGGATGATTCCCTCACTCAAAGAAGCAGTAATTACTGCCTGGAGCCAGCCTCGTGTCACCTTCCGGGCAGCATAGACCAGCCAGGAGGGACACTGGTCCAATAAACACCTGGCAGCGCTCAGCTTCCCCATGATCCTGTCCACCTCATTTGGAGTTACAGGGTCAAACTCCTCCCAGATGAAATCCCTAAGACCCGCCACATCACTCCCATTGGACTCTGACCAGTCGGAGTCCAAACCGGCCCGGATCTGAGTTTGATCTATTGTAATTGCTAATGAATGAAATTATGCTAATGAATGAAGAAGGATACTGGGATCTCAAACTCACATGTGACCTTTGGAAGCCTGGGGTGTGTTCTCCTGAGCTAATCCAAATTTATTGCTGTTACTTTTTAAAGTGGTAGAAGAGGCAAGTTATTATATTGGTTGACTAGCTGGATACCCGTGCTTTGCGATGAAACTTTGTGATCGGGCTATGCAGGAGAAATTTGGTTCACAATCCATTGGCTCAGTGGTGGTCGGTGATTGAAACACATAAGGAAATATCACTCTCACCACTTTAAGTCTGGAAGCAGTTCCATAAGTGGAAGGTGTAGACATTTTGGTGAGATACCGATGTTTATTACTGTAAGGAACCCCAGACTGCTCCTGAGTGAAGGACTGGAATGTTTGCCAGTTTGAACTGAGGTAACAGAATGTGAGGCAACTGGAAGTTGGAACAGAGTTCTTTTCAGGTGGGGAGGTGGAGTAGAATGTCTAACTCCTTAGCATCAGAGCATGTTAATTACTATATAAGAAATACTATACCCATGCTTCGCAATGAAACTATGTGATTGGACTTGCAGGAGAAATTCAGTTCACAATCTGTTGGCTCAGTGGTAGTCGGTGATTGAAACAAATAAGGGAATATTGCTCCTGCTGCCTTGAATCCAGAAGCATTTCCATAGGTGGAAGGCATAGACATTTTGGTGAGATACCAACGTTTAGTACTGTAAGGAACCCCAGGTTGCTCCTGAGTAAAGGAGGGGAACATCTTCCAGTTTGAACTGAGGTAACGGAATACAAGGCAACTGGCAGTTAGAATAGAGTTCTTTTCAGGTGGGGAGGGGGAGTAGAATGTCTAACTCCTTAGCATAAGAACATGTTAATTACTGTATAAGAAATACTAATGATCTGATGGTCATTTGGAAAAATCCTTTCTTAGAAAACATCTAGAAGCCAAGAGGAACATATATGTCAAATTTCAAGTTTGTAGGCTTTATGGTTCTGGAGATTTTGTGATGAGTGAGTGGTACTTGGCTTTTATATATATGGATCTATGATCGTGAGCTGGCCAGAGGTACTCTGTATTACATGACCAGTATGTAAAAAATAGCAGGCAAAGCTTATAAGAAAATCTGGCAATGGTAAAGAGCAGGAAAGTTGAAGAAAGAGACAGAGGGCTAATTCTGGCTGCATGAGACCAATGAACAATGCATTTAAAGTAAAAATTAAGATCAATAACAGACAGTAAATGTCACCTTTACAAAGAAGCTAAAGAAACAGTGGACCACCTAGTCCTGGACTGTCAAACTCGCAGCCCACAGGCCAGATGCATCATGTGCTGGCCATGCCCAAACCCAGTTTAGCGAAGGGGGAAAAAGTCCCAATACATCACGTGATGCATCCCTCATCTACTCAGTTGCTGCAGGAAGATCACATAGACTACAATGGCATAATAAAGTAGTAAAGACTTTGGAATATCTGCAAGAAGTACCACTCAGGTGAAGTTTTAGTAAATGAAGAAGCCTAAATGCTTTGGGACTTCACAGTTCAAACAGACAAACATCTGTTGGGGGACAACACCACAGACTTAACAATAGTTGTAAAGAGAAAAAAGTATACTGTGTTTCCCCCCACAGACAGAAAATAAGACCCTGTCTTAATAATTTTTTTGTCACCAAAAAAGGCACAAGGTCTTATTTTTGGGGGTTGTCATCCACTGACTAACCTCACTTACACATGTCATCCCCAGCCTCCTTTTTGCTGTCAGAGGCCTTCGGGAACTTCTTCTATGGCCAGCAAGGCTTTTCTGAAGGCCTCCACAGCCAATAACAGAGCTCTAGATCGATCCGATATCTGTGCACTCTGGAGTGGACAGGATTTTAATTAGGGCTTATTTTGGGGGGTAGGGCTTATTATTGAGCACACATAAAAATCAAGCTATGACTTACTTTCAGGGTAGGTCATATTTTCAGGGAAACGGGGTAGATAGTGGACGTAGCAGTACCTGAAGATCACAGAAGAGAAAGAACTGAAGAAAATCACCAAATCTATAGATCTGCAAATAGAACAACTGTGGGGGGGAAAGATCGTACCAATAGTAATAGGCCCTTGTGTGCGATTCCAAAACATCTGGAGCATCACTTGAACAGCATCAGCACTGACAAAATCACCATCAGTCAATTGCAAAAGGCAGCTTTATTCGGAATAGTTTATATCTTACAATGATACTTTTAACATCATCAGACAACATCTGCCTATCCTAATTCCTTGGGAAGAATTCAACAGGTGAATAAAAATGCCAAATCCAGTCTAAACATCTGTATGAATATATGATCAACAATAATATTGCAAGGGCCTTGGTGGTGCAGGCTGTTAAATGCCTAGTACTTAAGTTCCAGCTGCCTGCAATTACTGCAGGCTCGAATCCCACCAGGCTCAAGGTTGACTCAGCCTTCCATCCTCTCAGGGTAGGTAAATTGAGGACTCAAGATTGTTGGGGGCAATAAGCTGACTTTGTAAAAATGCCGCTTAGTAATAAGCAGGCATATACAATGGAATGAAGGCTATTGCTGAGCACATTGGGTTGTATCCCAAAAATTGTAAGCCGGCCTGAGTCTTCGGAGAAGGGCGGCATATAAATGTAATTAAAATAATAATAATAATTTATTAAAAGTTATATGCTGCCTCACTCTCAGTGACTCTGTACAGCACATTTGGTATAACAAATATATTATATTTAATTATATTAAACATTCCTTTTACTTCTTTTTCCCCAAACAGATGTTTCAGCTCAGTTCCACTGGAACAGAAATCATGTTATCAGACATTCTGCCAGATGTCTGCAGGGTTTATCACATTAATGAAAACCACTTTTGAGTATGATGAAACTTTCTCTAAGTTTTTGCTGATAGGATCAAAAGTTGTTTTCTTCTTTGCCATTAAAAAATCGGAAGAACTTTTTATGCCCCAAAGCTGTATGTCCAATATCATCAACAAAAAAATACCAGTGTTTAAAAAGTAGAGATGTGGCAATTGCCATGCCAAAATTTGCAGAAACAGTCATAGAGTGACACCACAGCAGTTCTAGAATAGATGGAGAGCCATGTTCCCACAGGCAGAAACATAGGATTCTGTCCATCTGGCTGTTGCATTCTCTGGAATATTGCCTTGCGTCTCCAACAAGGTCACAACGTGTGTCCATTCTGAAGTTAATTTTAATGTCCAATAAATCATTCAGTGACCTAAAATTACCTCCCTGAAGGTATTTGAAGATTTCTCATGAGCAACTTACCTACTTCTCTGTTAATACCAGTGAAGACACTTTTGCCATCTTGATTCAAAGAGCTTTCCTCAAGTATATTTTCAAACGTCTCTGAAAACAATGAGACAAGAATAGAAATTTTATCATCCAGGATAAATTTACGTATGAGATATCTGTAAAGAAGCCATACTTTTATGGAATTTGGATATGATTTCTTTCTATAGTTTTGTCATATGAATTCAGATCTGGGTATTTTTTTTCTAAAAAGCCATTAAGAACAAGCTGTTTACATGCTTAGAACAATGCCATAAATGAAATGCCATATAAATGCAGCCATTGCTGGAAATCATTTACCATTTTCTCTCAGTTCTGCAATCTTTTGCTGCATATAATTTTTGATTATACATGGGGAATGGTACACAACATAAATCCTGAAGACAAGAGCACAGTCTCTGGAGTGAGGCTGCTCAACCATAACATTATACTAATTTATTATAATTTCCATATGTGAGATCAGGTGGATAAGTATGAGACAGGGTATTCCTAGCAGTAGGCACCAAGACTGTGACATTTGCTTGTATTTCCTCTTTGCCTGCCTTTATATGGGTAGTAACAAGCTCTTCATTCTAATCTGCTCTTAATGTGGTGTCAGATGAATGCTGAACCTGCTGGCCCAATCATATCCTTTGTTAGGAAACAAAAGACTAATGGCTCAGCATTGGCAGTCAATTATCAGAATATAAAAGTTATCAGATCTGAGAAGGGAACTCCAGAGTAAAGAGAGGGGCTTAATACCTGTTTTGTTTTAATTATAACTCATATTTCCTCCAGGCTTAAAATGGCATACACTGCTCTTCCTGTTCCAATTTTTCCCCTCAACAACAAACCTAGAAAGCAGGTTTATCTGAGAGCATATGACTGGGAATCCATAGCCCATTTATCATGGTTGCTGAATTTTCCATGGCCCATTACAATTAAGCAGTCCGAAGCTCATTGTTGCTAGCAACCCGCTCCAGGATAAGTTAGAAAGAGTTCTAGATACTCAGGGGGAAAAAAACACCCTAATTTCAGAACCATAAAGCAAGAAACCACACATCCACTAAGATTGGCAGGGCAAGTCTCTATGTATAGGCATTCAGCAAACTTTATTCACCCATGTACTGATGTTGTTAGGTAGTAAAATGTCTGCAGCAAAACAGCCAAGTCCAGAGAACAACACGAACCTAACAATTCAACCCTGACCTCCATATATTCTGTACTATTGTAATAGCATATGGATGTCAAATGCTTTAGAAGGCAAGGGAGGAATTTGCATGCAGGTAAATCTCCACTAAGATGCACAATACATAGAGAAAGTTAACTCTGGAAGGACAAAGAAATCTACAAACCCATAAACACAAACCTTAAGTAGAAACATTTGTAAGTGGATCACAAGCTTCCTAACAGATAGGAAGCAGCAGATGAAGCTAGACAGAATCACATCTGATACCTGTACAATTAGCACAGGGCCCCCCCAAGGCTGTGTGCTTTCTCCACTTCTCTTCACCCTATATACCAATGACTGCATCTCAAACGATCCATCTGTTAAAATACTGAAGTTTGCAGATGACACAACAGTGATTGGCCTCATTCGAGACAATGACAAATCACCATACAGACAGGAGGTTGTACAACTTGCCTTGTGGTGTAACCGGAACAATCTGGAACTGAACATACTCAAAACTGTAAAAATGGTGGTAGACTTTAGAAGAAACCCTCCCATACTACCATCTCTTACAATACTAGACAACACAGTATCAACAGTAGAGACCTTCAAATTTCTAGGTTCTATTATATCGCATGACCTAAAATGGACACCTAACATCAAAAACGTCATCAAAAAAACACAACAAAGAATGTTCTTTCTGCGCCAACTCAGAAAGCTCAAACTGCCCAAAGAGCTGCTGATACAGTTCTACAGAGAAATTATTGAATCTATCATCTGCACCTCTATAATTGTCTGGTTTTGTTCTGCAACCCAACAGGAGAAACACAGACTTCAAAGGATAATTAGGACTGCAGAAAAAACAATTACTACCAACCTCCCTTCCATTGAGGGCTTGTATACTGTACGAGTCAAAAAGAGGGCTGTGAAAATATTCACAGACCCCTCACATCCCGGACATAAACGGTTTCAACTCCTTCCCTCAAAACAACGCTATAGAGCCCTGCACACCAGAACAACTAGACACAAGGACAGTTTTTTCCCGAATGCCATCACTCTGCTAAACAAATAATTCCCTCAACACTGTCCAACTATTTACTAAGTCTGCACTACTATTACTATTAATCTTCTCATCACTGCTTATCACCCATTTCTTCCCACTTGTGACTGTATGACTGTAACTTTGTTGCTTGTATCCTTATGATTTATATTGACTGTTTCCTAGTATGATTTGATTGCTTATTGTACCCTATGACTATGACTAAGTGTTGTACCTTATGATTCTTGACTCTTGACAAATTTCTTTTCTTTTATGTATACTGAGAGCATTTGCAACAAGACAAATTCCTTGTGTGTCCAATCACATTTGGCCAATAAAAGAATTCTAATTCTAAAGTGGACAACCAACATTAAAAGAATGTTAAACAATCCAGCCAAGAAAGGACAAACCAGAAAAAAGAACAATAGACAAAATGCTATGGATCTGTTTTCCCAAGCTTCTCTGAATGCCATCAAATGTGCAAACCAATGTGCCATTGTGTTACTGTGGCAGAGATTTTGTGATACTTTATGATACTATTTTGTACCGATTAAATATCTGCAGTTTATTAGTAAATCAATGAACTATGGTCTAGATACTAATGCAGCATTTAATATAAGACAGGTAAGATCCGTCCCTCCTTGTTTTTCTTTTCTTTGGGGTTGGGATTTTAGTTTGTTTTGGTTACTATTTTTTCTTCTTCTTTAAATTGAAAAATTGTGTTAATTGTGGACGTGAAAATGTAAAATAATAAAATAAATTAAAAGTGGATTAAAATAAACAAGAAAGTGAAATGAGGACTTCATCTGATGCTATGGCACTCTTCACATCCAGATCTGATGCTATGACACTCTTCACATCCAGAACTAATTAAAAAACTCTATTGAAACACTACTTTACAACACACAGCCTAACATACAAAAATTGAGATACTTGGATTCATGGAACTTATTAATCCTTGCAGACATCTCTGATCCAGGATTTTATCTGGATGCCTCTTTCTTCTCTTAACCTTTTGATTTTGTATCATCAGCTGTTCCCCAGCTGATATGGTACCTATTTCCTCTATACCAATGATACTAATGTGCTAATGATTTCTATTTTCAACCTTTTTTTAAATATTCGTCTGCACTTAGTTGCTGCAACTGGTGCTTTGAAGAGCTGCCTCACTTGCAGTGAAGATTTGAGTCCTGACAGCACCTCAGCTTTTGTCCATGATGTATTTTTCTTTACAGGGGTAAAAAAAATGACTTGAGACATTACCTCATGGGTCTTCAAATTTGGCAAGTTTAAGACTTGTAGACTTCAACTCCCAGAATTTCTGAGCTAGCCTGACTGGAGGAGAAATTCTGGGAGTTGAAGTTCACAAGTCTTAAAACTGTCAAGTTTGAAGACCCCTGACTTACATCTTTTCTCCTGACAGGGGCATTAGCTTCAAAGAAGTCACAATGGCAGTTTTGACAGTGCAATTGAAGCACTAACCCTGTTTCACATGCACTGTGCTGGTGACACACATAAAAAGGGGGGTACAGTTTAATTATGCAGTCATACTTGCCATCTAACAATCCCATAGCCTCCCACTTCTGGCATTCCAACTCCATGACCTCTGCAGTGATGTCATGGGCTGAGAGTCTGAAGGAATGGGTGAGGTTGGAATACTGTAAGCAAGGAGGCCATTTATGCTCATAAATGAGGTTTGGATCTTCTTGGGGTTGACATGAGCTTTTCTTCATGTTGCTTCTTTTTAACTACTACATCATGCATATTTTAGAGCTTAAGCTATATGTATCTCACACTTCAAAGTGCTGGGAAGTCATGCTGCAGTTTGGGGAGCAACGTGATAGACAGGCTGAAGAAAATGGATTGGGGACTATGTCCATCTTGATATCACAGGTTGCACTTCTTGCATTAAGCCATAATGTGGTTTGTTTGAATTTGGTCTAATATAAAGTGTGAATTTGACCACAGTAACTGTAATTTATGATTTTGCATTATTCATTTGCATTATTCAGTTCTGCCTTATTCAATAAATGGGGACTTACAGCAATGTGTGAAAACAGATAGATTGTCTTGTGAAAGTCATTGTTCTCTGTTCTGGGCTGTCTCAATGGCTACTTAGCAGAATCTGTCTTTATTTAAGTGGGGTCTGAATATCTGTCAAAGACTATATGTGCCATCTTCAGATCCCCGGCCTTTCTAAGTCTGTTCTCCATTATGAAAAGTCTCCTTATTCTTTGAGAATTTTGCTCTAAGCCAGTGGAAGAAAGGTGAAAGGTATTTTGGGGCTGACATCTGTACATCTGGGACTAAAAAGAGAGGGGAGCTGTGGCAGTGCCATCCTATGCACATAATGGTGATAAAAGTGGATGATTTTCTGGATCTCCATGGTGGTGCGTGAGCATGCAGTAATTAACAGCACAATTACTATCACTAGCGCAATAAATCATTGCCCAAAATCACTTGTTGTGATGGTCCACTATAGAATCAAAGAATAGAATAGAATAGACATTTCAGATTTTGATTACAGTATGTCTTGATTTATTAGATGGAGCTAGCTATCTAAAAAGCATCTGTCAAAAGAACAGGCTTATATTAGGAAATTACATGGTAAAGCTGAAAATGTCCATAAAATGGGCATGACTTCACTCAGCTAATACGTTAACCAAGATTGTATAGAGGTGACTGATATGTTGTGGAAAGGCCCCTAGAAACACCAAGAGGTGGACTTGCCTGAATGGATAATCATCACTGATATCATTTTGGAAGTACATTAAGGCTGTGCTGACAAACTTACTAACTCGATTTTAGCCTAGCATGGTGTGTGAACTCAGCTGGTGTGCTCGGTTTATCGGCTAATGTGTTATATAAACACTGTACCTGGATTATTTATTTTTTTATCTTGTTTAGCTATTAGCCATCTCATTCTCAAAGTGGCTGAATTGTAGAAATTTTAGTTCTGTTGGCCACTTTGTTGTTTCGCATGTTTTAATTTATTTTATTTTATATTTTTATACTATTATTATTGTTGTTGTTACACTATTTTATACTAAGTATTTATGCTTTTTGGCATAAATGGGTGGCTATGAAAATGCATAAATAAATGAATAAATAAAAATTGTAGGTGGGTCATCTGAATACCAACTAACTGAGATTACTTTCCTGCAATGGCATTACAACTAATGTTGTAAGCCTCCCAGAATCGCCTGTGGTGACATGGGCGGCAATAAGTTTAATAAATATATAATTTATTGCTTGCAGACTATTGTTTAGGTTTTTTTTTTAAATTAAATTTCTTACCCACTTTTCGTTATAATTATGACTAGTAGTCATAGGTAGTCAAGGTATAAATAAAATAAAAATTACATCGTTGTCAAAGCATAGCATTATCACATTTTAGAATCAAATGTTAATCTTATTTAGAGATGCCGTAAAAGCAAAATACATATTACACTAAAATATGGTTTGTTTAATAATATATTGCCAAATTCATTGTTTCATCCTGGGGTGTGTATTTGTGTCTGCTATAAACAGAGCCAGTGTTTACCATGATGCTGCAGACGGTTTCAGCTTTGGTGGTTCTCCTTCTACCAGAGACAAAAACAGAGGAACCTTTATACACACCGCTTTATCTCCTCCCCCACTGAATAACTGTCAGGTTGTCTTTAAAAACACAGATGCAAAGCCAAACAAAAAAGGAAAAGGAAAAAAAAAAGTGATTCGTTTCTTGTTGTCAGTTTGACCTTGGAAAATTTGATACCTGCCTTTCTAACTAGTATTTACTTCTCTAAAGGGGTTGTGCTTTTTTAATCTTTTGAAACAGAACAACTAAATAACAAAAACAAAGGCAGGGCAGTAGAGAAGATACTGTAACACCCAATGAAAAAGCTCAACAAAACAGAACTTCATCACCAGCATAGTGAAAAACAAGGAAGAGAAGTTCAGTTCCTGGCAGATGGTTCTCAAGAGGAGGAACATTGTGTGACCACTCCTCTGTTTTCAATACTTTGAATAAAACAA